>OY759215.1:13115064-13715064 GCA_963662175.1 Aradus depressus
ATGAAATAGGTTGTTATGGGAGCAATTATAACTTAACTTGTAAATATTGTAGTTGCACGTTCTCAAACCGCATATTGCACGAAAAACATGAAAATGCTTGTTCAGACGAACCTCCTAATAAAAGACAACGGAAAACTATTAAAGAACTGTTAGCCTCTAGACCGGATAATCAAGGAATATCCGAATACGAGACTGCTTTCGGAGGAAAATTAAAATCATTTTTTATTCGCAATGAAAATTTTACCGATATCAACAGTTTCCTTACAGCAGTTAATGATAAAATAGTAACAAAACTTAATGAAACTCTAGACCGACATAAATCTCTCAAATTCAATTTATTTTTAGATATTGAATTAATTAATCAAACTTGTGAAATATTAACAGCTTCACTAAAAACTAAAAATTCATCTTTATTTATAGAATCCAACATTAACACAATTTTGGAAAATCAATATAATAAATTAATAAAAGAGTTGGAAGACATTGAGACCAAGAAAAGCGGTTGGAAATTGTATATAATTAATGGCCTGAGGATAAGAACATCCAAAAATAAACCTTTACGAGGGAAATCATATATAGATTTACCATCACAAATTCGTGATAAACATGCATGTATCAATGTAAAAAACGATGACAACAAATGTTTTATGTACAGTATATTGGCTAAATTCGTAGACAGAGATGCTGATCGTGTATCCAAATATAAAGCATTACAAGATAAATATAATTTCGAAAATGTTACATTTCCTGTTTCATTGAGGGACATTAAGAAATTTGAAGTCAACAATAATATTTCCATAAACGTTTTCGGTATTGATGATGAAAAAAATATCTACCCATTAAAAATTGTTAAAAAAGAGCTAATAGACCACAGAGATCTGTTGTTGCTTGAGGAAGGTGACAAACAACACTATGTATATATAAAAAATTTTGATAGATTAATTAGAAGCCAGCTTACAAAACATAGAAGTAGTATATATGTTTGCAAGCGTTGTCTCACATATTTTTATCATGAAACAACTTCACTTAGCGATTTCGAAGACCATAAAAAATTGTGCAATGGTAATAAGCCCTGTAAAGTCCAACTTCCAAACCCTCACAAAGCCTTTATACAATTTGAACACACAGAAAGACAAATCCGCGTACCATACGTTATTTATGCTGATTTCGAAGCAATTTTAGAGCCTATACCCCCCATTGATGATCCTAACGTTAAAACTACTCCCTACCAAAAGCATAAGCCCATATCTTTTTGTGCCCATGTAAAATCTAGCCCCGGAATCAATAATACCATAAGTACTGAACCTTTAATCTATAGAGCCCCCGATGCACCAGCTCAATTTATGAGATATATCACAGATGTAGCCAGACAAATAAGCAATGTATATAAAATAAACCGAAGTATGCAAATTAATCACAATGAAATTAAAGAATGGAATGATGCAAGAACGTGTTATTTGTGTAATCAGGGATTCACTGAAAATAATCATAAAGTAAAAGATCATTGTCACATTTCAGGAAAATTCCGTGGTGCAGCTTGCAATAATTGTAATTTGAAAGCAAAACACGTTTCTTTCATTCCAGTAATAATTCATAATTTGTCCGGCTATGACAGCCATTTCATAGTAAAAGAATTAGGTCTTGAACCTGATAATGTTGAAGTGATCCCTAACACACAAGAGAAGTACATATCTTTCACTAAATACGTAGGAGATATAAAACTTAGATTTATTGATTCTTTTAGATTTATGGCAGCTAGTCTATCTCACTTAGTCAGTACATTACCAAAAACTGAATTTAAAGAAACCAGTAAATTTTTCACCCCTAGCGAAATCCCTCTAGTAACAAGAAAAGGTGTTTTTCCATACGATTATTTAGATTCGGAAGATAAATTAAATAATACATCCCTCCCGCCCAAAGAAGCATTTTACTCAAAATTAATTGAAGAGGATATTTCTGAAAATGATTATGATCATGCAAAGAAGGTCTGGGAACAATTTAAATGTAAAAACCTTGGAGAATACAGTGATTTATATTTAAAAACTGATGTTTTACTTCTCTGCGATGTATTCGAATACTTCCGATCTGTAATGATAAAATCCCATAAAGTTGACCCAGCACATTACTTCACTGCACCTGGCATGACGTGGGATGCAATGTTAAAATATACGAATATTAAACTAGATTTGTTAACTGACTACGAAATGATATTAATGATGGAACGTGGAATTAGAGGCGGTATTTGTCAAGTTTCTCACCGATTTGCCGAGGCTAACAACAAAGACTTACCACATTACGATCCACAAAAACAAAGCAGTTACATTATGTATTTTGACGCGAACAATTTATACGGCATGGCAATGAGTCAATATCTACCAACCGGGGGGTTTGAGTGGGTTCAAAATATTGATACTATAGATAGTAAATGGATAAATGACATTGAAGAAAACGGGGAACATGGTTATGTTTTTGATGTTAATATTAATTACCCTGAGCATTTACACGAATACCAATGCGATTTGCCATTTTTACCAGACAATATTGCTCCTCCAAACAGTAAAATAAAAAAGCTAATACCCCATCTAGGACCTAGAAGTAATTATGTTGTACATTATAAAGCTCTAAAGCAGGCTCTTTCCCACGGCTTAGAAATAACAAAAATCAATAGAATTCTTAAATTCAAACAAAGTCAATGGCTTAAACCTTATATAGATTTGAATACAGAATTAAGAAAAGCTGCTACAAATGATTTTGAAAAAGACTTTTATAAATTATTAAATAATGCAGTATTTGGAAAAACTATGGAGTCCATACGCAAGAGATTAGATATTAAATTAGTAACGAACATGAAAAAAGCATTGAAACTTATTGCAAAACCTAACTTCAAAGACCGTACCATTTACTCAGAAAATTTAGTCGCAATCCAAATGGAAAAAACTTCTCTTTATTTTAATAAACCAATTTATGTAGGACAAGCAATTTTGGATATTTCAAAGACAATAATGTACGAATTTCATTATAACGTTATGTTGAAGAAATATGGCCCTAATATTATTTTGCTATACACCGATACAGATTCCTTAATTTATCTAATACTAACTAATGATGCTTATGACGACTTAAAAAATATGGATGAACATTTTGATACTTCAGATTATCCCATTAACCACAAATGCTTTTCATTGAAAAATAAGAAAGTACTAGGAAAATTCAAGGATGAGTTGAACGGAGTTGCAATGTGGAAATTTGTCGGACTTCGTCCAAAAATGTATGCAATAAAAATTGATGACATTGTTAAGAAAAGGGCAAAGGGAGTCAAAGCAGCTTCCTTAAAGAAACATATAACTTTTGAAGATTACGAAAATATTCTTTTTCAACAGAGTGAAATGACCACCCCTATGCGTATGTTCCAATCAAAGGAGCATACAATCACAACAGTTGAAATAAATAAAAGTTCTTTATCTAGCAGGGACGATAAGAGATTTATTTTAGATGATGGGATTCGGACCCTTCCTTATGGTCATAAAAATCTAAATTTACCTGACTGTTTATTAGTTTGAATTTATTTTATAAAAGCCGATTATTATTTTTGTTTGTTACTTTTCGTTGAAGATAATATATTTATTTGTTTTGAGCCTAATGGTTTATCACCATTTTGTTGTATGAACTTATGTCATAAAAAAGATTCAAGTATGAATGAAGGTCCCTGGCGTGATGCGTAAGGCACCCGTAAACCAGAATGAAGGTCCCTGGCGTGGTGCGTAAGGCACCCGTAAACCAGAATGAAGGTCACTGGCGAGGTAGTAAAATACCCGAAAACCTAACTGATGTAACGAAAACAAGTAGAGAAAAAAGGAAAATAATAAAAATAAAATTAACATGTAAAAAAAAAAAAATAAATAAAGCCCTTCAGGCTACAACTTCATAAAGCGCCTGAGGCTTTAACTTCGCCAAAGCCCGTTCCAAGCCGGGTTACAAAAGAGGGAGGAGGGTCTCAGGCTTTAACTTCACCAAAGCCCCGTTCCAAGCCGGGTAATGAACGAATTATAGAATAGCTTGTACACTCTTGTATACAAAATAAAACCTATCTTTGCCCCCTCGATGTTGTAATAATCACACCACATCTGCAACCTCATGGTAGTCAGCGGAAAACTATAAATAGCCGGAAGGCACTGATGTTTACTCAGTAGTCATCATGCGCTTCGTGAAGCAGGAACAAAATCTTAAAGTGTTCTATAATGTCGGCAATAGCTTACCTCGAGATCCCAAACATGGCCCTTTGTTTCCAGACAGTATTCGATGCATTATATGTGGACCATCTAATTGCGGTAAAACCAACTTGATGCTGGCCTTACTATATGACCCCCATGGACTTAAGTTTGAGAACATATATCTTTTCAGCAAAACATTAAACCAACCTAAATACATACAGCTCTCGAAAGTTTTGGAAACAATTACGGATATAAATTTTTTTCCATATGGAGATCATTCGGAAATTCCTAATCCCAGTTTGGCTTTACCTAATTCTATTTTCATATTCGATGATATTTCATGCGACAGACAGGATCCAATCAGGTCTTACTTCTGTCAAGGACGTCATAATGGTGTCGACAGTTTTTATCTGGCACAGAGTTATACTCGCGTCCCAAAACATTTGATTCGGGACAATGCTAATTTCATAATAGTCTTCAAACAAGATAATTTAAATATGAAGAGAATTTATGAAGACCATGTGAATTCTGACATGACCATTAATGATTTCAAAGAAATTTGTCAAACATGTTGGGGGAGAGATAAGTATGGGTTTCTGGTTATCGATAAAGATAGTGATCTCAATAATGGGCGTTACCGCAAGGGTTTCGATACCTATATAATAGTTCAGTAGTCAAAGATCTATCCAGTCAATCACAAACCATGGAAGGAGCAACATCTAAGAGTGTCACTAGAGAACTCGAAGACATCAAAAGGTCCATACGAGACAAATGTTATTTTTTGAAACGTAAAAGACAGGACTATGAGGAACATTTAAAATTAAAGTATAGGCCTATCATAAAACCTCTTGAGAATTTACTCCAGGACCGAGTCATTGATAAGCCAAATCTCAAACAAGAAACAATGGAAAGCAAAATTAGACCATCTTTCTTACCCATTCCATCTACATCACGGTATGAACGAGAAGGAGAACGATTAGTAAAAGACGAAGTGGACGTACAATGGACTCCCAAATGGCATAAACAGACCCATTCTCCGATAGACCTCCGGTTCGAGGAAGCATCATGTGCTCCCACCCCCTCTACCTACGTAGATACACAGGATAGGGACAAAAGAACGGCCGAACCAACATGTATGCCGAGTTACTTGTGCGAGGAAGAAGTGATTGAAACACCTTCCACGCCATTAGAAGAAGTTCAAACTGCGGCAACGTCTCTGGAAGGAAGAGAATTGGTTAGAAAGGGTTTGGAAGAGGTTGGTCCTATATCGTCCGACTATATAATAAAATTTATCAATAATGATACTGGTGATTTTGATAGCCAGTACGGGATCCGCTACGATGGTGGAAATTTAATAATCGGAGATACAATAGTGTCTATAAGAGAAGATTGGCTAGATGTCGATGGAAATTTATACCAGGCTACACCAGGATTGTTCGAGCTTCTTTTCAAGAAGCAGCCAAATCGAAAACTCGTGAAAGAAATTGATATGAATAAATATAAAGAAATATTGACTCTAACCAACGCACATAAAAAACGGTATAGCGAATCCGGAGGCTTGAACGTTCTTCCAAATTATTCGAAATATAGAGAAGTCATCTGTAAGCTTTTTCCAACATCCACTAAATCTACTTTGCAGAAAAAGAAAACTGGAAAGGGAGTTAATTCAAATCCCAATGATCTAGTTGAAAAATTAAGATATCTTTATGAAAATTTGACAGACGCAAACAGCTGGAAAAGCATAGAAAAAATTGAAAACCAATTGAAAAAAGGTGGGATCATTGTATAAATAAGATATCAAATCATTAGTCCATTCATTCACAGTCAAGATGTCTGATGTGAAACATCAAATTGTAAACGAGTTACACAAACCTGTGAGAAGAATATTTAGGAGGCGATCCATGATACTGAAGGGTATAGACGATTTGTGGCAAGCAGATTTGATTGAACTAATACCATACGCAAAGGACAATAGTGGTGTTAAATATGTCCTGACCGTAATTGACTGTTTTTCTAAATTTGCTTGGGCTGTTCCCATAAAACGAAAAACTGACAAAGAAGTGACCGATGCATTTCAAAGTATTCTCAAAGGAGGACGACGACCAGGAAACCTACAGACTGATGAGGGAAAGGAATTTTATAACGTAAAATTCAAAAATCTAATGAAAAATTACAATATCAATCATTACTCAACATACAGCAATATAAAAGCTTGCATTGTCGAACGGTTCAATCGTACTCTAAAAAATTTAATTTGGAAACAGTTTAGTTTACAAGGTTCCTACAAATGGATGCCAGTGATTCAGTCATTAGTGCACAGATATAATAACACGAAACATCGAACCATTAATATGAAACCCTGCTGTGTCAAGGGAAAAGTTAAGGAAAAATTGCTGTTGGAAACCGTATATTCAAAAAAAGGTTTACCCCAGAAACCAAAATATAAAGTAGGGGATTTCGTAAGAATATCAAAACATAAAAGCGCATTCGCTAAAGGATACAAACCCTCTTGGTCGACGGAAATATTTCAAATTCATGAAGTAAAAAGAACCATACCCATCACTTATCATCTAAAGGACGATCAGGACGAGGTGATTGCCGGTGGGTTCTATGAACAAGAAATACAACCTGTTAAACATCCTGATATTTTTTTGGTAGAAAAGGTTTTGAAAAGAAAAGGGGATAAAGTTTATGTTAAATGGTTGGGATTCGATGCTAAACACAATAGTTGGGTTGACAAGAAAAATCTCAACCTATAAATATACGTCATTCTACGTGCATCTTCCATTCTTCATTCAACCTTCGTACTGTGAACATCATGGACAGTAAATCCAAGAAAAAGAAGGCAGTTAAAAAAAAGCGCGTGATTCCGACTCCTAAAAAAATTGGAGGAATTCGTAAAATACTCAACATTAATCATACTCTATCTGAAGAAGCAAAAAATGTTTTCAAGAGTTTTCCATCAATGGCGCTTAGTAATTTTGATTTGATAAAATTTGCAAAAAAGAATAAAATTCAGAATTTTAGAGGGGTTTTCATGAGAGATACCTTACCGAGTAAACCTTATAGTAAAGAAAACGCTATTTTCAATTTAGATAAAAGTAGTGGTAAAGGCACTCATTGGGTGTGCTACAGGAAAAATGGGAAATACGTTAAATTCTTTGATAGTGCGGGCACAAGTGGCCCCCCTTCGGACCTCGTGCGCTATCTGAAAGGGTGTCGTATAACGTTTGACTCCAAAACCTATCAAAGCCCCAACTCAAATATCTGTGGTCATTTATGTTTATTATTCCTGTTAAATCTTATAAATTAGACTGTCATTCGTAATTTCATTCATTCATCGTCTGGACGTCGAATGATGCACATCAGAAGAGTATATAAAGGCGATAGGAAATCATCGCAAACGTTTATTCTACCTAGAACTGTCAAAGGATCAACACCTCTGACTAAAGAGAATATTTCCTTTCTTCGTTTGGTCGGATACAAAGTATTGTCTTCGACATGGACATCTTAGATTTGGAACACGCAACTTTGGATAGTTCCATAGAAGGCGTAGAATATCATTCTCATTACCCTTACGCGTCGAGTAAACTTCAGGCTGGAGATGAAATAAGAATTGCTGTACAACATCAAGACATATACACTTTGCCATCGTACAGTTTTATTTATTTAGAAGGTCGATTTTTGAAAGAGGATGGGACGACGGTACCAACATCATCCAAATTAACGAATAATGCATTTGCATTCTTATTTGATGAAATCAGATATGATTTATGTGGAATCGAAATAGATCGGGTTAGAAATCCGGGTATAACTACGACTTTGAAGGGCTTAGTGTCGTACAGAAACGGGTCAGTCAATCTGGAGAGTCAGGGGTGGTGTTCTCCTAATAGCAGTACTTTGAACATTACATCGCCTGAGGGATATTTCAACGTCTGTATACCTCTCAGCAGCCTTCTTGCTTTCGCAGAAGATTATAAAAAAGTTATAATTAACGTTAAACAGGAATTGGTGCTTATTAGATCCAGAAGAGACGACAATTGTTACTTAGTCGCGGCTAATAATGAAAATAATCTTGGAGAAAGGGCTAAAATCGAGCTTACCAAACTTTGTTGGAAACTCCCATACGTAACAGTTAATGAATATAGAAGATTATCGCTTCTTCGACATTTGAGATCGGAGAAAGTAATTTCAGTTGGCTTCAGGAGTTGGGAGTTGTACGAATACCCGCTATTACCTGCTACACAAAGACAAGTGTGGGCGGTTAAAACATCTAATCAGATGGAGAAACCTCGATACATAATATTAGCATTCTCAACCAACAGGACAAATAACATTCATAGGGATGCTGCCTCTTTTGATCATTGTCATCTGTCCAATGTTAAACTGTACCTAAATTCGAAATCATATCCCTATGATGATCTTAATATTAACTTTGATAGAAATCAATATGCAGTTTTGTACTATATGTACGCAGGTTTCCAAAGCTCTTATTATCCCGAATTACCATCACATCCCCTACTTTCTTTTCAAAATTTCAAGGACAAAGCTCCTTTAACGGTGATAGATTGTTCAAAGCAATCGGAGTCCATTAAGACCGGACCAGTGGACGTTCGTCTAGAATTTGAAGCGACGCAAGCTTTCCCAGCTGATACCACGGCTTATTGTATAATCATACACGATAGCGCCATCGAATACAACCCCCTCACAAATGTATTGCGAAGATTGCTATAAATAACAACCCTGTTTCAATTAGACCTCAGTTGCAACCATGGCCTCCAACGAAGCGGTTATTGTTGAGATTCACTGTTTCCTGGACGATAACTTGGAATATATTTTGAAGGAACTGTCCATTATGGACGTTACCCGCTTTGCTAGTAGACACTGGATATTCAAACCCCCTAAACAACCTATTACAAATGTAAAGAGCATAAGATCAAATAGATGGCTTATGAAAAATTACCACAGATTAGAATGGAGTGATGGGGAAACTGAATACGAAGAAGTTGAACGTATTCTAATGACTACACTACTGAAATATCGATACATTTTTGTCAAGGGGTTGGAAAAGAAGAGGTTTTTATATAATTTACTTAGACACGAGAATATTGTTAATATGGAAGATTATGGTTGCCCAAGAGTTGAAACATTAACTCCTATTTCAGGATCAGAGTGCCTTTTGCATTCAAAGTTCCCAAACATGTGTACTCATTATGGGGTTCACGTATTAAGAGACTGGATAATGTCCAATTATGATTTTATATTGCTATTCTTTTTTTTGAGTTCATAAAGTATTCGTATTTATTTTGTTTTTTCTTCAAAAAGGAAAAATTTTGATTTGATTATTTTGATTTAATTTACCTAATAGAAACGATTTTCGTTTTAAAAATAAGTTTATTTGCTATTGTTCTTTTTATTGAACTATATAAAGGTAAAGCTGGTTATTTTGTTGAGGTAGCTTTCATTGGAATGGTGAGGAAAGCTTTAAACGCCTGCAGGTTGTGGGGATGAAGGCTTGGAGAGGCTATTGACGCACGCAGGTCGTATGAGTGAAGGTTTGGAGAGGTTATAGACGCCCGCAGACCATGATTGTGTAAATGCCTGCAGGTTGGGGAAAGTTTTAGACTCACGCAGACAATTTTTTTTTTTAATTGAAAGCTACTTCAACCATTCCTCCTCGACGCACCTTCACCTTGACGCGGTGGGGAGGCTTTCTACTAAGAAAGGTGCTTATATGAATCTAACAATTTAGTTCTGTTTTAATAAATAAAGAATGTTTTACAAAACAAGAACCCATTCATCATGACCACGTGACTAGAGAGACACTGGACCGATCTCCGAAAAAAAACAAACAAGGAGACGGATATAAAACGCAGTATGAGGAATGGAAGAATCAAGAAAACATTGAAAATATAATATGAAATACAATATACAAAAATGTATGTAAATGAGACTAAATAAAAATCCATATCTACTATTAAAAATTAAGTGTATTTTTTATTCTTGTCCAAATATACTAAAATTCATATTCTCTGTGTATATGATGGTGAAGTATGCCTGCAACAACAGGTCTCGACATGTTTGAACATGCAGGGGCCTGTTCAGGGTCACGAGAGAAATAATCCCCAAATATCTCGACATGTTTGAACATGTATAATGCATGCAAAAACCATTTCAAGGTCTAGGATGTCTTCAGATTGGAGAAAACGCAAAATTACTAATAAATGATTGTTGAAATAAAAAAAAACAAGAATTCACAAATAACACCAAAGGACAGCGTGCTCGGAATTGAAGATAAATGCTTTTTTTTTTTTTTTTTCCATCATATTACTCCAGTTTAAAATAATACTGAATATGACGAGCTTTGAATTATATTTTTAAATGCAATACTTTTCAAGGCACCGAAGGACGGCATGCTCAAAAGTGTAGGTAGGCGATTTTTCCATCATATTACTCCAATCGGACAACATACTCAATATGACGAGCTTTGAATTATATTTTTAAATGCAATACTTTTCAAGGCACCGAAGGACGGCATGCTCAAAAGTGTAGGTAGGCGATTTTTCCATCATATTACTCCAATCGGACAACATACTCAATATGACGAGCTTTGAGTTATATTTTTAAATGCAATACTTTTCAAGGCACCGAAGGACGGCATGCTCAAAATTGTAGGTAGGCGATTATTCCATCATTATACTTCAGTTTAATGATGGAATAATACTGAATACAATGATGATGATGATCATGCTAGGACATGATATGGTAGGCTACACGAATGCAGGGTTCGACATGTTAGATCACGAAAGTGCCTGTTCAAGGTCACGAAATCAGTCTTTAAAAATATAAAAATTGTTACTAGTGGGCTAATTAAAAAAAATATAGGGGCACAGGCGAGGGGTGAGATAAAAATGTAAAGCAGGGTTTAGAGGGAGAGCGGAAACTTATAGAGGTTTAGAGGAAGAGCGGAAACTTATTGAGGTTTAGAGGGAGAGGGGAACTTATTGAGGTTTAGAGGAAGAGCGGAAACTTATTTAGATGGGGAAGTAGATTGGTAGTGATTCAAAGGACAAAAATTGAGATGAAAAAATTAGGGGGGGGGGGGGGGGCTTATTGAGGTTTAGAGGGAGAGCGGAAACTTATTGAGGTTTAGAGGGAGAGTGGAAACTTATTGGGGTTTAGAGGGAGAGTGGAAACTTATTAAGGTTAGGAGGGAGAGTGGAAACTTAATGAGGTTTAGAGGGAGAGTGGAAACGTATTGGGGTTTAGAGGGAGAGTGGAAACTTATTGAGCTGGGGATGTACGATGGTGGGTGATTCGGAGCTGGGGTGGGTGGGGGGGGGGGGGGAGTGGTGGTGGTGGGGGGTGATGGGTCACGTGACCCCGTGGGGTCAAAGGTCATGAGGGGCAACTGCGCCAGAGTCCCCATTTCCCTTCTACTTATATATTTTTCGACCTCCCCATTCCATATAATATATATATATATAAATAAAAAAAAAATATATATATATATATTAATAAGAGAAAAATTTAGGCTTTTGGGCAAAACTTATACTGTTTTTGTACATAACCAATATGAATTGCCATGAGGAAAATAAAACCAAGTAGTGAGTACCTCATAGGAATCCGTTAAATAATGCAAATTTCGGCATGCACCGACTTGTTATTGTACTGATTAGATATAGTGTATTGATTGTACTATTTTCATTTACCTATTATTATTCCTGGTAATAACTATTAAAAATAATCAATTTCGTTCTCTCCAGAAAAGGACAAACCTCGGGAAGTAAATCACACGACCGAAACAGTTTTTTTTTTTTTTTTTAATTTTTGACCTACAAAGCCCTTAAAAACACATTTTTAAAGGAAAAATATACTTTTCTTCATCATTTATCATTGGACATTATCAGATCTTTTTATAGTTAATCTCTCAGTCTTTTTAGAGAACATACTTTCTATGTATTATTAATTTATATATATAGGTAATTCTCGATAGAATGAATTTATCAATAAGATTTTTTATGTGTATCCAGACCTCCATAATGACGGCACCTATTAATTTTCAGCGGAATGAGACAAAGGGAAGGAGGTATTAGTGGGGCTCAACTCAGAAACCCGAATAATTGCTGATATAATGAATTTATCGACATGAAATTTTATATTTAAATTCAAAATCTTATAAAAACGGTATCTTTTAATTGGCCGAAGAGAAGGAGGGATGAGAGGTGCGGGGCTCGACTCCAAAACTGCCGATGTGACGACACAACATTTAGTATGAGCATTCAGAAGCCCCTAAGTCAACTACTGATTTTTAACCCAAACGGTAGATGACGACCCCCCATCATCCCCCTTACCTTCGGCCAATTCCGCGGAAAATTAATAGGGTTCGTCCTTATGGGGTTTTAGATATGAACATTTCTGTCGATAATATTCACTATAAAGGCAGTGATTAGAATTCTTGAGTTAAGCCTTCCCCTTAATCTCTGAAATTCGACGGGTTATGCCCTCATTGGGTTTTGACTTCAAATATGAAATTTCATATCGATACATTCATTTCATCGGCT
The DNA here is from genome assembly GCA_963662175.1 of Aradus depressus. Classification (NCBI taxonomy): domain Eukaryota; kingdom Metazoa; phylum Arthropoda; class Insecta; order Hemiptera; family Aradidae; genus Aradus; species Aradus depressus. The sequence goes on from OY759215.1 coordinate 13,127,840, forward strand.
GTTATTGAAGTTGTTGAGTTGAGCCCCCTCCGATCCTGCTTTCCCTTCTGCCAATTCCGCTGAAAATTAATAAGTGATGTCCTTATGAAGTTTTGAATTCAGATATGAAATTTTGTGTCGATACGTTCATTACAAGGGTAGTTATTAGAGTTTTTGAGTTAAGCCTCACCCTTAATGCCCTCCGTCCCTATGGCCGATTTGACTGAAATTTTTTTATTTACAAATTGCTATTTACAACTGTATACAAATAAATACAACAAGCAAATGTGCTAATAAAGAGGTAATGGCAAAGTCAAAATGTCATGAGGGGAGAAATCACCCAGTGGTGACACTCCCTAGTCACTGTTTTTCTCTCGTTTACAGCTAATCAATGTCACTGTCACTGCTTCTGCTCAGGAGGTCTCTAGGCCATTGACGCTTTAAAGAGTTCTATCTATGAAATTAAATTCTCTCCCGGCCTGAATTCGAACGCGTAACCGTGGTAGGCATCCGACCATAGATGCGCTCTAGCCCTCACGGTCATCAAGGCCACTTTTTACATTGCTGATATTTGTTAATTTATTTATATATGAGTTTTTTATATTTTGCACCCTTATTTTATTTTTTTAAAATATATTTTGCTCTTTGTGATTTGATTTGTCAATGTAAATATTAAATATTTATAATTAAGAATATAAATAATAGATAGGTACCTATTGTATTAGAAATCTTATATTCATATATCTTCTAGTTAGTTGAACTAATTTATTTTTATTCATCTCATATGTGTTTGTTTTTATTCTAAGATTTAATATGGGTTGATGTTTATATTTCACAAGCTATTTAGATATACAAAATAGTATGAAGTTACCATGTTATGGTTTAGCATAAATATATATTATTAATAATGGAGCTGAGTGCCCTCTTTAGGACAATCATGACATCATCATACAGTTTTTTTTTATAATTATAAAGCTTTCCTTAAAGGAGAGTAAATACGTCAAGGAGGAAAGAGACAGAAACTTGAGGGGAGGGGAGACGGAAGGGGTGCGCGGCCCGCCTCTGGACCCACCCTCTGTATACTAACTAGGTCAGCCGGTTTGTCAAAGATAACTAACTGTACATCTAGTCTCCTTCTTGCTCTTCTCCGCTTTTTCATTAGATAGATTTATCCGCATAATAATGTAAATTCATCTAACCTATTGCTTTAAACCAATTTTCCAATTACTAGCTGCCTTCAGAAACATTTTACTAAAACTCTTGTTGATACCTGTGAAATTTTCACAGGTTGTAAAATAAAATATAGTCTGACCTCCCATAGATTTTATTAAATTTTACTGGCCGGCTTTCGAGGTTGCCCTCATCATCAGGAAGTCTGGTAAAATAATTTTGAAGACAACATAATATAAAATGTTTTAGTAAATTAGATTTAAATTTAAAATAAACGTATATGAAACTATTTAAAAACAATTTAAAATATCATAGATACGGGGAGATATGTTATTCCTGTTCCCCATCCCATGAATAACATATCTGTCCCAATCCATGAAATTTACAATTTTTTAAAAATAAGTTCTGTATTAAGAAACCAATCGTTTAATAATAAAAGTGCGGCGACAGAGTAGAGAGGAATATGTTGATACGTTCGGTCAGCTACAAGGGTTACTTTCAACGAATGTCCATCAGTCGTGTAAGGTGAGACAAAGACGGTTCTTGGCTATGGAACTCTTTGTATCAGAAGACATGAGGCCAGGGGCGGGCAGGGGGCGGGCCAAATAGTCAAACTCCACCCCTTTCTTATCGATCTCAAAGTTTGAACAATTTATTTATATATCTCCCACAAAAGAACAACTCAAATTCCAAAAATATTTTTTAAAATTCATTTTATTTCTAGTACAAACATTTTTTAAAAATAACAGTGTCTAATGACTAAATTAAAAACTTGCTGAATTGCATGTTAATATCTGTATCTCTGACGTAAACTACACTTTGTCGAATTTTTACCGATAAATATATATTTAAGTAGTAAATAGTTTTTGATCTCTTTACAGAGGTATACTCAGTTAAGTCGAATCTCATTCCAGGAATATTTTAGGAGAGTTTAAAGTAACTCATTCAAAACACAATCTGTTTAGATGCAAAATAATTATGTTGTTAGTTATTTTGACTCATGCCCGGGCTTTAAGTTTAACGAGGTCATATTGCCTACTATCAGAGCACTCTTTCGTCACTCTGGTGAACATGAGCCCGACAAATGAGAGCATGGTGCTGAGCCAAGTTTATTAGTTAGGGTAGGGGTAGGGAACGAGGACCTGATATTGTTCCGAAGGACGGCTTGCTCAAGGTTTTTTTTGCCTCCCAGAGAAAAAAGTTAACAGCCTTAGTCGGGCATAGGCAAGCACTCTACCCCCCTCCCCCCCCCCCCCCCCCCATTTATATAGATTTTTTGAATGAATTTCCATAAAACTGTATTATTAAATTTTATTAGACAAATAAATTTCCTCTCGATATAAGATGCAGCTACTGCAATTTTATGATATACATATGAGTGTGTGAAATGCAAAACTCGCTCGTTAGATATTAACCGAATATTGAGAAAATGCAAAAAACATGCATGGAACGAACCAGTTTTGATACTAACTGCAATTTTCAGTCACCTAAAACCATTGGAAAGAACAAGTTTTGATACAATCTGAAGGCCCAAAACATCTTTTAGAATCTGCTGTCATCTCAATTTTTTTTAAATTTTTGTAACGAGCGAGTTTTGCATCTCACACACTCATATATTTACTAGATTTATTTTCCGTTGATTTCTGTTGTGCTTGGTATGAAAGTATTTATCAGTAGAACTGTATTTATAATATGTTGGGATATTTATATACTGCTTAGAGAAAGGACACTCCACTCCAATTAGCTATATCAGATTAGGTCAAGGTAGCCTGGCAGAGAAGTGCAGAGACTCTCTTCTGTAGTCGCGGTTCTTTTGGAGGTGGCTCCTCTCCCCCTTCTGCCACTTTAGAAGAAGACAGGGAGAGAACTCCGATGTGAAAGAGTACGGAGCGGTGCCATGATGTGAAGTTTTATAGTTGGTCAGAAATTCGATATTGAGTTTTAACAGGAATTTCTGTCTGTGAACACGATAAGTCCTGATACAATGAATATATAGATACCAAAAATAACTTCAATCCGAAATCCCATAGGAACGACGTTTGATTTTCAACAAAATAGGTCAATCAAAACTTACTTGATCAATTCGCGTTGCGGAAGTACATTTATCTTGGTGATGAACCAACAGCTTTTTACCCTCCTAATTGTCATTTCTTAAGTCACTTTTTAAGGATGTGCTTATTATATACTATATAATATTATATAATAATCTTAAAAAGGCTTAACAAGGAACAAAACTCTACAGTGATAAAGGACTCAAATCATAAGGAAATCGAGAAGGAAATACAAGTAGAAAAAAGAAAATTTAATAAGATTTAAAATAAATATAGAAGAATTGGAAGAAAAGGAGCAATTAACAACTAATTTTAGTGAGGAAGTAAGAAATGTGAAATTAAGCATCAAACTGCAACCAAATGAAGTTATAAGTTAAAAATATTAAATTAAAAATGGGGGGGAGGGGGGGGGGGCTTGAAGGGCTTAAGGGCAAGGGAGCTTACCTTATAAACATTTGAGCTCAAACTCCAAGTCTCTAGCTGTAATAGAAGCCGAGATCCCTACACAGGCTCTGATGAAACCTGAAGATCTTGGAGACGGCATACCCGATTTCCAAAAACATGACTAAGAACCATCTCGCAAATACCAGCTTTTGAAACAAAAAAACAGTTTTTTTTTATTGGCCTCGGCAGACACCACACTAGCCATATGTGTTTGTTATTAAGTTATTTACAACATCCATGGCCCCGCTACAAAATAAAACTCACTCCCGGATCGGATGGAACCCGCAAACCATGGTGAGACCATGCGACCAAAGCCCTACGCTCTAGCCCGCACGGCCACCATAGCCACCACGTTTATTGTATCTGGTTTCTGATTCTCAGAACCACTCGGGGTTGTGATTTGTTTGTTGTATGTTTGAACGTAGAAAGGGAGTTGATGGATATTGTCTGTCTGTGTTTGTTTTGATTCGAACTATTACTAACTATTACTTCTTAACGGAATTAATCAAATACATTGCAGGGGATAGAGGGGTCGTGCTTGTCGACTCTGCTCAAGATCGCGGGTTCGAAACCCGCCTCTTAAGGTTTTACACCTCTTAGGTAAAAAGGACACAGTCCTTCGGATTGAGCGTTAAGCGATGGACTCGACTATTTTTTAGTAATGTTTAAATTTTAACGGATAGCAACGAACTTTAAAATATTTTTATATTATTGGCTGTTTTTTATTACAAAGCATAAAGAAAATAAAAAATAAATGTGATATGTCTATAACAGGACTGTCTTATGGTAACGATTTCTGTAAAGATCACACTCCAGGGGGTGGGGAGGAGGGGTTAACAAGAAAACTGTTATAACTGACGACGTAATAAATGATTCGACAAGAAAGTATTGTACGTAGATTCAAAATCTCATGAGGCTTCAAACTTATAACACCCCTCCTTCTGCGTCGGGGGTTAAAAATGATTTGTTAGCCTCAGAACTCCCTCTAAAATTTAAGAATCGCTCCAAAGTCCGGCTGCGCCATGAGAGGAATGAGAGGACCCAGGGGGGTGGCGCTGAATCAGCTGTCCACGAGGGTGGAAACAGAAGGGTTGGTTCTCACTCCTGTTCAGAGGCCGGCTGCTTCTGACACAACCACTGATCTGACAGCCGAACCGTCAGGCCATAATATCTAGCTTACCTTATTTTAGACTTAGTAATAAATACGTATACGGCATTTAAGAAGAACATTCAAAGGTACAGAAAACTGATTCACTCATTTATATTAATTGAACCTTCAAGACGCAAAGCAATATGTGATGTAGCCATATCAAGACATTCTTACACCAACCCTTTTTGTATAAATGACTCTCCCATGCCCTAATCCCTCTCAAATTTATTTCATATTGGCATTACTGGGTATAAGAAAGTCCATATTACATATATCTTTTTTAAAATAACCAAAACTGTCTTAAAATGAGGAAACCGGTAGTAAAATTTGGGAGTGAAAATTATCTATGATGTAGGCAATGTAGTGAAATGACTGTTGAAAAATAGGTTAGGTTTTATGGCTCACCCCCGGGTTTTAACTACGAGGTCCATATCGCCTACTATCAGAGTGCTCTTTCGTCGCTCTGGTGAACATGAGCCCGACACTACTATGGGAGTCCTAAATTATGCCTACTCTAAATTGTTATTCACCTAGGGCAGGGGTCTTTAACGAGAAATAACATCGTACAGGTTCGGGACCATCGCTTAACGTCCCATCCGAAGGACGGCGTGCTTAAGTTTATTTTACCTCCCAGATAAAATAAACTAAGGGCCTCGGTCGGGTTTCGAACTCACGTTCTTGAGCTCAGAAGACAAGCACGCATACCACTGAGCTACCGGCGCCCTCTGTGGAAAAATACGTACTCAACTTGGTACTTTGACGTAACTATCATTGTTCTATTGACGAATGAAGTGTCTTAACTTCATGATGAATAAGAAAATATTGAATCGTGTTTTGATCTTCAAAATTAGGTCAAAAGATGACTCACTAATTTCTTACTTCCCCAGCTATACAAAGTGTAGGGAAAGTTACGTAATCAGTCAGAAATTCAATTTTGCGATTTCACAGTTTTCAGTTTTCATTTCATTTTTAGTTGTATTTGAATGATTGAAAAGTTTGAATTTTTGTGCTCTGGAATCTAGAATATTAAATTATATTTTGATATTAGTAATATTGTTTATGTGTATAAAATGTGTACACATTCGGAAGTTTTTTTCATTTTTATTATCATTTTGTTTGTAATATTGCTAGACAAAATAATTTACTCCGTTCCTCTTTAATATTATTATTAAAAGTTCATGTGAATTAACAATTAGTAAAATTGGGAATGTCGGGCTAAAAAAATGAAATTTATTCATATATAATTTGTTTCTCAGTAAGAAATAAATCATATATTTTGTTTTTGTTCAATGTTGCCCTGTTTTCTAATAAGAAGTAGACTTCATTTTCCAGATTATTAATAATAAAATATTTAAAAAAACATATTTTAAAATTATAGTACATTTCTGGGGCGCTATAACTTTGTTTGTATTGATTCTAACTTAAATGTAAGGACACATAACTATTGGACATTTAAGAAGAAACATTTTTGGGGCGCTATAACTTTGTTTGTATTGATTCTAACTTAAATGTATGGACACATAACGATTGGACATTTAAGAAGAAACATTTTTGGGGCGCTATAACTTTGTTTGTATTGATTCTAACTTAAATGTATGGACACATAACGATTGGAAATTTAAGAAGAAACATTTTTGGTTAGAACCTCTTTTTCGGTACGGCTCACCGTTCTTACATAAATGAAGCAAACATCTAAATAAATGGGTTCAAAACTACATTTTAGGTAAACCGAAGTTATGTATTACATATAAAATGTAGGTATCTTTTAATTATCTCTACATTATTTGAAGAGATTTTTGATTAGACAATAAATATAAGCAGTATCTTAATATTCTTCTGATTTCGGACAAAATGTATTCAGATCTAAGTTAGCACCTGTAACGTGCATTCCTACAATCTTTTTGAGTTAGAGCGCTGTACCTACGTGCTAGCCTACTGAGCACTAGATCGCGGGTTCGAAACCCGGCTGAAGCCCTTAACTTTTTTATCTGGGAAGTGAACAATTATGAGCACCCCGTCCTTCGGATGGGAGTTAAGCGATGGTCTCGACCTGTGCGATGTCAGGTGACCCCAACCCTTATAAAAAACGTGCGCAAAAAAAAAAAAAAAAGATTTGGTGACAAGGGAAAATGCGTTTTGCAAATTATCAATAAAGAGTAGAGGGCGTCGGTAGCTCAGTGGTATGCGTGCTTGTCTTCTGAGCTCAAGATCGTGGGTTCGAAACCCGACCGAAGCTCTTAGTTTATTTTATCTGGGAGGTAAAATAAGCTTAAGCACGCCGTCCTTCGGATGGGACGATTAAGCGATGGTCCCGAGCCGGTACGATGTCACGTTAGGGGAATAAAAATTTAGAGTAGGCAAAATTTAGGACTCCCACAGTAGAGTCAGGCTCATATCCACCAGAGTGACGAAACAGCGCTCTGGTAGTAGGCGATATGACCTCGTAGTTAAAGCCCGGGCATGAGTCATAAAACCTAACCTAACCTCAATAAAGAGTATTTCTTATGTGATAGTAATGGGACGAGATTTCTCAAAGAAATAAAAGACGTTGTCTACCCACTATTTCATTTCCGATCAGAACCGGCTTTTAACGCAACGACGTCATCATCAGTGGCCCATCGCCCGTATAGTATGGTGTCTTGTGGAGAGCAACCACAGTTCAGTGTTCCTTTAGTCACAATACTATACGACCAATGTGCCACTGATGACGTATTTGCGTTAACAGTATGCCGCCACTTCATGGCCGGTTCTGAGAGGAAATAAAACAGTGGGAAAAAGTCTTTTATTCCTATATGAAAGAGAATTTCTTAACTTAAGAGAATCTTTTCAACTTTTGGACATACCTACTCACAGATTCGAATGAAGCTCGCAATAAGGTGGTATTCGATTAGCAAATTTCCTTTTAAGAACTATATTGAACGGAGGGCGGTAAACAAGAACTCAGAGGGGTTGCCCGAATTTTACGATGACCCCCCTCTCTCGCTGGGGACACCTCCTTCCAGTGGTAGTTAAGTGCACAGTTCTTCGCCTGCTTGCTGCTCCAGCGGCCGTCTGTATGCCGCCACTCCATGGCCAATATCCTACGCCCCCACTCCACCAATTCAGTTGGGTGCAGGAAACACTCCCACCGCCTGCCCTACACGAATTATTTTGACAAGAGGTAATTTTTTAATTTTTTTCCACACCTTAAAGATAATATTGTGTAAAGGTAACATGTTGGTCAAACTGCGTTAACAACCCCACCATCGCTTAGTGGATTTCTGCATTGACGGGTGGATTCGAAGAAAAATGTATTATATAACAAAATATAATAAATAAACAAATATAAAAATGCAGAAATAAAATATAAATAAGTACATATGATGCTTACATGATAGCGAGTAGTTGTGGGACGAGATTTCCCATAGAAATAAAAGATGTTACCTTTCCACTGTTGCCGAACAGATCCAGGTTCCCAACGTAACTACATCATCATCAGTGGCATATCTATGAATATATAGGTACATATATAATATAAATATGGAGAAGTAACTTGCAAAAACATTGAGTAACTAACAAAATAAAACTAAAAACTATCTTACCACCAGTATAGTATGGTGTATAAAGGAACACTGGTTAATAGCTCAGAGGGGAGGGGATACGAGGTTTATTCACTTATTCAATATACATGCAAATAAATACTTCATTCGAAAATATTATGATGTATACAACAAATAAAATAAATATCCATGCAATAATATAAAATTAATATATATTCAACAAACAGCCAAATGAATATGGACTAATAATTTTGCTAATCAGTGTAAGCAAAAAAATGTTTTTCAGAAAAGTGTGAAAATCACTATCATAATAATAAAATTCGTTTATTATCCTTCATAATTGAACCAATTTACTAATAAATGTTTATTTTTTCTTATTGCCTGTTATAAAAAATCCACTAATTGTTGACAACAAAATTACCTGTTATCTTATTACAATTTTCTAGTTTATTCAAGCAATTATAAATCACGGGATATGTCGAAATTGAATTTACAGAATTATTTTATACAGAATGGATTTTAAAAAGGTTATCAGAAAAATTAATTACCAGCAAAATCTCAGTTTTGAATATTTTTTGGTTAATAAAAGCCCTTATACCAACCACGTATTTCCTCACTCCCCCTTCCCCTTTCTCTACATTCATGTCAGACTAGCATTACTGGTTAAGAAAGTAATGTGTTCGCATCATTGTGCAGTTTTCTTTGTTTCATGAAAGGGAGAGTTATGTGCATAATATAGGTCATATATTTTCTGATATCCATTAATGCCAGTATGATATGAATTGAAAAAAATTGTAAAAGAGTGGTTAGTATAAGAAATTCCTGTAATGGACACAATCGTAAATATTTTATTTTAATAATTTTAAAGAAAAAACTACCAATATTAAAAATATATTTAAATTTTTTTTAAAAAACTATTTCCTAAATAAATTACATTAGATTCTTTGGGGCGCTGTAACTTTGGTCTTATTGTCCCTTTCTGAAATCTGAAGACGGTTGGACTTTTAATAGGAACATTTCGGGAAAGGATCCATTTTTTGTAGGATTAATTGTTTTTGCGTGAACCAAGCAAATGTCTAAAAAAAAGAGATGACATTTTAAGACGGTTTTCGGCATACTTACAACTTGTAAATTGGGGACTTTCGAAAAAATGTATTGCGTATCTTTTAGGTTTCTCTAAAACTTTAGTTTGTAGAGTTTTTTGATTTGGTCAAAAAATATAAGATTTTTTTTTTGTAAAATGTACTTAGGCCCCGAAGTAAAGTGGTAGGTAGTTAATTTCGTCTGATTTCGGCCAAAGTGTAATCTAAACTAAGTTATACATATAACATAAATTTCAAATGTCTAGTTCATTGCTTGCTTTCGTTTTTTGAGTTAGAGGGCTCACTAAGTGCTAATTATGTAAAACAAATATAAACGTCATCGCGAAAATGTTCAAAAGTGTTTAGCGGGCTTTGAAACGAAGAATTTCATTGAAAAAACTATCTATTTCTTTTACTATAGGAAAAGAGGGCGCCAGTAGCTCAGTGGTATGCGTGCTTGTCTTCTGAGCTTAAGATCGTGGGTTCGAAACCCGACCGAGGCCCTTAGTTTATTTTATCTGGGAGGCAAAATAAACTTAAGCCCGCCGTCCTTCGGATGGGACGTTAAGCAATGGTTCCGAGCCTGTACGATGTCAGGTACTCGTTAAAAAACCCCTACCCTAGGTGAAAAAAAATTTAGGGTAGGCAAAATTTAGGACTCCCACAGTAGAGTCGGGCTTATGTCCACCAGAGTGACAAAAGAGCGCTCTGGGAGTAGGCGATATGACCTCGTAGTTAATGCCCGGGCATGAGTCATAAAACTTAACCTAACCTACTATAGGAAAATAAAAACGATAAATAAAGTAGTACAATGAGGGATAAGATGGAAGACATATTTCTATTTGGATTGTGTAGGAAGATTCTGAATTCATTTTATCATATATTATTACAGCATCACTTCTCCCATTTATTTCTTTTCTCATAAGATAACAATTACAAAAGTTTGTCCAGAGACGAGCTTCCAGATGGATGTGTCTACAGAATTACTTGAAAATGCGGGGCAACCTATGTAGGCCAATCAGAACGAAAAATGAGTTACCAAAAGCCTAGATCCGCCACGGCTTGATGAATCCTGGTTTTCAATCTAAAAATCAAGTTTAGAATCAACTTTCATCATTTTCATTCTGTTTTGATTTTGAGCAAATTACTTTTCCCCAACTCTCTCGTTGAGAATTAATGAGCGATAGACTATTCAAACTCTCAATTTGCAATGATAATATAGTTAGTTAGATTGTCGGTGGCTACCTTTTTGTTTAATCAGACCTAGCTATCAAACCAGAGAACGAGGACTCACCAACCCCCTCAAACTAATGTTTGCATAATTTAAAGAAAACTTTTCCAATTTTTACCTTAAAATTAGTTTTCTCCCTGTATTATTATTCATTATTTACTACTAACTACAACTTCGTCTTTGATGCTAAGATGAAATTTATTATAGATTTAAAAATACATTTTCTTACACAGTTGCATTATTTATCACAACCGGTTTTCAACATATCTCCATACAAATATTGCTCCTTATTTCTATGAAGTTTGTTTTTGTTCTCATCTCTATATTTTCTTTCTTATACCTTTAGAATAAGAAAGTATTGTAAACGTACGAAAATCTGAGATCAAATTTTAAACGAAAGTTTACGTTTCAAGGTCCCCCGCACACGTTTTGACCATTATGATGTATGTCTGTGTGTGTGTGTGTGTGTGTGTGATTAAAAATTTGTGGCGGCTCTAACTCAAATACAATTGTATTAACTTGACATTTGAAATGAAGATTCACGTATTTTAAATCTGATTAATGTTGACTGATATCAAACACAAATTAAGACCACTTTACTTCGAGGCCTGAACCCATTTCACAAATTACCGCTTATATTTATTACCTAATAAAAATAAAAATTGTAGAGCAAACTAAATAGCATATTTTATAAGAAACATGATTTTTCGAAGGCCGCCTGGTTTGCGAAATACGTGCCGAAAACTATCGTGAAATGTTGTTTTGAAACTCATTTTTTTAGACATATGCTAGACTTACGCGGGAACGGTAAGTCCTGTCGAAACGTTTGTTATAAAATTTACAAACACATAAGTGCTCCTCAGGTTGAGATGTGACCAACACGAATAAAGCTACAGCACCACAATGAACGTACAATAAATTTCATTAGGAAATATTTTTAAGAAATGTTCAAATCTTCCTTCCGACTACTCTTCTTTCAAAGTCCTGAGGAATCGTGCCCAGTCGCTGATCAGGGCGGCTAAGTCAAAGTTCCTTCTGAATCTGATAGCGGAGGCACCTAACGCCAAGTCAAGATGGGCAGCTCTTCGGAAGCTCTCGTTAGGTTCCCCCAAAAACCCTCCTTCTCCTTCAATCTTCTCTCCCGACACACTTAATTCCTTTTTTGTCTCCCGTCCTATTCTTCCACTAGCGTCTCCAGCTGAGATTACATCTCCCCAGCCCTTCGATTCAAATAATTTTTTCTTTTCATATATTTACCCTGACACTCTCCTAAAGATCATCCTTAATAGTAGCTCTAATGCCCTTGGCCCTGACGACATCCCGCTCCTCTTCCTTAAAACTTGCTTACCAGTCCTACTCCCAGTCCTCTTACATATCTATAATTTCTCCCTTCAAAACTCCGTCTTCCCTTCCGCCTGGAAAGAAGCATTTGTACTTCCTCTCAACAAAGTCCCTAATCCTGAAGCTCCTAAAGACTTTCGCTCTATCTCCCTTCTGTGTTCCACATCCAAACCTTTAGAGCGTATAGTTCATTCCCAAATCTCAAATTTCCTTCTTACCAACAAACTCCTCGACCCTTTCCAATCTGGTTTTCGACCCGGTTATGGGACTCAATCTGCTTTACTGAAACTAACAGAAGACTTCCGACAGGCCATTGACGCTAGACAACTTACTCTGCTAGTACTGTTCGACTTTTCCAAAGCCTTTGACTCCGTGGACCACTCCATCCTCCTCTCCAAGGTGGCCAGTCTCCCTCTCTCCAATAATGTCCTCCTCTGGCTCCAGTCCTACCTTGCAGATCGTTCCCAGTCCGTCAAGTTCCCCAACTCTCCCGCCTCATCCTCGCTTCCTCTCCACTCAGGAGTTCCTCAAGGATCCTCTCTTTCCCCGCTCCTATTCTCCCTTTTCCTCTTGGATCTTCCTCCACACATAAAATTCTGTAAATACCACCTCTACGCGGATGATCTGCAGATTTATTTATCCTTTCACCCCTCCAGTTTCCCTACCGCATACTCGCAAATATCTGATGACATCAATTCCATATCCTCCTGGGCCAAACAGAACAAACTCCTCCTTAATCCTCACAAGACTCAAGCGATAATATTAGGTAACAAAAAACTTCTCAATAACTTAACTGACCCCCCTCTCTTAACTCTGGACAACACCAACATTAACTATTCTAGCAGAGTAAAAAACCTGGGTATCATCCTCGACCAAACCCTTTCCTGGAAAGACCACGTATCCTATATTTCCCGTAAATCGTTCCAATCTCTTGCACAATTTAAACGTTCCCGTCACTCTCTTTCTCAAAACTCCCGGAAACTCCTCGTATCATCCTTTGTTTTCCCCCATTTCGACTACGGGTGCCTGGTTTATAATGATCTGAGTAAGGGACTCGATATCAAACTCCAGCGAATCCTGAACGCTCATGTCAGATTTGTTTTCGATGTCCCTAGAGACGCTCATATTTCGCCCTGGTACTCCGAGTTGAAATGGCTCAAACCCTCCTACCGCCGAAACTACCTCCTAGGCTCCTTCCTCTTCCTAATGCTTAAATCCAAAGAACCCTACTACCTCTACCAAATGTTTCAATTCCAGTCCTCGGTTCACCAGAGGCACACTAGATCCCGTCCTTCAGACCTCTTCATCCCCTCCCATCGCTCCTCAGCCTTCCACAATTCATTCCTTGTCCAGGCCTCCTCTCTTTGGAACTCCCTGCCTCCCCCAATTCGTCACTCTCCTTCCGTGGCTTCCTTCAAATCCTCACTATTCCAATTCCTCTTCACCAAACAATCCACTCCTCTTTGATCTCTCCCCCGTATTCTCTAATTCGTCAACCTTAATTATCTAATCATTCTAATCACTTTTCCCCCGCCTTTTTTTTTTTTTTTTTTTTTTTTTTTCTATCTCTTTCTTGTCTTTGTCATTCTCTAGTTTTATTATATTTTTTTATCTTATTTTCTAAATTATTCATTCATAATCAATAATATTGATTTTTGGCTCATTTACACATTTATATATTTTTAATATGCATTTATTTATTTTTTATCTTATCTAATTTTCTGCTTTCTAAATTAATTTTATTTTTAACCTTGGCTGGGCATCCTTCCTTCTCTTTTATAATCAACCATCATAGTACTATGCTCGGTCGATTTATATTTATATATATTATCAATTTTATCTCTTTCTTAGTTGTATGGATTTGCTTTTTTTTCTTTTTTACTTATTCTTTTTTATTTTTGTAGATACTTTTATTTATTTTGTTTCATCATATAGAAGTTGTTAATTTTATGTTTTTTCCCATTTTTTTTATTTCCTGTTTATCTATTTTTTAGTTGTATAGTTTTCCTCCAATGTAGCACTAATTTTTATTTACCTACCTATCTTTTTATTTCTTTGTTCTGATACTATATTTCATTGTTTCATTTTCATCACTCTCTGTATGTATTTATTCTTAGGGGACCTCGGTCCCAGAATAATAAAATTTATTTTCATTTCATTTTCATTTTCAAATCTTTTTAGTTAATTATTATGACTCATCCCGGGCTTTAACTATGAGGTCATATCGCCTACTACCAGAGAAATCATTCGTCGCTCTGGTAGATATCGGGGCGAGTCTACAGTGGGAGTCCTTCATTTTACCTTTTACCAAGTTCATTATGAACTATTTCAGCCTGACCTTAACTATGGTAATCTCCTCTGGGGCTCTCGTCCAAGAAGTGCCCACTTATTTAGGCAACAAAAGAAATTTATTAGAATAATGGCTGGATCATCAGAAAGATTCATTGTCTTCCCCTCTTTCTTGATATTGACATATTGACATTGCCCTGTTTATATATTCTGAACAGTCTGGTCTATGTCAAACAGACAGTGGGGAAGTACAGTCTGGTTGAGTTGGTAAGCCAGTACCAGTTGACAACAACCAACAATCTGGTCATCCTCAGATGCAGACTGGAGAAGGCGCAGAGAAGCTACCACCTTCTGGGAATCAAGCTGTTCAATTGCCTGTCACAGGAAGTAAGACATTTGAGTGGTAAAAACTTTAATAGAAATGTAAAGAAACTTTTAAAAAAATAGTGTTCTTCTTAAGACTCTATTAATTTTAAATTTAAGTAAAAACGGAAATATTTGACGTTACCTATTTTGTAGATTTTTTTTGTCAATTAAATTATTATTATTATTATTACATACCCTGGTTTATTCACGTGGGATAGAGGTCTTTAACGTGGAATCCCATACTCAGACAAATATATTTCATTATTCTAATCAGGAAATGCCATTGAAAACTCATCATCGAATTTCCCGCCGATTACATAATTACAGGTATACTTCGTATAGTTGAGGAAGTAAAATGACAAATATAAATTAATAAAATATATTTATATTATCACATTTATTTATTTAGTAACACCTTTTCAAAATTAGTAAGTGATAAAATGAAAAAGTATCACCATTAATATTATATACTATTATATATACTTTCTTTCTTCTTTCTTTTATATAGTATACTATATATACTTTCTCAGCGCGTATTAATCAATAAAGTTTTCGCTCTCCCTCTGAAATCAAGTTAACAATTAGATTTAAAATCGATGACTGTCTTCCACCGTCACTTCTGAACCCTCATACTAAATGTCCACACATTACATCAGAAGTTATCGGAGTCTGTGATATCATCCCCCCCCCCCCCCCCCCCCCCCTAATATTTTTGGCTAATTTTACTCAATAGATGTCGTTGTTTTGGGGTTCTGATTCCACATGTATAGTATTCACGGATAGACATTTTTAGTTCTCCAGGTAATGAAAGTATAGGAGAAGTTATGTAATCGGTTAGAAATTTTGGAGTTTCCACTGGAATTTCATGTTTTCTGAACACCTAAATCCAAAAATGAAACAAAAAAAAATCTGGCTCTGGAAAGTCAACCTCCTCCTGTACAGCGTTAAATGTTGGCACCGACTATTTATTAGCAATGTTTAAATTTTAACGTATAGCAACAAACTTAAAAATATATTTTTTATTATTGGCTGTTTTTTATTTTAAAGAATAAAAAAAAACATTAAGGCGTAGTCAAGGTCCACGCCGTAGATGAAAACGTCGGGATAAAATCATTTTTCATTTTCTTTTCGATGCTGCCGTAGCTCTTACATTTGCTCGGCACTAGACTTTTTAGGTTTTTTAAATTCCTTTTGATGCGAGCTTTCCTCTGATTAACGTTTTCCATAATTCCGCGCATATATACGTTTCATATGAGACGACATCTTTAATTTTTTTGCAATTTTCAATTTAATACCGATTTTTACATATATTTCGGCAAATATTTTTATTGTTTCACTTTGAGTCCTAGTAGTGCTCCTCAAGCTCTTTACAATGACGAATCAACGTCCTATCAAAACGCGTTATCACGCTACACTAATTTCTAATTTTACACAACGCTAATTCGCAACAATCATCCGCCGGCGCCCACACTAGCCCGATAACGTCACAGACATGCTCTGTCCATTGTGACCTCAACCGTTGTTATCGCATTATTAGTCTCGTAGTTATTATCGATTGAAATCTGACGGTTTTTTGTAACACAAGAAAGTTTGACCGGCTATCACTTTAAGCACAGAGTGAATAGACTTTTTCACGTCAAAATAAATGTGATATGACTATAACAGGACTGTCTTATGGTAACGACTTCTGTAAAGATCACTCTCCAGGGGAAGGGGAGGGGGGGTTAACAGGAAAACTGTTATAACTGACGATGTAATAAATGATTCGACACGAAAGTATTGTACGTAGAATAAAAATCTCATGAAGACCGCGCTTATCAATTTACCATGAAATCGGCCAAAGGGATGGGAGATCAGAGGAGGGAGCGCATCTCAAAAACTAACCACAGAAGTAAATTTTTCAGACTAACAAAGGTGCATTTGGATGTTATTTTGGTGGTAAACATGGATGGTTTTAATTCGATGCTCATCCCTATGCTGAACCTCTTGGTCTGTTGAGATGTGGAGATCTCAAGGTACGGTGTTCTGGTGGGGAGCTCTACGTGCTTACGAGGACTGCGTGATAAATGCAGTTAATGGCCTGAGACGGGCTGGAGCGCGCTGTTTTGTCTCCAGTCTGCACCGTTCACCGACAGCAAACTTCTCCAGCCAACCGACTCACAATAGTCACGACACAGCCAATTATCAAACCGGACACCTTCCTTTATTCTCTAATTCCCCGTCCCGTATTGTATTTAAAAACATGTTTTCATTGATTCAGCTCAATAATTTTTTTTTTTTCGATTCTTTGTTCCTTTGGCTGATCTCTTCTTAGCGACATCGAAGGGGTTATTGTTGTTGTGTTTCGGGAGAACAGAAGATAAAAGAAACAAAGTAAAAATATAATGTTGCCGACGTTTTGGTTTTTCAATTACACGCTGGCGGCTGTCTTTAAAGCAACGCTACAAATGTGTGTTCTGTAATGTAACTTGGGAGGGTGGCGTGTCAAGAATCAGGCTGCAGTTAGCTTATCCTCTACAATGTTTCATCAGTTCAACCCCGTTTTTACTATATCTAGTATTTTATAGTATAAAAAAAAGTATTGTAACCGTGCAATATTCCAAGATCGAGTTTTCAACGAATTTTCACGTTTCAAGGTCCTCTGAAAACGTTTTGACCATTTTCGCAATGTACTGTCTGGGTGCTAACTTAGATTTGTTTAGAAGCCGAAATCGGGCAAAAATTGAGGCCACTTTACTTTTGGCCCTTACTATTATTTATAAGAAATCCCTTATATTTATGGCCTAATTAAAAATCTTTTCATGAAGAAGTTGTATAAAAAATTGAAAGACGCATTTTATATAAATTATGAGTTTTCGGTAGTCCAGTTTTCGAGATTCTTCCCAAGAAATTTCGTTTTGAAACACATATTTTTAGAAGGTTCCTTGATTTACCCTCAAATGCTTAGTCCTATCGAAAAATTGTTTCTTACCAATAATGTTTCTTAATAAATTTCCAATCGCTAATTTTCATCAAACTTGAGATAAGATCAATACCAAGAATGTTATAGCGCCTCAAAAAATCTATAATAAAATAAATTTCCCTAAGCAGTACTTCAAAGTAATGTTTTAATTGTATCGCGTAGCAACGAATTGTAAATTATTATTTTATTAAAGATAGTGAGGGCGCCGGTAGCTCAGTGGTATGCGTGCTTGACTTCTGAGCTCAAGGTCGTGGGTTCGTAATCCGACCGAGGCCCTTAGTTTATTTTATCTGGGAGGTAAAATAAACTTAAGCACGCCGTCCTTCGGATGGGACGTTAAGCGATGGTCCCGAGCCTGTACGATGTCAGGTACTCGTTAAAGACCCCTAACCTAGATGAATAAAAATTTAGGGTAGGCAAAATTTAGGACTCCCAGAGTAGAGTCGGGCTCATGTCCACCAGAGTGACGAAAGAGCGCTCTGGTAGTAGGCGATATGACCTCGTTGTTAAAGCCCGGGCATGAGTCATAAAACCTAACTATTAAAGATAGTTTTATTTATTTTTTTATTTTTTGACTTTAGCGTTGAGCCATTAGCCATAGGTAGTTTTGGATGAATAATGATAAAAATAAAATATATGTGATGTGGCCATTATCGGACTTTCTTATACCAACCACTGCAGTACCAACTCTCTACCTCTCCTCTTCTCAATTAATTTCATACCGGTATAAATGGGTCCTATATGGCCCACACGGGTATATATTGTTATAAGAAAGTTCTGTAATGGCCTCATCAGGTATATATATTTTTAAAATAATTTTCAATAAAAAACTACCAATAATAAAAAATTATTTTATAATTCTTACCTATTCGATACAATGTATTCGACTGTTAGTATAAGGAGGCCACATCAAGGAAGAACGCGGCCTCTGGGCATGAGAATCAGCGTCAGTTTTCCAGAGGGTCTCCTAAAGAGCACAAGAGGCTGAGAAGAGGCTTCATAGGGCGAAGAAACAAGCACACCTCGAGGGCATCCAAGAGCTGATGAAGAGAAACCTCAGTAAGGTGGACATCAATCCCAAATCAGCAGCCGCAGGGACAAGTATATATATATATAGGTTAGGTTATGTTTTATGACTCATGCCCGGGCTTCAACTACGAGGTCATATCGCCTACTACCAGAGCGCTCTTTCGTCACTCTGGTGGACATTAGTCCGACTCTACTATGGGAGTCCTAAATTTTGCTTACCCTAAATTTTTATTCACCTCGGGTAGGGGTCTTTAACGAGTACCTGACATCGTACAGGCTCGGGACCATCGCTTTACGTCCCATCCGAAGGACGGCGTGCTTAAGTTTATTTTACCTCCCAGATAAAATAAACTAAGGGCCTCGGTCGGGTTACGAACCCACATCCTTGAGCTCAGAAGTCAAGCACGCATACCACTGAGCTACCGGCGCCCTCTCTCTCTCTATATATATATAATAGGTAATATATATATATTACACACATATATATATATATATGTGTGTAATATATATATATATATATATATATATATATATGTGTGTAATATATATATATTACCTATTATTTTGTACATACTCATATGCTTTCGTTGTATATATTTTTAATTTTTTTTAAAAATGTATTTAATGTTTAATGTCATTCATCAAATTTACTTATAGTTTATAACTGATTGTAAATATTCAAAATAAAGAATTTACTATTAGATACTCCTTAGAATGTGAGTGGTCGGTCTTCAGGAAGATCTCTTGAGAAAAAAAATAATAAAATCTGAATGTGTGATTGTATGGGTCTAAGGGATTAGGAAGGGGATTAGAGATAGGGGTTCAAAACAAAAAATGTAACAACTGCCGATGCAATGTAAGAATCGACATGAAATTTTATACTGAAATTCAAATTCCTTTAAAGACGACACCTAGTAATTTTCAGCGAAATTAAAAAAAATTAAATTCTAAATGTTTGTCGTCGATTTGGCTGAATATAAGAATTTTCCTTGATTTTCAAGTCTGCACAATTCGCTTGAAAATGTATTCCAAGTGAAAAATATAAGAAGTGAGTTATTGTTAAATTGAAACTAAAAATTGAAATTTATGCAGTGAGAAAACAAAAAAAATAAGAAAAAAAATAAAAATCTGTCTCCTGTGTGCATGTCGTTGCTGGTTGTTCCAATTTGGCAACAGTGGTAAGAGGTCAAAAAAATGAAAAAAAATGTATACTTCAATCCTCTTGAAAAATATGAAAATGATTTTGTTAATTTTTAGTAGAAAATTGCTTTTTTCTAATTTAAAAATTTTTCTTTGTAAAAATAATATAGAGTAGTAAGTGTTGTAATCTCTTTTTTTGAGTAAAAAGGAAAAATATTTAAAACACAACAGACACATGTACACACTTACACACATACACAGAGACAAACGTTATTTAAGCAACCTGTCTTCCCCCTCCTCCCTTTTTTTGTATGTCGCAGTAAGGAGAAAGATAGGTAGGGCGGGGAAGAGTTGCGGGTTTAGTCTAACGTGGAGAACGCAGGCGCTGGGTCCCCACTCCGCTCTGGGGGGGTATTAAAAAGACGGGGTTTGGGGGGAGGGGAGGCGTGGCCAAGCCCCCCCAATGCTGGGGCCAACCCCCAATTTGACAATTACCTAACACCTCGACCCCCTTTCTATCTTCCTTCCGCACCCCCCAATTTAAATTTGGATAACCTTCTTGGATTGTCTTAGACAAAACTAACATTTATGATAACACTTTTCTGTATTTGCAAATAGTATAATTACTCATAATATTCTCAGGTATCAAGTACCTATTGTGGTTATGACCACCCATACTTAAATAACTTGCTAATTATAAACGTTTACAGGGAATCGACGAAAATATTAGCTACTAACTGCTTGGGCTCACTCTCCTCGCCATTGTTTAAATTTGTAAATTCACATTTTATATTTTTTGAAATTAATACAAATTAATGTAAAAAACAAAAACAATTGAGGCAGTAGTTCAGAGGTAGCGCTCTTGCCTACTGAGCTCAAGATCAAAGGACCGAAACCCAGTCGGGGCCTTTAGGTTTTTTAACTGGATGTTGAAATAGCCTTGAGCATGCTGTCCTTCGGATGGGATGTTGAGCGAAAATCCCGAGCCTGTGTTATGTCAGATACTCGTAGTAACATTTAATTATTTTAAGTAGGTAACTAAACCTGGGCACGAAAACAAAAAAGTATTTATTGAATAAAACATAAAAACAAACAACCCATAGCAATAACAGTATTTGGGCTTTAAATGATAGTTTTAACAGTTTTGGATTACTCTGATATTTGTCCCGTGATTTTACTCCCCACTTTTGGACCAGTGCAAGTTCTGTGGCTTGCAAGGCTGTTGTGGTTCCTGTCCCCCTCCGAGTGTACATCTCCATTGTGGTACATTAGCGAATGTTCTGGAGTTTCCATTGTATGGGAAACATTGTCCATAATCAACCAAAATATGTTTTCTTACGTTTATTTTGTGCAGAGATGATGACAATCAGTCCCGCCCTGTTCTTTCTCTCTATATACGTATATACCAAATTTATTTCATAGTAACAAGATAAAAAACTATAAGTACATATAAGTTTATACAAATTAACTTGGGCACAATCCACTTTCTCCTGAAACATCATTATGCCGCTCCTTAGATGTGTTCTATGGTACAATTTCTGTAACCAAACAGAGTAAATAAAGTTTTAATTTTAGAATGAATTTTTTTTTTGCCATGATTTGAAAGTAAATTTCTTTTTGTATATTTTAAGGTGTAGAATCTATACCTGATTATAAAAAAAAACCAAACATGTTTATAATTTTTTTGTACCAATTTATAAATATAATGGTTTTATTGACTCTTTTTTTCTGTTTTTTTTTTTTTACACCTTTTGCCTCCAAGAATGTGCTGGACTATCTCATATGGATAAAGTTTATTAATATTGTCAGATATTATTAGTAAAAGTAATGCAAAATACAAAAAGTATGCAATTTCCAGTAATGTTGAAGACAGTTCACAATGAGAATTTGAAGTAGACTTTCTACACACAAAGCAATATCCGGGGAATTTACAGTATTAAATGAAGGGGTGTCCAGTCTTTCCAATCCAAAGTCCTAACAACTGTCGATGCATCCTTCTATGTTCCCTTCACAATAACCTCATCAACCGCTCCAAATTCCACTTAAATTTTTCTTTCCATGTCAATCCAGTCGCGCGAGTATTATCATTCCTTTCCCATCCTGATAACTCCCCTCGAAGACTGATACGTTCCTGGCCGAGAAACCGGGTACTATTAGACAGCAACAATGTAGATACCTATAGGGAGTGCTGGTTCTTGAACAACTTCTCCTTTCATATTCGAACTTTCAACTCTATTTTCCATCTCAGTCTGCTTCCACTGCTGAATAGCGTTTGGTGGGCAAGATGGCAGAGGGGATCACAGTGGCCCTCTCGGCCTCCCATGCCCCAGTAAGTTGAAGGATTAGGGAAGTTTCGAACTGAAAGCTATTTTTATGTTATTTTACTTTTTTCAATTTTATTAATTTATATTTTTATTTAATAATTTGTTAACTTTATTTTGTATGTATTATCTGCACATATTATATTTACTGTTTTTTATCTATTTCATTTACTTCATTATCTGTGCGAGGGTCCACTTGCCAATAATCTCAGAAGAAATTTTAAAAATATACTATAGTAATTTTAAGTAGATGCGACAAGTCAGATAAAACTGCTAGAACAAAAGAAAAATAATTTCTCTACTTAAGGTAAAGGTTTGAAGGCTCACCGCTGAAGGAAAGTTTTGAAATTGAATCAAATGTTTATTGAGTTAAGCCATTCGGTTGGAAGATCAGACTAACCGGTCCTTTAAGTCAAGAATTCACAAAGCTTTAACGGTATTAAAAAAGAGGAAAAAGATGCCTGCTGTGACTAATGCCCGGATTAAGAGTTCATATCGCCTACTACCAGAGTGCTCTTTCGTACCTCTGGTGGACAAGAGCCCAACTCAGCTGCTCCAAATTCCACTTTAACTTTTCTTTCCATGTCAATCCAGTCGCTCGACTATAATCATTCCTTTCCCATACTGATAATTCTCCTCGATGACTGAGACGTCGCTTGGCCGAGAATCCTGCTACTTAAAGTATACTCATAATCAAATGATTAGTTGAGCCCCTCGTCTGATCCTCTTCCCTTCTGCTGATTTCGAGAAAAAATTAATAGGTGCTGGGGAGTATAGGATTTTGCTTTTACATATAAAATTTTGTGTGAATACATTCATTATATCGGGAAAAACAACTAACTCGATAACTCACAGACACAAGCACACGGAGATCGACAGGAAATTATTTTTTTATTCATTTTTGGAATCAGGGGGTCAGAAAACATGAAATTTCTGTCAAAACAACATCAAATTTTGGACGGATTTCATAACAATGAAAACAGATGATAATGACAAAGAAAATGAGTAAGCTTTGACTCGTGTTGAAAACGAGATTGAAACAGAGTCTCAACGTTTCAGGATTCCCCGTTTCGTGCCATTCAAGGAATGCCCGTTCCGGGTCATAAAGTCCCTCTGTTAAAATTTAACTAATCAACAACCAACCAAAGTTTTGTTGAACAGGATTCAATGAACTGGATTTTTAGCGACAGCTGAAGCGAAGTGAGGCTTCGTGAATCGTAAATGCAAGGCATGTATGAAGATCATCGCTGAGTCGATAGATAGAATAGTATGCCATACAGATGCGTACAATCGCATTTGGTAGACAGCATTATAGTTATGCTTTATCCATGTATTCATTGTGTACCCACACTCAAGAATGTCCGGTCGATTTCATGTCAAATACTTATAAGGTCTTTAGATGCGACGGAGATTGACGATTGTTTCGTGTTCGACCCACTATGTTGTTGCCCAGACGATAGAAGGCTTCTACGATTTCTTGGGATTATATCTTTCAACATGCTGTAATTCCACCGCATATATGTGCTGAAATTTCTGCCGAACTGTGGGACTCAGATACGAGTCAAGACAATGTTTTTTGACCCGAGATGGGCAACCGTCGGCAGTCTAACAACAGCGATCTTCTATGACACGAGTCGAGCGACGCCCTTGTGTCCATCTATTAACTAACTCAGTTTTGGAAATTTTCACACAGTCTTTTCTTTGCGAATTTTCATTTCTTCTGCGTAACTTATAGTAAGTTGGAAAAAAAGTGGGGACTTCTCGAAAATATTCTAAAAAATATTTTAAATTCACTTTGCTAGCCATGGTTTTGATATTATAAATGCAAATTTTATATTAAATGTAATAGTATATATTTTGGAATTATTTGAGGGCGCCGGTAACTCAGAGGTAGCATGCGTGCCTGAGCTCAAGATCGCGGATTCGAAACCCGACCAAAGCCCTTATGTATTTTTATATATAGGGTGGGAAAAAAATCTTGAGAACTTTCTTCTTCAGAAAAGATGTTAAACGGTGGTCCCGAGCCTATACGATGTCAGGTACTTGTTAAAGACTGGGTAAGTAAACCAACCTGGATAGGAAAAAAAATTCAATTTTCTTAGAATTTAATTTATAAAGTATATGATTTCAGAGAAATACTGAGCATATTAATAATTTTGGGGCATTGAAAGGCATGTGTCATTTATCCCCAACTAGCCCCAACTTTTGACGCTACACGGCCTATGTTTGACACATAGATGGCGTTTCAAGTAATTTGTTACCTACATTTTAAACACATTATCATCATAGATTTGATTTGAAATCTGCTAATATATACTTGGTGAAAGATGGTCTAACTTCATATCTGATTATGTTTATTGTTATAGACGATTTTTCCGCAGACCCAACCGTTCTCGCATAAATCAAGCAAAGATCTGAAAAAAAATTAGGATTTTTTGGAGATATTTTTAATCTTTGAATCCTCGAAACTATGAAAGATATGTACATTGGCAGGGTAAATTATGTTGATTCTTGATGTTTAACGCTAAAACAAATGTTGCGAACAACTTCTTTACTCTGCGACTTTTCTTCATCAAGATATTGTGGTTCATCTTTCTCCTTGATTTCCCGAGCTGAAATTTTGAATTTTCTACTTTTCATGCTTTTATAGGCTAATAAGGAATTGCAATTTGCCTGAAAAATTTCAGTTTTCCAGGAAATCTGGAAGTTACTTGGAATTTTCCGTACAAACATTCATATATTTTAAATTGTTATTTATTTATTAGTTTGTATTGTTACACAAATATAACTTTGAATTGTCAGAAGGTAGCCAACAGCAACCAAAGTGTGAACTACGGAATAGAACATAAAAAAAAAGGAAAGTTATCCTGAAGACAATAAAATTGCATCTATCGGGGCAAAGAATTTCGAAGTAACACAGATACTTCCTAGTAATTCTGGTACAACTCATAATTATTTTTTTAATCATATAAAATTTCAAATTGTGTTAGTCTTTTTGATTTGAATAATAATAATATTACTTGGCAGAGATTTTCAATTATTTTATTCTATAATCTGCAAAAACAATAAATAAATAATAAGTGATATAAAATTATAAATCAAATAATAAGGAGAAAAAACTCTAGATAATTATAATAAAAATAAAATAAAATGTGTTACACTATTAAATTGATAGATAGAAAGGGAAAAATCAATTTACCTAATTTTTTCATAACTTTAAGTAAAAAATAAGTCATTAAAAGGATTTATAATAAAGAGGAGGGTGACTTTAATCCTCAACCTTCACCGTAGCAGAGTAGAATGAAGGAGACTTGGGTTTCGGACGAAAATAGACAAGAACAAGTGAGTTAGTGGTAATCCTTGGTGTACTCCAGGAGAGTTGCGATCTGGTCCGTGAGCTAGGCGAAGGATAGGCAGAGGGGGGCAGTAGGCCTGAATTGCGGACTGGTATCTGTGCCCCTGACTGGAGCGGGCCGGGCCACACCTACCTCAGGAAGGTGGTGGGGGGCTGGAGGCAGGAGTGGAGGGGACCTCTGGAGGGGAGGGGGCCATTGGAGGGGAGGGGAGCGTCAAGGCCCGGCCCCACCGCCCCACCGCTCAGTCGGTCATAGAAAGGGAAAGCAAGTGGTCGGATCAACAACACCAACCACCTCGCCACGCATTACGTATCCCAGCCTCTTTCACTAGACATAGTTAGGACAAAAAAATTTAATATTTTTTTTTTCCTTTTTTCTTTTCTCAAGTTTTTTAGAATACGTTATTATTTTTGTTTAATTTCTTAAAATGTTATTTTGAAATTTTGAACTCTACATCACGCTCCGTATGGTGTGTTGAGCTGAGAGCACCGACATGTGTTCATCCGTGTTAGACTAAAATAAATATTCCCCCATTACCCAGATATCTTTTATTTTTGAAAAGAAATTTAAAAATAAAATTTTAATGGAAATGATTTAGCTTGTTGATTAGTTAGTTTAAATAAAAATTATATAAAGCCTGATGCAGTACAAATATTGTTGATTTATCTGTTTTTCTCGATTTTTTCACAAATTTTATTTGAATGACCGGCACTTCTGCTGACAGAAAGTACAAATTTCAACCAACTCAGGACATAGATGTTAATTTGAAAATGGCTCCTCGGCGGAACGGTTTCCACGAGCAGGGCTTGCTGCTGGAGGAACCGGAAGCACCCGCGCTGGTCCGATGCTGCGTCCCGTTGGAGTGTCTGCGAGGCGGCGCCCCCATCCCGCTGGACGATCTCCGAGACACTGTCCGGGTCTCTTGCAACAATGAACAGTGCACCGCCGGCAGGTTCATGCACCGTGAGTGTTTCGACATCTGGGAGCAGAGCGTTCTCACCTACCTGAAGTCGTGCGGCCGAGCTCGTTCCTGGTCGGAGAGGCAGAGGTTCCAGAATCTATGGACCAAGAAGGGATACGACTTGGCGTTCAAGGCATGCGGGTGTCGGTGCGGCCGAGGACACCTCAAGAAGGATCTAGACTGGTCTCCGCCACCGCCTGGGTTCGGAGCCCGAGATGAAGAGGCGATCAAGAAGAAGAAGAAGAAGAACAAGCTGCGGCCGATGTTGAACGGAGCCACGCCGGACCTTCGCGGCAGAACCGGCAGCCTCTCCTCCAGCACCGGCTCCTCTTCCCCACCCGCCTCTGCGTCCTCCATATCCCCCGTCCACTCCCTCATCAAGAGGAACAAGACTAAGATAGACTTCTTCTCTGACAGGTATGTACCCCTTCATTATGTCGCTCTGCTTTTCTTCCATGTTCTACCTGATAAGTTTTGTAGTTTGTAGTGGCCCTCAGATTTTCCAATAGTTCATAGAACTATCGCTTCACATTTTTTATTCTAGCTTAGTTTTAGAGCACTTCACAATGACTTTGTTATTGCACTCCAGAAGAGAAATGTTTTTATGCTTATGGAAATATTCTTGTTCTGATAGTGCAGGCATATGCGGTGTAATTGGTAATTATAGAAGCAAATTGTATGGCGTAGTTGACATTTCTAGAGACGATCTGAGCTACCGCCGGGGATCATTAAATATGTTGTCATTAGAAAGAAAGTAAAGATGAGTGTTAGCTATACGAATCGATTCAACTCATGTCATTATTTAAATCAAGCCTAAAACAAATATTTTTCAATTTTTATTATTAATATCTGTGCATTGTTATCAACAGTTTCAAATTTCTGCGCGAATTCTTTTACAGTACCTAACCTCTTTGATTAGCAAGAATCTGGAAATACAAATATAAGATGTAGAATCTTGGTTTTTGGAAATGATCGGATATCAGAAGTGTAATCTCGTTTTTAGAGGTAGTGGGTCATAAAATGTGTGATCTCGTTCTTGGGAATATTTGAATATAAAATGTACTTGATTTTGGAAATAGTGGTATAACTGTACAATTTTTTTTTTAAATTAGTGTGACTTGAAATGCATAATTTCGTTTTTAGAGACAGTGGGTCATAAAATGTATAATTTACTTTTCGTTTAAAATTGTAGAATATAAGTTTATTATTTTGTCTTTTTGGAAATAATGTAATATAAAATTTGTAAACTTTCAAAAAATTGGTATCAGTGATATATCAATTTATATTTTAATTTTTGGAAATAGTGGGCATAAAATGTATAATTAATTAGCTTTTTTGCAATGGTACAAAAAATTTATAATTTTTTTTTTTTGTGTATGTAAATATTGGGATATGAAATGTGCAATCTCGTTTTGAGAAATCGTGGAATGTACAATTTATAATTTTGTTTTTGAAAATAATGAGACAAAATTCTGTAATTTTAGAAATTTTTTTTGGAAATAATTTTTTGAAATGTTAGTAGATGAACTCTATATTGTCATTTTCGAAAATGGGAGGATCTCATCTAAATTGGAAATAACAGGACCTCAAATAAATCCAATTATATTATGAAATTGGTTTTTTGTTTGCCAAACTGTAGGCACTTCTTAGCAGACATTTTACTTATTATAATATAATTATTGCATTGTAAATAAATTATTGATAAAAACTCCTTACAACACGCTGAAAAATAACTGCTTTATAACACACTATCTAAAAGATTTGCTAATAATGTTTTCATTTTTATTTACCATTCAATAACTGAACAAAAAATGTCGAACACATCTTTCTCGGAATTGGATTCAAATATTTTGAGGGTAGATCCATATTTTTTACAACACAAGTCAAATAAATGTCTTCTGTGAACTTGGACACCTTCTCGGTCAAAACGCCAAAACCCAAAATTAACAGGAATCAAGAACTGTTTTATTAATTATTTTGAAAGAAGTCAAACTTTAATCTTCTCATAACACTTGTTCACTTCCAAAAGCCGAAATATCCTCTTGTATTTGGGCCACGTGATAGGAGGGAGGAGGGCTTTAGAAAGACTCCGCCGTTTTAAAGCAATAATACCCACATCATTGGCTAACGTCGATATTCCCGAAAAATAAAGAATAGGTAAGGCTCATTATTTTCGAATTTGTTATATTTCCAATTAAGAAATCAAAAAGTAATTAGCTTTTTTGTTTAGAGAATGAAAAGGCGAATAATTAGGTATCCTTTGTATCACAATTTCCACAAAAATGTCGCGAGATATCACAATATGTAGGTAGCATGTGTAATGCCAGTCAGTCTGGTTGTTGGAATGCACCGTATAGTAGATATCTAGCATCCGACATTCATTGTCTTCTAGGGAGATATCTCCGCTCCGGTTTTCTGAGAGGTTATGATGTTCTTCTGATCTTGTAGAGTCACTGAGAAGTCGCACCATTATGAAAGTAGGCTACAAACCTCCGTAGATAGTTTACAGAGCACAAATTAAATCTCAAAATTATTCGAACTCTTGTTGATATATTCTTTTTTCTATGAAAAAATTGCAATCGTCTTCCCCGTCTTCCCTATTTTCGTGATCCTTCAAATGTTTGTTGGCTAATAATCGTCAAAAATGTACCAAAGAAATGTCCTAAATTTTGCATGAAATGAAATGAATGAAAATAAATTTTATTCAGGGACCGAGATCCTCTAAGAATGAATGAAGTTTAAATAACTAATAAAGAAGAATGAGTCAAAGAGAAAAGGAAACAATTAAATAATGTATTAGTAGGTATTTGGGGAAAAACTAGACAATAATAGATGTAGATAAATAAAAATTAGAATGGGCACCATAATTAGGGAGAAATAAACAAAAATAAATGTATCTATATAAATAGGAGAATGTGTATAATAAATAATCTATATAAATATGAAGAAAATAAAATAAATTAATTGTTGACTATAAAAGAGAAGGATGCACAAAAAAGTTTTGAAATAAAATTAATTTTAGAAAAAAGGAGCTGGACAGAAATAAGTGAAAAAATAATAAAATATGTGAATTATAGAAATGAAAAAAGTAGGTATAATATTTATGATAGAATAAATTACTAAATAAAGAATTTAGGAAAAATGGGGCGAAGAAAAGAATAAAAATGAAATAAAATGTTGGTTCATCTTCTAAAAGTTCAGTAATATTCCTATTTTAAAATGTTGCTATGACTAATATTTCGATATAACCAATCGTTATAGGATAAACAAAGCAAATGATTTGAAACATAGTGTCGCAACTATCGTATATAGGATTCACCGTTTTTATATGAAAATATCTGTAGTATATTTCCTTATTTTGCCGAGGACGCTAAACTACCTGTAACATTTTTATCAGTATCAGGTTTATGGTATCTCGAACTGAACTTATTTATTTCAGATGAGTTATGAACGAGAGCATTCCGTTGGTTGCTCTCTGATACTCAACCAACGTTGAAGTCTCCGCTTATTTCACTCTCTTCTCTCACTGTTTTCGGCGTTTGTTATTGAAGATGATTTTTTTGTAGGATGTCCCAAACTAGCCGATTTAATCCGTTTCTTGGTCAGATTAAAATCCTGCCGTTATACACAAAAATGGCATTGAAAAACTTCTCTTTACATCATGGTTTTACAAGTGCTAGATCTAAAAATATAATTACAACTGACAAATGCATTAGGCTAATCTGTTTGAAACTCGCACATATATTCGATTTTGAAATTAGAATGTATGGTGAAAAAATAAAATAAAATATTCATTGGAAGAATGTTGGTTTATTTGTCAAACTTCAACATTTAATATCTCAGCGCGTATTTAACGGAGTATTCTCGTTCAAAGCTCATTTTTCGTTTTAAAAGATCTAGTTTCAGAATTTGTCAAGAAAAATATGTGGTCCCATTTGAAATAAGAAAGTTAAGTATTAAGCTTGAGATACCCGCATACCTGATAGTTTAAAAAAAAATTATAGTAAATCTAAATTCCTTGGCATAAGTTAAGGAGACACATATATTATAAATCTTTTTGCAACTGTCATATTTTCAGAGAAAACCCGCTGAGCTTACTAAGTTGCGACACACTGTAAATGTTTGCGTGGTTAAATGTTTACTAATCCATTCTGCGCTCTAGCTATAGCTACAGTGCTATAGCTTCACCCACTACAGTGCTATACCCTCACCTACTATAGTGCTATAGCTTCCACCCACTATAATGCTATAGCTTCACCCACTATAGTGATATAGCTTCACCCATTATAGTGCTATAGCTTCTCCCGCTATAGTGCTATAGCTTCACCCACTATAGTGCTATAGCTTCTCCCACAACTACGTCACCTCCGGTCACCTCACAGATTTACCAGGGCCTTAGGTTCGGCATAATTGGTGAATCCGGCCCTCACTAATGCGTACATGATGATTGCGGATGCCTGGTATCTGCAAAATCTCAACCTATCAGCAGATGAAAAAGGCTGACGCTCTTTTCAGAAACTCATGTTTATAGCTTTTATCTGAGAAAGTAAGAAGTTTTGTAAAAATTGAGATTACTTGATGAACGCTTTTACACGTGATTGATATTTTAAGGCGAAATTCGTAGAAATGAGCAGACGGAAAAATATACTCTCTGTACTCTAGTATGCCTATGAGCATGAATCAGGCTCATGACCACCAGGGCGACAAAAAGAGTTCTGGTAGTAGGCGATATAATCTCAATGTTAAAGCCCGGGCAAGAGTCACAATAACTAACTATTCCC
This sequence comes from Aradus depressus, assembly GCA_963662175.1. Classification (NCBI taxonomy): domain Eukaryota; kingdom Metazoa; phylum Arthropoda; class Insecta; order Hemiptera; family Aradidae; genus Aradus; species Aradus depressus. The sequence goes on from OY759215.1 coordinate 13,159,032, forward strand.
CTTTTGAAGCACCGTTTTACTTCCATTTGTTCATTCAGGACATGGAGAGTAGAAAAATTGTGTCCAAGATAAGGACAGATTCTGATTGTAGTACACTCGAAACTTAAAGAAAAGTTTCCGCATGGCGGCTGTTCGTGTGTCTATAGATTTTTCTTTCGTTCGCGATAACTTATGCAATATGTACCTATTTAATTTGTTTTTAATGTCCACCTCGACGAAGACTTCATCTTTGATTTTGATGCCAATCGGATCATTGGTTGTGGAAATATATGCAATTTTGTGCAAATTTTTTCGTTCACATGGAAGTCATGAATGGTTTTCATACCGATATTTTGAGAATAAGTTGAAAGACCATCTACAGCTGTAAGGTTGTCCGCGCTTTTTTCAGAAATCTGGATTTTTTCCAAGTTCAATTATGAGGGACATCGATGTTATGGACATGTGACACCTCAAAAAATATACTTAAAATTTAATTAACTTATTCTTGAATTCATGTTCGGGTCAAAACCACGCTTGCTTCAGTTACCCTTTTCGAAAGAATTTACCATCTTGCGAAAAATGATTAATGTTGATATGGGCTCGTTAGTAGGGGCGTAGGGGCCCCCTTGGCGGCAGGGCTGCGGGCCCTTAGAGCATGGTGCCTCCTCCACTCCAAGTTAAAGCAGGCCCACTCGGCTCCCCTGTCCTTGCATAATGACTGAGCTACTTCCCTGCTCGCTCTTTCAAAGACCTCTCACTCCCCACCCTTAGCTCATTCTTCTGAATCAAAAAGGCCCCAGGGGTGCCCCCGGGATTCGTTGCGCCACCTAGTCGCTTGGTTTGTATTCAGAATAGGAGAAACGTCCACGATTTATGCTTCGTGAAACTAGGAACGCTATTAATGAGACATGTTTCATCTGTCTTTAAGTATTTGGGTTCTCCTTGTTCTCATCTGAGTAGTCTAAAATTTTCATAAACGCCATGGATATGCAGAATTTTGACTTATTAAAAAAAAAAAATTAAAGAAGCTTATATATGAATTTTTTTCATATTGGAGGGGAAAAAGATTCTTAAGATCAATTATTGATAGAGGCGACGTTATCTTTTCAACGTTGAGGGAAGTCAAGGTCCTGTACAACTCCTTTCCTCCAAGGGGCCTTATAAAGTTCGCACATACAGACAGACATCATCGCGAAAATGGTCAATACGTATTCAGGGAACCTTGAAACGTGATAAACCGTTAAAAACTCGATCTCGGATTTTCGCACGATTTTTTACAATCCTTCTTTATACTAAAGGTAAAATAAAAAAATAAAAATATATACTTAAGTGATGTGGCCATTACAGAACTTTCTTTTTGTATAAGAATGTCCTGTAATGACCACATTACATACATTTTGATACACAAAGTTGGTTGGTGTACACTTGTGTACAAATCATTCTCTGTCAGTCAGTTGTCTTCTAACCGCTATGCTGTATGGGTGGGATGAACCACTGATGATGATGCCGTTGCGTCGAAAACCGATTCTGGTCTAAAATAAAACAATGGGAAGACAACATCTTTTATTTCTATGAGAAATCAAGTCCCACAACATCTTACTATCACATATGAAATCACTCTCTCTTCCCCCTCTCAAATACATTTCATATTGGCATTACTGGCTATATTTGCTGGCCCAGGGGGAGTGATCTGTACGAAAGTAGTTGGTATAAAGAATTACAAACAGGTAACACTTTATTTTTTTATTAGTTTAAATAAAAAACCAATGATAAAACCATAGTTCGAAATTCGTTGCTATGCGTTACAATTTAAACATTACGAGAACAGATCGAACGAACGTCTAAAGGAATGATTTTCAAAACGACATTTCAGGACGGTTTTTAGCTTGTATCTCTTAAACCGGGTTACCAGTAAAAAATCGTATTTTATATTATATTAAATTTGCCTTTCAGTTTTCTCTATAACTTCAAAGATAGATTTATACTAAAAATAAAGGGGAAAAATTAATTTCCAGTCAACAGCTTTGAAAACATTCACACAGTTTTTAACTCAGTATAGTTAATTCAAGTAAAATTAAATACATTTAAAAAAATCGTATCAACATGTCTTTTTTTCTAACTAAGTTTTGAATAGATTTTGGAGAAAATGGTAAAAAAAGTTATTCATGTGGTCCACTTTTTGTGGCGAAATATTCTCATATTAACGTTCGCCTCAACATTCTTTAAGAGAAGACATTAATTTTTGGTGATAAGCAGGAGTGGTTAGCGTAGATACATACATCTTTTCTCAGGCGTAAGTAACCAAGGACATAAAAGCAAAAAAAGGTAGATAGAATAGAAAAAAATATATATAATAATGCTATGAAGGAGGTGAGGTGAGATAAGAAATGCCAGATGTGTGAGAGTCAATGAACTGGTATGTTAATATTTATTCAATGCATCTGTGTTTGTATTAGTCAATAGTCAATATTCTGAGGGCATATTTCCCCCTCAGGCCTCCACACCTACCTATATGCACTTTCTGCACTTTGATCGCACTGCGTACACAACACTTATTTATTTTTTATACTTTACTTTCTTCCTACACACAACAGAGCTTTGTGCTCCCAAAATTCGATAATAATAATTTTTATTGGATACGTCATACAATATTGTACATAAACTTAAGCATGCCGTCCTTCGGATGGGACGTTAAGCGATGGTCCCGAGCCTGTACGATGTCAGGTACTCGTTAAAGACCCCTACCCTAGATGAGGACTCCCATAATAGAGTCGAGCTCATGTCCACCAGAGTGACATGACCTTGTACTTAAAGCCCGGGCATGAGTCATATTAACTAACTGTACATAAAAATGTCTTATAAACTATGTATATACGTCCATCGACATCTTGGAATACTTAGCTACTTCTTAGCTTGCTTACCGAGCTCAAGAAACACGGCCGAGGCCTTTATGTTTTTTATCTGAGAGATGAAAAAATACTTGAGCACGTCGTCCTTCGAATGGGACGTTAAGCGAAGAACTAAAGTCATAAAATAATAAACCTAAGTAGGCAAAGTAGGGTTCATGTCCATCAGAGTCACGAAAGAGCGCTCTGGTAGTAGGCGATATGACTTCTTAGTTTAAACCAGTTATGAGTCACAATGACTAACATGTGATATGAATAATAATAATTATAAAACTAAAATAAATAAATATAAAATTTCCTAATATTAATAAATACAATAGATATTCAAGTTCGAAATCCGGCCGAGGTACTTAGTTTATTTTATCTGGGAGGTAAAAAAAACGTCAACACGCCGTCCTTCGGATGGGACGTTTAGCGATGTTCTCGATCCTTTGAGATGTCAGGTACTCGTTAAAGTCACCCACCTTAGGTAACTAACTCTGGGGTGGGTAATATTTAGGACTCCCACAGTAGAGTCACCAGAGCCACGAACGTTTTTACTCTGATTGTAGGCGATATGACCTTGTCGTTAAAGCCCGGGCATGAGTCACTATAACTAACTACAATAGATACTATTTTATTAATTTTTTAATTATAAATATATTGTATTCTGCCAAGAAACTGTCAATTCACAAGCCTACAATACGCCCACCCCAATATGATCTCCAAATATGGGATACAGCTAAACAATCCAATATAAACCGCATCCAGGCTTTCCAGTCCAAAGTCCTCCGTCAAATTGTAAATGCTCTCTTCTAGGACACCAGGAAAACATTTCAGGTATCTTGTCCGAAAAACTAAAACTAGAAACACATCAAGTTTGAGTCAAATCAGACATCATGGCGCATGGAATAGTTTTCTTTTGCTTTTTTACTAAATTTTCGCACCAAATTAGTGTCTACCTATTCGTATTATCTTAGGTGAACTGAGAAAAAATCTGTTTACATATCCAGATGACTAAACAAAATCAAATCAATCTTTTGATTACCAACTGTTATGACGAAATTTGTATTGACTTTGTTTTGTTTCTATTCTGTCATAGTTATCAGTTTGTTTTGATAAATGATTAATTTATTTTCAAAATTGATTTATTATTGCTATTTATTCAGATAATTTAATAGCTACATTGTTTTTGTTTATTTAAATCAGTGTATATTCTTCTGCCACAATTTAATACTATGTATATATATTATTTTGCTATTAAACGTTCATTTTTTCGGGAGTTATATCCTCCACAGACATACGCGGAGTCGATTTTTTTTTTTTCATTATTGGAAAACATGAAACTCCGGTGAAAAATCTATATATGTAGATTTTCTTCTCAATAATAATAATAATTGACAAGAAAATTCTTCCGAATTTATAGGTAACGTCAAATGTTTCCGTTTTTACTTAAATTTAAAATTAATACAATTATCTATATTATAAAAACACTATTTTTTTTAAAGTTCCTTTATATTTTTATTAATGTTTTTATCACTCAAGTGTCTTACTTCCTGTGACAAGCAGTTGAAGAGCTTGATTCCCAGAAGGTGGTAGCTTCTCTGCGCCTTCTCCAGTCTGCATCTGGGGATGACCAGATTGTTGGTTGTTGTCAACTGGTACTGGCTTACCAACTCTACCAGACTGTACTTCCCCACTGTCTGTTTGACATGGGTCAGACTGTTCAGAATATATAAACAGGGCAATGTCAATATGTCAATATCAAGAAAGAGAGGAAGACAGTGATTCTTTCTGATGCTTTAGCCATTCCTTAGAAATTTCTTTTGTAGCCTTTCTTTTGCAGAGCCCCAGAGGATATTGCCATAGTTACGGTGAGGGTGAAATAGTCCATAATAAACTTGTTTCATAACATTTCGGTTCACAACTGGTGTCAACTTCCTCGCCTGGTTGAGCTTACTGGCCACCTTCTCTATGTGATCCGCCCTGTCCAACCTTCTGTCCAATGTCAGTCCAGGTCTAAGGTTAAACAGCCCAAACAGAATCTTCTTGGTTTTCATTTCGTTTAGGGTCCATTTGCATTAAACCAAATTTTGGTTCATTAAACCGATTACATAACTTCTTCTATACTTCGTACAGTTGCGGAAGTAAAATGTGATTTTACACCCTTCCATATCATCGTTAAGTCTCTGGAGAGATGAGAAGAAGTTCTTAGAGAAGTTCTAATACTTTACTTACTGCTTATAATAAGATTCAGAGAGACAGATTTGCACGAAGTTTTCTTCAAATTTATATTATTTTTTATATTTTAAAGTTGTTAGATACTGCTCTGAACATCCATTTTTAACTTTAAAAACTTCGAAAGATGTACGGTCACAATGAGCTGTTTATAATTGGCACAGTTTGTAACTTCTCATCCCTCCTGAGATTTGACAATACAAGGTTGACAGAAAAAATAGAATGTCTAAAACATCATATTTCTAATAACAAGAGAAATTGGAGCTCAACATTTTACATCGCTAGTACAAATCCCATGAAGTCAGGCGGTGAAAATGTTTTGTTTTACTAAAAAATGTTTTTTAATTAAGTTAGAAATTTCACTTGAGAGAAAATATTTGACGGAGAAAGAATGCCTACTACCAGAGTGCTCTTTCGTGGGCCTGGTGGTCATGAGCCCGACTCTACTTGAGAGTTACCTACCTAGTTGAGTTACTTAAGTACTTTAACGAGCACCTTACATGTACAGGGACCATCGCTTAACGCCCCATCCAAAGGACGTCAAGTTTTTTTTTTACCTTCCAAACAAAAAAAACCTAAGGACCTCGGCTTGGTTTTGAACCTACGATTTTGAGCTTAATAACAAAGTTAGAAGAAAGAAAAGATCATTAAATATTGACAGTAAATAAGTTAGTTATTAAATAACAAAATTAGCCATCATTGAGATAGGGATAAATATATAATATAGGATAATAGTAAGCAATGGATTTTGCTAAATATCATTCCAGTAGCACAGTTTCGAAGTTTCAGTTCCGATTTCCAGTAATTTTCATTGAATATTATTTCTTCGTTCTGGATCCGAGAAGGAGAAATCTATTTTCTCTACTTTTAGACTGGATTGGCGCAAGTCTCCTGGTTGCTCCCATTGTATTAGTGGGTTTGAGTTTTGAAGGTATGGGGCGAACCCCTCTGGAGGAGAGCTGCTACCGACCGCATGACACGGTTGCCTCTGTTTGACAGAACCGGTTCTGGCTATTCTTAGCCAACCCACTCTCCCGCTCTTCTCACCAGCTGATTCACTGAGTTGCCCTTGACAATATCCACACAGCATCCACACAACGTCCCCTCCAGGATCACACTCAGCGGGTATAGTTCAACGCAAGAAACCTGACGCGTCATGTGAATTCTTACATCGAATATACCCTTCTGTCCCCAGTTTTGCTGGTTCCCTGGAAGCTTAACGCTGTATTATTCTGGATTTTGGATTAATACAACCAATTTTTTATATGGGAAGTGAAAAAACCTTGAGCACGCGGTCCTTCGGATGAGACGTTAAGCAATGGTCTCGAGCCTGCACGATGTCAAGAACTCGTTAAAGACCCCCTACCGTAGGTAACTAAATCTGGGTAGGCAAAATTTAGGACTCCCACAGTAGAGTTCTTGGTCACAAGAGCGGCGAAAGAGAGCTCTGGTAGTAGGCGATATGACCTCATAGTATAAGCCCGGGCATGAGTCACAATAACTTACTACCTTCTAATGCCAAATTTGGAGTTTCTCCTTCTCCGACGAAATCATTGTTTTCGAGAAAAAAAAATTAAATTTTTCACGAGCCTTGGTAGCTATGCTGGCTAAAGCGTAGGGCTTTGTTCGCATGGTCCCACCATGTTTGCGATTCGAAAACGCGGCCGAAAGTATTTTATTTCATAGATAGAACTCCCTCCCGTGGCCATGTACGTTGTGAAAATAACCAATATCCAGGATTGTGTCAGGGTTAATACGCAAGTTTATAAGGTCAAAAAATAAAAAAATAGTAAAATATATTTTATGAATGTTTAACTGCTGTTAGGAGTTCGCAAACAATTTTAAGGCACTTTTAACTTTCTTGTTCGGATAGAACCTTGACGTATACAGCGAATCTTTAAACTCTATAAAATCGTAAAAAAAAAAAGCTAATAGATTTTCACGATTATTTTTTCTTTTTTTAGATGCTGCATTTCGCTCAGTAAAAATACTAATAAGTATTTTACAGCCCTTATTTCCTGTTGTTATTTTATCGTTTTAGTATTTTTTTGAAAGCTGTCTAAAATAGAATTGGCATTAAAATAAAAATATTAATCAAGTCAATTCGTATTTATTGACAATGAATAAATAATAATATTAATACAAATTTGCATAAATAGCAAACATTGCTATTTATTTTTATAGTAATATTGTCATGTAAAAAAAATAATATTAATTTTTTAAGAAAATTATTGAGGGTGCGTCTCTCCACTCGTTACTGCTGATATCTCCTTGTTGAGAGTTCTTGGTTCGATGTAACCTATCGACATGACCTTTACATCGACCATAGTTGCGGTTGACATGATCGAATGAGATATGCGCCAAAAAACAACCCTTCACTGAGACGGAAGTATTACACAACCTTGCAATGGATCTGTGACAAGGTTGTTTCGCATAAGTCAATGGCGCGATAGTGACAGGACACGTGTATCTCTTGATGTCCAAGATATCTCTAACGTGGCGTTATGTAGCACACATTGTCAATGTACGATTCTCGTTGTTACGCTGTGTACAAATTTCCGTTTATGGTGAATATTCGAAAGTATTTGAAGAGGTTGTTTATTATCTGAGGAAGTGTGAGGTCATGTTGGTGTTAGTTTCTAGTTGTCCCCTCTTGGTGAATATGGATTTTCGTCCGGTTGCGGTAGGCAGGGTCCCTGTGAGTGGGGAGGGTTGGGAAGTGCGTAGTTACGAAGGGACTGCCCCAACACCTCCCCAGCTCTGCTCCACTTCTAGTCCAAGGCTACTCCACATCGCCCCTCTGTCCTTGTTTTTGTATTTCTCTGTCTCCATTCTTAGTGCCGGGGCACCGTTGTTTTGTTGTCTTCCGCCCAAGGTCCCCCACGTATAATTGCAATACGCCATCCTCCCAGTCGCATTTCCTGCCCGTCTGCTCCCCCACTCCTTTATGATTCTTTCGAGCCCCCTTAATGACTTGGCCTCAAGGTATTTCTCAAAGTTAAAATATCGGAAATTCCTCTCCAAAGAGAAAGTAGCATATAAAACACCGCAGAAGATTGAGGATTGTGTAAAATTTATAGTAAAATAAAGATATCTTTCACAAATTTCATAATTTCATGCTAGCCGACATTCGAGGTTTTCCTCATCTCAAATACTTACTTGCTCTCCCTTACTCTGTTGGCGACAGACCTTAAGCCGCTCACACCAGCCTTTTCCACCACGATCTGTCGTGCACGACCAGACATTTCAACACAAGATGTTCCACGCCTTTCTTCTTCACCAGGTCAGTCCTTCTCTCTCGTGGTCTTCCTCCTAAGCTGATTCCTTGGGCCTTGCGTCCTATGGTTGTCCGCGGCCCGCTTCTCTCCACCGGAAGCCCTTGACTTCATGTCTGTATTACGGTCGGATATTGCCAGAAGATGTCCCTCTGAGTTTCTCTATCCTTGATCGGACCTGCAATTTTCCCCAACTCTTTAAATAAAGAATATAGGAATAAGTAAAATAGAACTCTGTTAGAAATTATTAATAAAAATATTAACAATTTAAAGAGATGGATATTATAGCGACATTATGTTTTTGTTTAATTAGATATATTACTTGCTTTTTAGGCTTCTCTGGGATGATTGATGTTCTATATTTCCGCCAATCTTCCACTTTTTTTTCGGGCGATAATTCGGGTCGATTTCACAGCCATTTGTGCATTGAGACATAAAGAAGAGTCTAAAAATTGACTAAAAAGTGAACATCTCTGGAAGATTTGCGGGAAATAGGTACCTGTATTATGTCTGATGGTACCGAGACTGACCTTCCAAGATAATATTGACATAGCTTTCTTTACTCGTTTAGTCCCCTAATCACTGGATGGATTCGAACACTGACGGTTGGCGTTTTAACATATCATGACACTCTCGCTCTCATCAGTAGTTCCTAACAACTGATGTATTTTGAGAGATGCATCTAGTGGTAGTTTTGGCATCTCATCCGACAAGTTCCTGGCTCCGGTCCAGCCATCTTACTTGACATGTCCCTCATTTGAAACTGTTGTCTTTCTTATGATTCTTCATGTTGTATAATACGGACAATTTTAGCTACTAGAACACATTATTATATTCGCTCATATAATGCTTTCGATAAATCTGAATGCAGAGAAATATAATAGAAAAGCTTTAAGCTTCTGTTGCATTAAAAAGTTTCGATCACTACTGATAAAGCTAAAATCTTGGAAATTCCTCGATGAAGAGAAACTTATATATAAAACTGAGCAGAAGATTTAGGTGATCTAATCACATCTTGTGAACTGAGGCTGTACGAATTAAATAAGTGTATCATCGAACAGAAAATATCGGAAAAATATGATATGATATGTCTTGATATCGATATGCGATTCTATCAACACGCAAAGCCGATTTACTTTAAAAATATATTATCCAGTCTTATTTCTTATTATTTCGCTGTGAAGATCTGCCACTGGGCAGCCTTCCTCTCTCACACCAGTCAGAACACTATTTTTCACATTCGTCATTCTTGAAAGTTTTTGTGGAGTAATTAAAACACATAGTAAAATATAAAAATAAAAATGATATAAAACTATTTTTATTTATTTATTTCATGAATAGAAGTTAACATCGAAAGTTCGATGCGGAGTTTTCAACGGAATTTCATGTTTTCCGACCTCTGGATTCCAACAATCAACAAAAAAAATTCTGTATGTGTATCTGAAGTACATTGCCGGTGTTTCACTTTTTCTAGTGAGGAGAATGATATAAGGACGTAGTCAATAGTTTTAAATGGTTTTATATTTAAAAAGATTTATCGGTATATACAAAAATCGATACGATAACATCGATATTGTGATAAATAATATCGATACCATTGATATATTGCGTATTGATACTATCAATGTCATACCTACTATCAATATATTGTGTATACAGGGTGGATGGATGGTCAACATAATAAGGTTAATTGATCCCTTTGAGTAGAGACTACTGTTGGCTTCTATCTGGCTACTTGGTCGGCTGCTAACATGGCCTCCCCTAATGCATTACCGGACAATGGGACAACCATGTCCACTCATCTCGGCTTACAACTATCACTGTCCCACTCCATCCTAACTATCAACTGATTGGCTCAAAATTGAGAGTCAGTGGCGTTGGGTCGCATATATGCCAAAATTTCAACTGATTTCAACTTCATTTTTCTTGTATAAAAAATAATGAGCGACTACATAATAGTTAGCAAGGATGTCAACCTGGAGCAGGATTTAACAGAGGATCTTTGGGTTCACCGTAACTAGTTGATGCTAGCTAGCATCAATTCGATGTTGGAGGAGGAGGAGTTAACTGAGGATCTTCGGGTCCACCGTAACTAGTTGATGCTAGCATCAATTCGATGTTGGAGGAGGAGGAGTTAACTGAGGATCTTGGGGTCCACCGTAACTAGTTGATGCTAGCATCAATTCGATGTTGGAGGAGGAGGAGTTAACTGAGGATCTTCGGGTTCACCGTAACTAGTTGATGCTAGCATCAATTCGATGTTGGAGGAGGAGGAGTTAACTGAGGATCTTCGGGTCCACCGTAACTAGTTGACGCTAGCATCAATTCGATGTTGGAGGAGGAGGAGTTAACTGAGGATCTTCGGGTTCACCGTAACTAGTTGATGCTAGGCATCAATTCGATGTTGGAGGAGGTGGAGTTAAGTCTAATAACATATTTTTGTCGGCCAAACTTTTACATTCCCAGCCATGCGAAGTATTGGAGATTAGGAAAAGAAAAATATATAATAGTCCTTTCCCACACGAGATACATATTTAGGGTGAGAGGGGGTGCCGGTAGCTCAGTGGTATGCGTGCTTGCCTTCTGAGCTCAAGATCGTGGGTTCAAAACACGACTGAAGCCCCTAGTTTATTTTATCTGAGAGGTAAAAAAAACTTAAGCACGCCGTCCTTCGGATGAAACGTTAAGCGCTGGTCCCGAGCCTGTACGATGGCAGCAGGTACTCGTTACAGACCCCTGCCCTAAGTGAATAAAAATTTAGGGTGAGCTCTTTCGGTTTTTGCATCCTCAGATATATTGTCTTCTATTATGTATTTTATACAATAGTAATTTTTTAAGAACTACTCTCGGAATATATATTTTTGTTTATCAAATGAGTTATGAAATAAAACATTTTTATACTAAAAAAAGGTCACCATTTTTTAAAAAAATTATAAAAGTTATAAATATAAAAATTGTTATTCATTAATCGGGAAAAAAAGCGGATATCGGGACACTTGACAACACAACTGAAGACAAAACGTCTATTTACGATCAGTCTTTGAAATAAATGTGTTAATTTAACATTGTTAGTTTTAACACTATTATAAAAATTGAGGACAAAAAAAATTCGGATAGTTTAGCAACATTCTCAGGGCTAATAAATTGTTCAACTTAATGATACAATTAAATAAATGTAGGCCAAGCAGGTAAAATTAGGGTCCTGGTGCCTCTCACTGCAGAAAGTATGGCAAATGTCAGGGTTGAAGGATAACTTCCCTCATTTATTTAATTTTATTAATAAATCCAAATGGCAGGTAATCAGTCATCACATGTTACCAAATTTAGCCCATATAACTCATATCCCTGTGATGGCCAATCTACTAGCTGAACCCTTCTCTAGTTGTGCAAAAACATGGATTAGCTAATTTCTTTTCGTGAAATTAATGATGAAATTAGATTGATACTTCTCTTCAGGAACGATTTTCTCTTGATGTCTCGGCCAAAAGCATAGCTAATCTAGATATTTTAACACCTCTATTAAGACCTCCTCTTAACCGGACACGGAACTTGGGTCTCGTGAGATTGTTTAACCCTCCCATTGCGGATAAGGAGAGTGTGAGTTGAAATAAAAAAGTCGTTGGTAAATCCCCGGCAATGTACTTCCCCAGAACGAATTAATAAAAAAATAAAAACTATGAACCGTAGATATATATTCGTTCGAGATAGCAAGCACACAACTGACAAGCGTCTTCGGACAACAGCAAAAACCGCGCTTCCAGGCCGGCTATATAGCTCAGCTGCATAGTTCCCTTTGATCTTACCGACAACCGGTGGGAAACTCATGTCCAGCTATATAGCTCTTGAATTGAACTATATAGCCGGACTATATAGCTGTTTTCGGGTGGCGTTTTCAAAAGCTTGTAGCACAGCTACATAGCTCAGCTATATAGCTGTTTTGCTACATAGTGTAAACGCGGCATAAGATACACTTTTTTAGAGTTTTCAACTTAAGCCTCCCTACTAATCCCTCCTCCCCTTTGGCTGATTTTGCTCAAAATCGATGGGTTTTGTCCTTATGGCTTTCTGGTCATACATATAAAATTCGTGTCGATACGTTCTATCGGCAGTTATTATAGTGTCTATGTTAAGCCTTCCCTAATCCCTCCTTTCCTTAGGTGTTGTCGTTAGAGGGTTTTGGATTCACATATAAAATTTCGTACATTAATTCTATCTGTAGTTATCGTGTTCACACACACACAGACAGACTTTTTTCCCCATATTTCGAATGCAGAGGTCAGAAAACGTGGAATTCCTTTGAAAACACCTCACCGAATTTTTGACCGATTACATAAGCTCCCCCTATACTTCGTATAACTAGGGAAGTAAAAAATACTCTTTCTTCAAATTAGTTCCGAGGAAATGAATTCTAACTGAACTCTATCCTTCTCAACAATTCGGAGAAAATGATAAGGCTTCTAGTTTACAAATTCAATTTCCTATCCCTGGAAAACTCCCTCCAGAGAAAACTTCTTAAAAGTATGACTCAGTGTCCCCTTTTCGGGCACTCATGTTGCCTCCGAAGCTATCCAAGTAATTACTTTAAAAGAAAAGATTGAGATTATTAATTATTACAGAAAAAATACGCATACCACTGAGCTACCGGCGCCCTCCATTTTTAATATATTATTACAATGTGTGTAATTTTATAAACACACTTAAAACAACCTAAAAATTCTGACTGATTGCATAACTTTCCCTATACTTTGTATAGTTAGTTATTAGTTATTACGACTCATGCCCGGGCTTTAACTACGAGGTCATATCGCCTACTACCAGAGCGCTCTTTCGTCACTCTGGTGGACATGACTCCGACTCTACTATGGGAGTCCTAAATTTTGCCAAGCCTAAATTTTTTATTCACCTAGGGCAGGGGTCTTTAACGAGTACCTATCATCATACAGGCTCGGGACCATCGCTTAACGTCCCATCCGAAGGACGGCGTGCTTAAGTTTATTTTACCTCCCAAATAAAATAAACTAAGGGCCTCGGTCGGGTTTCGAACCCACGATCTTGAGCTCAGAAGGCAAGCACGCCTACCACTGAGCTACCGGCGCCCTCCCTATACTTTGAGTACCTATCATCATACAGGCTCGGGACCATCGCTTAACCCTCGGGCGAGCGCGGGACCTCACAGGTCCATGTTGTTTATATTTCACTTGTTTTCTAACATTTCACCTCTTGGGAGGAGGCGGGGACTCCGTCTAGCCTCCTCTCTCCTCATCTATCGCACGATCACTGTTCATTTGATTGTCTGCGAATGCAGGTGTCGTGCCTATAGCCGAATCGCCCTCACAGGTCCACCGCGCTCGTTGACGTTAAGGTATTTCGTTTTTCCGTTATCAACTTTTTAATGTTGGCTAATTTTCTTCTGTCAGTGATTCATCCGTTTTTTAAATGTAAACGCTATACAAGAACGTACTGTGACGGTAATACTAATTGACCTGGGAGGTCACCGCGCTCCTTGATGATCTATGAACTGATGTCTTCCTTTTACTTTATTTCAAATGGCTGCACAGCGACGAATGTTTAACTAACACGATTCTGGAGACCTCAGTGAAGTTGTAAACTCCTTGCTAGATCCTGGAAATGAGTCTGAAGAATCGGATGCAGAGGACAAGTCTAAACTTGAAGAGGAAGAACTGATAGAAGCAAGAGCAGATGATTCCGAATCAGCCCAAAGTGATACGGATGAAGATAACGACATTGATTTGGTAAATACAGAACCTTCTGAAGAAAACAATGATTATTTTGTTGTCTTTCAGAAGCAAAAGCAGAAAATCATAAATTTTTGGCGCTGGAAAAATTCTTCTTGGCGAATAACCACTACGGACAGAAAAAACATACTTTCCGACAACATAGGGACTGTCATTTATAACGCCCGTTCATCTAAAACACCACTTGCTGCTTGGGATTACTTTTTTGACTCATCCATGTTGGATATAATAGTCAAGTATACAAATCAGTACATTGATTTACAAAAAATGGAACTTTATAAACGCAAAAGAGATTGTAAAAAAACTGATTTGATAGAAATCAAAGCTCTGATTGGTATTTTGTATTTGGCTGGGCGTTACTTGCTAACCGGCTCAATACTGAAGACTTACGGGATAATTCTGGACTTGGAGTTGAAATTTTTGGTATATTCTGGGAAAAAAGGTGAAACGACGTCGGGATTTATTGAAGCGACTTGGATTAGAGTTGGTAAAAGAACATCTAGATCGGAGAAGAACCACTACGACAGGAATTCATCAGCCATTGCAAAATAAAATAATGACGTTCTCAAGCAAGCTACATCCTTACTTCTCAGCTGTCTCTGATAGTGACGGAGTTACTGATGACCAGGAAGCTGAGAGATCACAACAACCTCTACTCCAGGAACACCCTGAGCCATCACATGAATACAACCCACATTCTCGAGAATTGCGGGAAAGAGCTGCACAGCCTGCTGAGCCCTCTGTAAGAGGAGGGGTGAAACGAAAGAAATGCAAACCTTGCCGTGAAATAAGAAAAGAGAAATCAACCAGATACAGCTGTAAGATATGTGATACGTATTTATGTCTAGAGCATTGCAATTTTATTTGTGATAAGTGTTACCAAATGGGGTGTACTATTCAAGACTGATAGCTTGTAGAATACGAAGTGTTTATGCTTGCAGTTTGTTTGTAGGCACTGCATGTATACCAGGTTTTATTGCGTCAACTATTTGTTAAAAACTAATTTCTGATTTTTTCTGACTTTGTATTCGTGTTTGTTTGTACTACATTTTTCAAATTGGTTACCTACATTTTCTAAAGTAAATAAGTTTTTATTTTACGGCTATTTTATATAAACATAAACGAAATCCTTTATTGTCAAAAAAATTAAAATACAATAAATAAATGTTGCTTTTCTTGTTGAAATAAACATTCAAACCTTAAAATGAGTTCCTATAATTTATAGTCCGTTGAAAACCTTTCCGAAATTGCAGTAGATCTGTGAGGTCCCCGCGCTCGTTCAAGTAACGTTCGGGCCGCGCCCACCCGAGGGCTAACGTACCATCCGAAGGACGAGAAAACGAGTATGTATGTATTATTTTCGGGAAAAAAGGAATGGTGTTCTACTCTTTCAAAGTTCACATAGAAACATTGTTTTGAAAGTATAATAATTTGTTTTTATTTATTTCTTATGAACATAAAGTAACTGCTGACATTTTTCAATTGTAAAAAAATTAATCAATAATCAACTAAAAATAACATTAATTTTTTTATTCCAGTACGTAACAAAAACACTCGCTAACTATTATTTAAAAAATAAAAATAAAAAGGTAACTAGTGTTTTTAGTCAGTTGGCAATTCCACGAGGCAGGTAGAAACACGAAACGTACCATTTAGGGCCAGTTTCTACACCCTCGTATCAAACTGCACTTTCAATGACTATGATTCCACTGAAGACGAGTCAAGTCTTGTATACGTTATGTTTCCAAAAATACCGGACATTTTATAGTCTGGGTCTGTTTCATCATCTTTCACCCGGACAAGACATTCAAATAACGGACTGTCCGGGTGAATACTGGACATCTGTATATATATACAGCTTTAAATGAATGTTTTTGACATTTTCTACTGTAGCTCAACTCCACAGTACAAATGGATTCCTAAACAGTGTGAAGTATTGCTCTCATGTAAAAGAGTTGAGACCGGTTTTTTTCGGAGCGAGAAAGAACGTTCATTATTGTGGTTCGAACCTGGGCCATTATGAAATCAAAAATGCTTTTATGTGGGGGGGGGGGGGGGGGGGAGGGGGCTTTATTAAAAATAGAAAATAAAAGGGAGCGCTACAAAAAACAGAGTTGCACAAAGCGGTGCACACAAGCTGCAATTAAAATTCATTCCCCCCCACTCGATGCTTCTCTGTGTGAGTTCCCTGTGTCCGTTGTGAATTTTATTTCTTTTAATTTTACCTCTTCCAGTTATTTTTAATATGGTCTCGCTTTGAAGTTTATTTGAAACCAGTAAAATAATGATATCTACTCATATTCTGCGTACCTGCAGCTCCCTGACTACTCTTTTTTGGCCACGGATAAATTAATGAAACAATTATTTTTTTCTCTTTTTAATTAAATTTATTTATATTTTTGATTTAATTCTTTTGACACCCAAGGCTACTTGCATTAAGTCTACAGGGACGGAGTATTAAGTTATGCAAGTACTAAGTCCTTAAATAAGAATAAATTATACTTTTTACAACATTTCCTTTAATCTTACTTCCCTAGCTCTATTATACGAATTATAGGGGCATAACTTCCCATTTACTGTAATAATTCTTAATAGTTCAGAAAATTGATGTTTTTTCCGAAAATGAAAAATAAAAAATGTCAGTATGTGTGTGTCTGTGAGTACCGTAACTCCAGACAAATTAATGTGTATGTGTATTCAGAAACCCATAATAAGGACGGCACCTATTGATTATACAAAAATAGAGAAAAACGAAAAAAAATTTATCCATTTCATACTTACCCAACGACGGCTTAAGCGTCAATGGCCTAGAGACCTCCTGAGCAGAAGCAGTGACAGTGACAATGATTAGCTATAAACTAGAGAAAAACAGTGACTAGGGGACTGTCACCACTGGGTGATTTCTCCCCTCATGACATTTTGACATTGCCATTACCTCTTTATTAGCACATTTGCTTGTTGTATTTATTTGTATACAGTTGTAAATAGCTATTTGTAAAAAAAAAAAAAAATCCATTTCATAAAAATGTAAAATATAATAGTTTTTACATATATATTATATATTCTTTATTTATATTATTAGTTTTAATTCATTGTTTACCTTGTCTGTTTTAATTTTTGCTATGAACGGCACCACCTATATATAGCAAATAATATATATATAAAATACACCTCCATCTTGGCCCACAAACTTTATAACACTCCTCTGTCAACGATCACATTCTTACTGAAGGATAGCATCCTCACGCTTGGTCCGCCATATTTCTTAAAAACAAAATAATATTGTTAAACCTATACATAATATCTAAATAAACTAATACTATTTTATTATATCTAAAAATAATAGAGATTAATTATATAAGAGTATATTCAAAATTATATACATAATAAATAATATTCAGTATATTTATATACTCGTATATAATTAATCTCTATTATTTTTTGATATAATAAAATAGTATTAGTTTATTTAGATATATATAAGTTATCAATATTATTTTGTTTTTAAGAAAGATGGCGGACCATGCATGAGGATGCTATCCTTCAGTAAGAATGTGATCGTTGACAGAGGAGTATTATTAAGTTTGTGGGCCAAGATGGAGATGGATTTTTTAGTTGTGTTGTCTGGCGCCTGAAAATAGATTTATTAAATATGCCGTTCGTAGCAAAAATTCTGACTGATTAAACAACTTTCCCCATACTTTGTGTATCTGAGAAAGTGAAAATAAATAGGTCAAAAATTTGATGTTCTCCAAAAATTAAAAAAAAAAAAAACTGTCTGTAGGTTTGTCCGTGAGTTCGGTAACTCCCGACAGATGAATTTATCGACCCGAAATTTCATATCTGTATTCAGAACCCCATAAAGACGACACCTATTAATTTTCAGCTAAATCGGCCAGAGTGAAGGGGAATAAGGGAGGAGGTTTAACACAGAAACTCAAATAACTTCCTTTGTAATGGGAGTATCAACATAAAATTTTATATTTAAATTCAAAACCCCATAAGAACGGCACCTTCTAAATTTTCATGAAAACGGTCGAAGGGAAAGGGGGAATCAGAGGAGGGGGCTCGACACAAAACAAACAGAAGGAAATAATTTACTAACAGTTACCGCTACATTAGTAAATAGTTCTCGTTGTGTTTTGTGTATTTTTTTTCTCCTTTCTTTTTCGCTCTAATAAAAAATTACCTTAAATCAGTGACCACATAATTTAGTCATTATTTCCATATTAAACCAGCAGAGTGCTCTGGGCTACATAGACAAATCACAGGTCATTTCACAAATTGTACTTAATGGTCAACGAATGGAACTTCAGACCTAGTCATTATTGTTTAAAGGTCAGTCTCTGTGCTATATCTTCTGTCATCTAGTTAATTCTTAATTACAATCTTTAAAATTCCTTCGCTAATTTGAATTGTATATTGTCCTAACCTAACGTTTTCCTAACTAATAGATAGGGTGCTAGGATACTGAGCTTGAGATCGCGGGTTCGAAACCTGGCCGAGGCCTTTAGGAGTTTATCTGAAAGGTAAAAACCTTGAGCACGCCGTCCTTCAGATGGGAGATTAAGTGATGAGTCCCGAGACTGTGCGATGTCAGGTACTCGTTAAAGACCGCTCTCTATCTTTTAGGCCTGGGGCACACTTGCAATTTTCAGTTGAGCAACTGTTTAGTCGCAGTTGCATGGTTTTGGGCACACTACTGCAACTAAAGAGCAACTAAAAAGTTGGGTTGCTACGAATGGGCACACATGGGGATGGAATTAGTAGTTGAGAGATGGACATGAGAGAGTTAGCGCTGCGATGTGTGCCCTTGAGATAAGAAGGAAAAAAATGCAAAAGGCGTTTATGGCTTCATCCGTTGACGACACAGCGAGAAGGGGCAATTCCATAAATTGTATGCAGATTTAAGAAGTTACCCAGTGGAATTCTTTAAATACTACCGAATGAGCTGGAAAACTTTTGACGAGATTTTTGAGTTCATTCGTCCTGGTATTACTCGACGGGACACGAGATTTTGTCGTAGGAATATTTGCAAATGTTGTGAATTTAGAACTACACATGTAGAACCTGCAACCGTTTGACTGCAAGTGAGCTCACCACCATTCAATCCAATTTGTCACAAGGCGATTGCACAACTAGATGCAACTAAAACGTTTGAGCCAGACCACAAACGGTTTAGTTGCTGCAACTGGTTAATCAGTTGTAGTTGCATGTGTGCGCAGGTCCATTGCACTTCATATGACACAAACATGCAATCAAACAGTTGCTCAACTGAAAATTGCAAGTGTGCCCCAGGCCTTAGGGGTCATTCATAAATTACGTAAGGCATTTAGGGGGGAGGGGGGGGGCTTAATATTATTAATTCTTACTATAGGGGAGGGGGGTAAAGAATTTGATCTTATGTAAGTTTTTGAATTTTAAATCTACTACTTTTGCGCTAAGAAATGGCGCTATTGGATAGCGCCATCCGTACTTAGTTCTCAAATTCAGTACTGAATCCTACAGAAATCATAATATGATTCATATATCATCATATTATGGTCTCAGTACTTCTAGACATTTTTTTATTCTATTGTCTTGCTGACTAGGGATTTTAAAAAAGCCTTACGTAATTTATGAATGGCCCCTTAGGTGACTAAACATGCATAGTCAAAATTGGGATGGTAAAAGAGCATTGGATGCTTAGGTCCCTAGGTGTACACACCAGGACTCTCAATATATCTAAATAGGTAATATATACCTAATTATATAAGTATCTATTATTATTATTAGTAATTATTAATGCTTTTTATTGGCAAGTTGAGCCCCCATCCATTAATATAAAACTGATTCAGGCTTTCTGTAAACAAAATTTATGATAACAAAGCTATTAAGGGTTGAAATATTTGACTTGCTTTCATGCGCATTATGCAAGATCCTCAAAGAATAAAATTAATTTTTCCCTCACCCCCCCCCCCCCCCCCCTCTCCTAATTATGAGATATGTTTCGAACTCGAAATCCTTTGTAATGATACCATGCCATACATTGTGTTTGTAAAATAAAACTTTCTTATCTTCTCCGCAAAAAAAAAAAAATATTTTGGTCTTGTCGAATACTTTTGAACAATATGTCACATTCGCTGACAATATACTTCCCCAGAACGAATTATTCAATGAAATTCTCCCTCCAAAACCAATCGACCGTGGGCTAAAAATCATTAGTTGACTTACACAGTGGCTTCTGAATCATATTACTACATCGACAGTTGTTAGGATTTTTGAGATGAGCCCTCTTCTGATCCGCTCTTCCCTTCGGCCGATTTTCCTGAAACTTTTTATGTGTCGCCCTTATGAAATTGTGTGTTGATACATTATTTACAACTGCAGTTATAAGAGATTTTCTTTTTTTTTTTTTTTTTTGAACAGGTGTTCGGAAAACATGAAATTCCGGTGGTAACTCGACATCGAATTTCTGACTGACTACCCATACCTGAGAAAGTGGAATAATGTTTTCAGCCGAACAGCGCCATTTCAACCCCTCCCCCACTCTGTAAATTAGGGCTGCTGACAATTTGTTATAATTATATACAGTAAAACCTCTATAAGTCGAACATCAAGGGAGACGCCAAAATATTCGAGTTATAGAGTTTTCGACTTATGGAGGATTTCGACTTAGGCGGATTTTGATTCGACTTGTAGAGGTTAAGATTCATTCTAACGAATTTTGAGTTAGAGAGGTGAAATAAATAAAAATTCAAGTTACAGAGGTAACAAACATATTTATATTTATTATAAATCAACATTATTTCAAAACATCCTTAAAATAAAAAATACGTAGTATTTGCAGGTATTAAAAAAAGTCTAATTTTTTTTGCTTTAGAAAATTGGCAATTTTATTTATTGTATACTCCTAAATTGTTTTCTAAGAAACAATGCGTACATTGTCGGCAAATTCTTAAAGTCGGTAACTTATTTTTCTTCGAGCTATAGAGGTAATACGTTTCAAATAATCGAGTTGTAAAGGTTGTAAAATAAAACATTGCTATGTTCGAGATACAGAGGTCCAATTTCTTTTTTCGAGTTATAGAGGGAAAATATGTATCAAAATGGCTTGTAGGGACTCATTGATTATTTCGACTAATAGAGGGTTGAGATTTCGAGTAATGGAGGTTTTGGGGCTTGAAGGGAAAGGAACAAAACTTTTTTTCTAGTTATGGAGGTTTTCGACTTATCGAGGTTCGACTTAAAGAGGTTCTACTGTATATCAATCACCTGTATGTTCCCTTCAGTGGGCTCAGCATACTGAGTGGAGAAGTTTGACAGCAGGGCCACAAATGTATCATACTTCCAATTTCCTTGACATTCGGTCCATTTGACTGAGATGACTTGTACTAAAGTTGAAGGATTGGATTGAGCCCCTGTCTCTACGAGGTCCTATAATTATCCAGTACGCCACAGGCCCGTATGTTGTCTACACTCCAGTTATCTCAAGGTCACAACACAGGCTTCCTTCCTTTTTTTTTTCTTTTCTTTTTGTGGGACGTCACCTATCAAATGTTGTCTTTTTGGTTCATATTGGCTCCGTCAACACAAAAATACGCTGCGTTATGTTGCACAAAAATAAATCCTAACCCCACATCGTAAATCTCAGAACCATTCTATGTAGAACCCAAGTTATGACATTTTTCCATAAATAAAAATATCTGAAGATGCAAAAAAGAAAAACCGAAGGTCTGAGCGAACTTTTTAATAGGAATGTGAGTTGGCGGAAGGTCTGCCCATTCGATAAAATACATTTTAGCCAGTTGATCGGCCCTTATTTAGACTCTTATTACATCATATATTTTCACTCACTTATAGAAAATAAATGTACATTTTTTGATGAACCACTTAATCGATATAAATTAAAATTCGAATGGATTTATGAGAGACTTACGATAAATCGAGATGACTAACGCATGGTTTTTACAACCCTACATGTTCTCATTGTAACCCATTTTTAAACCCATTTCTTACTTTCCCACCTATTCGAAGTATTGGAGAAGTTACCTAATCGGTCAGAAGTCTCTGGGCGTATTCTTAGGTTTGCCATGGAAACTAGGTTCATCGTGAAAGACTTGGTTTCTTTAGTTCCAGGTTAATAAGATGTATTAGATGTATAAAATCCTATGTGATCGGTCATCAGGTAACTTCCCCGCGCCGTCTCATCTTCTTCTCCATGTCTGTGACAGGTCACTTCTATAATATCTAGTGATGTCGGAGGGGGATGTAGAGTGATGTACTGGCCAGCAGAGCCGGCCGCCCAAAAATACCCCGGAAGGCGTGGGGGGATGTGGAGATGACTGCCTTGGCTTCACAGCTGGATAGGATAGACTGGAGACTGGTTTACTTCAACTGACTTTGTCCTCTGCACTCTGCTTCTGTTTTTCTTG
Organism: Aradus depressus; assembly: GCA_963662175.1. Taxonomy (NCBI): domain Eukaryota; kingdom Metazoa; phylum Arthropoda; class Insecta; order Hemiptera; family Aradidae; genus Aradus; species Aradus depressus. Next base: position 13,181,579 of record OY759215.1, read on the forward strand.
CATATATGTCGAACCCCGAGCGAGCTGGGCAGGGCACACTAGTTGGACCAATGGTATCAAAAGTTCCAACTAGCGGCCCCTTAATCCAGAGCTGCTGAGGGAGCGGGAGCCGATCAGGGGTAGGGTCAGGCGTCAGCTGACCCTAGGGGCCCTCTAGCACGGATTCCCAACCACTCAACAGCCCCGGACAGCACCCGCGCTCGCCAGGGGCCTAAAGGTTTGGGGACAGTGGCGTGATGGTAGTTCCACCTAGTAGCTTAAAGGTGAACTACCATCACGGGCCAATCATGATAAATTGGGGAAGTTTTTATACTGGTTCTCGGCACGTGCGAGAATGTCACGGGAAGAGAGTTGGTATCACTAGGTGTCTATTGAACTGTGTCCTGGGAGGATTCCTGTCAGTTGCCAAACCTCAGGATCCAATCTCACCCAGGAACATCTTCGACTTCGTCTTCATGTGATTATTTCTCTCCATGGCTTCTCCAAAAAGTCTTTTGTCCACTTTTCATTCGGGTTTGCCTACCTATATTCCGAGTACTGGCCTCCTTCAAAGCCAGTAGTCTGCAGCTAAGTAGCCTCAACAATTAGTTTTCGTCATAAACTCCTTTTCATACATTTGTCTCTAAGTGCAAGGCCATTCTATCTGAAGAAATGTTTATTCTATCAGTTTTTTCCCCCCTCTCCAGTACTTCTGTTTCCATCTCAGATATCTCGGAGCTACACTACATGCTTTTTCACTTGTCCAACTCCATTTGTCTTACGTCCCAACAAGAGGTCATGTAGTTACGCAACTGCAGTTTAACCATTATCTCATGTAATTGCAACTAACGTAACTTACTAGGAACACTAATTAATGAATAGAATCTCCAAGGTTGTTATTTGCAACGTTTACAAAATGGTTTAATTAATTGAAATCCCAGAATAACACGTACTAAAATTATAGAGAGACTATTAAGAAATGAAAAACAAAAATGATAGGTAAGTTTTTATGGCTTTTACTTCCCAGCTATACGAAGTGTAAGGGAAGTTATGTATTCGGTGAAATGAATTACATTTTTTCCGACCTCTAGTCGAATGTAGAATGTATCGACACGAAAATTTTATATGTGTGACCAAAACCCCATAAAGACGACACTCAATACTTTTAACGGAATCTGCCAAAGGGAAGGAGAGATCAGAAGGGAGCGCAACTCAAAAACCCTAACTGCCGATATATCGACACGAAATTTCATATTTAGTCAAAACACAATGAGAACATGACCTGTCCAATTTCAGCGATTTCGTCTGAAGGGAAGGGGGGATCTGGGGAATAACCCCAGTGTTTCACCGAACAGTTGTTATGGTTAATTTATTGGTCTACAAATAATTTTTTTTTTTTCAATGTTTGTTTTTGGACAAATTTTAATGATACTTTTCTGTAAAGGATTTTTTTTTAAATCCCAGGCTCTTGTTCATGGGATTTTTCTTATTCACCCTCTCAAATACATTTTTTTTTTTTCATGTCAATGTGTTGTTATCTAGTTATTTACGACATCCATTGCCCCGGGAGGGAGTTCTATCTACAAAATAAAACTCACTCGCGGACAGGATTCGAACCCGCAAATTATGGTGAGATGCGAACAATGCTCTACGCTCTAGCCCGCACGGCCACCATGACCCCCTCAAATACAGTTAGGAGTGAACGTACTGTGTATGTATGCTAGATCACACACAGGACATGTATGATATTATTATAATTAGTATTTACTAAATTTTACATTTATCATTAATTTTTGCAGACACAGCGCTATCAACGGTAATGGGATCTTCGCAAGACGACAAGACTTCTCTTCCTTCAACATTCTACCCAAACACAAACTCAACTCTTATCATATTAAGGTAAGATTTACATATTTTATTTTGAAACTAGCAGGTTAGTAATTTCAATCAGGTTAGTAACTTCAGGCCGGTTAGTAACGTTATCTGCCTGGTTAGTAAGTTTAAGTTACATCATTTTAGATAAGTTGAAATTTTTAATACTTTTGAGGCTGGTGGTTTGTGAATTTTCTAATTTTTTTTGAGTTGCTTCGAAAACCGTGAAATAATAATTATTCTATAAATTAATTATATGACATCTGCTGTCTGACTGCCACGCCCCCACCCCTCTCTCTCCCTCCCCCTCCGGATCTCCAAGAAACTTTTAAAACGACTGAAACTTTGCACAATGTTAAACGGATATATACTTATGACCCTAGCGAAAAATTAATAGAGCAAACAATATTTGAGTAGAAAATAAATATTGAGCAAAATACATTTTTTGGTTTAGCTGTAGAGTTGTATTCCGATAAAAAGTTTTATTCTCGTGACTTAATGAAAGTGAACTCTGTGTGTCTGTGTGTGTGTGTCTGTGAACACGATAACTTCCGTTAGAACGGATGTATCGAAACGAAATTTTACATGAGCACCCGAACTCCCTAAGAACGACGTGTTGATTTTCAGTCAAGTCAGCGAAAGGGAGGAGGGATTAGCTGAGAGGCTCAACATAAGAACTCTAATAAATGCCGTCCTATGAAGGTACCGGCACAAAATTTCAGATGACCGTAAGGAAGACCACCTTATATTTTTTCGTGGAAACAGCCTAAAGGAAAGTTATGTTTACATATTATGAGTCATACTCGGGCTTTAATTACAAGGTCATATCGCCTACTGCCAGAGCACTCTTTCGTCTCTCGAGCCCGACTCTACAATGGGAGTCCTAAATTTTGCCTAGCCAGACTTAGCTTAGGTGACATAGCACAAGCTCGGGAACAATCTAAGGGCCTCGGCCGAGTTTAAAAAATATATATATAATATAATTCGTCACAAGGGACATAAATAATTTATTTAGAAAAAAGTTAATATAGAGCGTGTGCAAGACTCAGGAGTTCAGGGTTTTTAGTTTTATAATTATTATTATTCATATCACATGTTAGTCATTGTCACTCATACCTGGCTTTAACTAAGATGTCATTTCGCCTACTACCAGAGCGCTCTTTCATCGCTCTGGTGGACATGACCCCGATTTACTTTGTCTACTTAGGTTTTTTATTTTATGACTTTACTCCTTCGCTTAACGTCCAATCCGAAGGACGACGTGCTCAAGTATTTTTTTCACCTCCCAGAGAAAAAAACATAAAGGCCTCGGCCGTGTTTCTTGAGCTCGGCAAGCAAGCTAAGAAGTAGCTAAGTATTCTAAGATTTCGATGGACGTATATAATTTATAAGACATTTTTATGTACAGTTAGTTATTATGACTCATGCCCGGGCTTTAACTAAGGTCATGTCACTCTGGTGGACATGAGTCCGACTCTATTATGGGAGTCATAAATTTTGCCTACCCTAAATTTTTATTCTCCTAGGGCAGGTGTCTTTAACGAGTACTCGGCATCGTACAGGCTCGGGACCATCGCATGACAACGGCGGCATGCTCAATGTTTTTTCATCTCTCCAATAAAAACCTGTCGACAAGGGCCCGGCTTTCGAACCAGCGATCTTGAGCTCAGTAAGCAAGCATGCATACCACTGAGCTACCGGCGCCTTTAAAAAACTTTATATTTATTAGTTTATAAACACATAGTGAACCTATAGATGCGTTCAATATTTTCTTATTGATTGGATTGGTAGGGTTGTGGGCGTGGTCTACTCATAAAATAAGGGTTAGCTCATTATCACTTGCTTGGATTTGTTCAAAATTTCACATGTTGTGCATCCTTATAAGCCCAGTTCAAACATAGGCCATGTGAAATCTGATAATTATCAACGGAAGGTGGGGGGGTTGTGGGCGGGGCCAAAACATAAAATGGGTGCTACCTTTTCAACGGTTGATTGGATTTCTATGAAATAGCATATTTAGCACTCTCATTAGCTGGAGCTGAATGCTAACTCTTTACCGGTGATCGAAATATATAACCCAGTTCAAACACAGACCATCGTGCCAAAATTTCGAACTGGTTGATCGCAAAGCTGTTTCGACAGGACGACCCCTTTCGATTTTTACCGAAATCGACCAAAAGGAAGGAGAGGATCAGAAGATGATGGCCCAATTCAGAAACCCTATGAATCTGTCAACAAGAAATTTAGTATAAGTACAAAAAGTACATTGCTACTGTTGGAAAACTATGAGTTTTGTTGTCAGTTGGGTGTAGAAGTTTGCTTTTGAAAGAGAAATGGATTTGTCCTGTTTGACAGATGAGTACACTTTTTGTCCTAGATTTAAAACTGCACTCCAGATAAGCACTGCAGTTGCACAAATCCATTATTATCTTTTATCTCTCTGTACGTTCTTATCTACGTTCACATTGAAGAGGATGTCTATTTTTGTACATGTCATATCAATTTGTATTTTTTTTTTAAATATTCTATTTGAAAAATATCTAAATCAAGAAAGGAACAGTGGCTCTCTTATCGCGGCCAGGCGGAGATGTGTCACTTTCAGTAATTGTCATCCCTTATCTATTATCTCCTCTTCTGTTTTACTGAGTATTTTCATGTCATTTTCACTCTTGTGTTTATTTACTAATCCAGTTTTTTTTATATTGATTTCCTAACAGAGACTAGCATGAAACCCATATTTATTAATCGATTCGAACAATAGGAATCAATTTGGAGATGCCTATTAAATGTTAAGATGTGAGAGGTTGCCCTCTCTAATGTAACTGCGTCAAAGTCAACCTTGGTTATACATAGGAAAAAAGTCGTCGGTGAATCACCGGCTATATACTTCCCCATCACAAATGAATCTATTACTTTTTCGCTCTCCCTCCAAAACCAATCGACTGTTTGCCTACAAGTCAATAGTTGACTTACGTAAGGGCTTCAGAGTCCTCATTCAACGGCAGTTATTAGGGTTTTGGTGACGTGGCCCCCTCCTCTGATCTCTGATCGGCTGATTTCGCGGAAAGTTGAATAGTGGTTATGGGGTTTATAATTTAAATATACTACTATCAGAGTGCTCTTTCTTCGCTATGGTGGATATGTGTCTGACTCTACTGTGGGAGTCCTAAATTTTGCCTACTCAGGTTTTTTTTTTTTACCTAGGATAAGAGTAACGAGTGTGCCTCCCAGATAAAAGAAACTGAGGCCTTTCGAACCCGTGATCAGTAGGCTAGATTAGAGTTTTTGTGTTAAGCAACTACAAAAGCTTACTGTTTTTGGTAATTTCGTCACCTTAATACTCCAACTAGACATCTCGAAATTTAGTTTTGAGAAAAACGCAAATCTTTTTTTCTTTTTTTTTAATGAGCCGTTGTAGAATGATTCAAATTGAACTACTGACATTTTTACATAAGTTCTTAACATATTTTCTTAGAGTTGTCTACTTCTAGTAAAACAAAGATACCTGCAAAATACAACTAATGGTACAATTACCCCATACACGCCGATTTTCGAGTTATCTAGTTGTAGTATTAAGGTGACGATTTGAGGAGGATCCATAATAACAGTTTCCTGGGAATGGGCGCAAACATTCGCCTAAATGAGTGACTGCACTACCGCGAAGCGATTGCTCTCCCCACACTCAAAAAATATCAGTAAAATAATTAGCATTTAACTTGGTATAATTTAAAGGAAAATAATAAACCAACATTATGTAAATATATATCATAATAATGTTTGGTTCAAGCCCGTCCACCCGTCATGAACCAACGTTTTTTAATGAGAGTTAATTCAGTAATTTAAAACATACCTCTTTGTCCGAATTTAATTAATTAAATAATTTATTGATTGTATTATATTACAGGAAACAACTAATTACATATTTATTTTGGTGGACTTTATCTGATAGACCTATTGGATATTTCTCAGTTATTGCATCTGATCGAACATTATTAAATAACCGCAATATGATACTCACCACTAGCCAATTATTATAAATGAATGGAGGAACTTGATATTGTATAGAACAACGTCATACCAGGGAAGTTAAAAAAAAGTTGCCAGCTATGTACTTCCCCAGAACGAATTAATTACGTTTCACTGTCTCTCTAAAGTCAATCGACCGTTTGGGCTAAAGCTCAATATTTGACTGAATTTTCCTTCATATTAAATTTTCTGTCGATAAATTACATGGGCAGTAATAAGGCTATTTGAGTTGAGCCCCTCTGATCCCCCCTCCCCTTCTAACCATCCTTCTAAAAATAATAAGTGTCGCCCTTATGCTGTTTTGAATTCACATATAACATTTTGTTTCGATACATTCATTACAACGGCAGTAATTAGAGTTTTGAGTTAAGCCTCTCCCCTAATCCCCCTCTTCTCTTTCACTGATTTGACTGATAATCGATAGGTTTTGTCCCTATAGGGATCTGGATTCACATATAAAATTTCGTGACGATACATTCATTTTGTCGGCAGTTATTAGAGTTTTTACGTTAAGCCTCCCCCCTAATCCCAATTCCCTTGGGTCGTTTTGTCTGAAAAACAATAGGTATCGTCGTTAGGAGATTCTGGATGCGCATATGAAATTTCGTCTCGATACCTTCATTTTGTCGGGATGTATCGTGTTTACTGACACGTAGACTTTTTTCTCATATTTGGAATCTAGAGGTCGGAAAACATGAAATTCAGTTGAAATCTCCGCATCGAATTTTTTTCCGATCACAACTGCATATTGCATCTGGTGATAGTCTCCAAATCGGTTTAATATATTGAGAAATTCCTTACACATTCAACCGATTCCAAAATATTTGTTTTCTCTTTATTTTGTATATTTATCGGTTGGTAAGTCACCATAAGTAAATATGATGGTATGGTGACATAAGTAAATGTGAAACAAACAAACATAAAAATTAAAGATAGTAAGGAAATCAAATAAATTGAAAATAAAATTAATAATAATAATAATAAATCAGAATCAGTGCGTTATTATATATATAGCTTTCAGCTCGAGACATCTGTAAACACAACCTTTTTTCTGCTATTTACATTCCTCCAATTAATGGAGGAAGGGGGGACCGCGGTGGCCCGAGTAATTCCCACGTCATCCTGCTCCGCTTGTGCACTGCATTGCAGTGGAGGTAGACCTTAGAAGGAAGGGGAACTGGGTTAATATATCAACGCGATGTTTCATGTGGGGAATCTGAAAAAACTGAATTGATTTTCAGTCAAATTGGCCAAAAAGAAGGGGGGAAGAGAGGGCCCGTACCTTTACATAAAAAACCTCATTACTCCCGTTGTATTTATCGATAGGAAATTTAAAATTGGGCTTCAGTTATCCATAAGAAAGATACATATTTATTTTGTTTGTTTTCATAACTCATGCCAGGGCTTTAACTACGAGCTCATGTCGCCTACCACCAGACGCTCATTAGGAGGACTTGGGCCGGACTCTACTTTGGGAGTCCTGAACACTGTCTACTCAGGTTTAGTTGCCGAAGATAGGACAGTACCTGATATTGCTTAACGTCCCATACGAAAGACGGCGTGCTCAAGGGTTTTACCTGATAAGAAACCTAGCTTCTGATAAGAAACCTAAGGACCTGGTTTCGATTCCACGATGATAAACCCAAGTTTCGGAATTTGTTTTTCATTTCTGAATATATCTCTGATGTTCCTATTATCTAATACACGATATGTCGGTATAAAAAAATTATTGAAGTATAAATTTCAGAGTATTAAAATAACAATAGATTTTTTTTTCTTACTTTACTAGGAGAAAAAAAAAACGAATTGGGAATTAGAGAGTGCATCGATAGCACATAAAAAAAATAAAAATAAAAAAAATTGGAGTGTGAATTGGTAGTTGTTTTTTCCGGTTTTTTTTGTGGGGGCGGTGATGAAGGTTCGGCTTTTATTTCGATGAATATGTAAATATTCTCTATCCGTTAATATTTTTTATTTTATTCTTTCAAATCCTCTCTCGACATTTCCCCTTCTCTCTGTTAAAATAAATAAAAATAAAAAAACCACCCCCATCTCTCTTAAATACCCTAATATAGGAATTACCCCAAGATATTTACTCTCATTTTGAATTAATTGGAGAAGTATTTTTCATTTTTTTTATTATTTGTTTTTGTTCGAATTAAGGTCTTTCACAATCCTCTTACAATTAATTATGTTTTTTTTAAAAATATATTTACTAAAAAGATGGAAATTTAAAACTTATTTCAAATGCAGGATCACGAAACAAAAATACCACTTAATTTATGTTGGAAAGTTTTTAATTTACATTAATTTTAGAAATTTCTCATTAATTACATTCTGGTGGGCCGGAATTATTTTATTTTTTTCCGTATTAGAATATCATTTTTTATAAATTACTGACATATGCTAACAGTTTATTAATTTTGAGATAATTTTCGTTTACATTATATAAAAATTTAATTTATAATTCGAATATATTCGAGTAATATCGAAAGCCGGCTAGCTTCCAATAATACAAACTGTGACAAGTTCGATTGTTCTAATTTGTTCACTGATGAACGTGTTCGTGAGCAGAGGTACTGCTCAAGTTGTAATTTTGACTGCCATGAGTGAATTTCTTGAATGCTTTTTTTAACTGACCATAAATTTTGAATCGAGCAAAAGGACGAACAAACAAGAACCTGTTATGAATTTGACAAAACTTTAAGAAGAGGAAGTTGAAAGACTGCCTGAGAGAGCGGGGTTGGGGCGGTCTGTTGGCTTCCTTTTAGCCCAAATTGCGAAACACTAAACCCTTTTTTTCTTTTTTGGCGAAGGGTTTCATTCTTCCTCGGGGCTCCTCAATGTGCTCACACAGAAAGGGTAGGGTGAAAAAAAAAAAGAAAAAGACACACACACACTGGCTTGAACACCGGATGTGTTTTTCAATGAGAGAAGAAAGGAACGAACCTCCAAAACTCAAAAACAATATGGCTTCCAAACAAGAGGCAGGTAAACGATTTACCTTAGAAAATTTACATATGACAGTTGTAAAGTTCTGCACTTCCTCGCTTGGCCGTGGCGCGGGTACTTCAATCTGTTTCCTTTATTAATAAAAAAAATTGTCGGTGAATCATCTACACCAGCACGAATTAATCAATAACGTTTTCTATTAGCGACCCTTTGACTAAAACTCAATATTTGTCGTACATAGTTGGTTCTGAAATCTCTTACTGAATTTTGTATCGATACATTCATTACATCGGCAGTTATTGGGGTTTTTGTGTTAAGCCCTTCTTTTAACCCCTCCTTTCCTTTGATCGATTTGGCTAAAAATTAATAGGTGTCTTCCTTATGTGATTTAGAATATACACATAAAATTGATTGTCGATACATTCATTCTATTGGGAGTTATATAAATAGACAGACAGACTTTTTTTTTCATTTTTGGAATCAGGGTGTTGGAATACATGAAATTCCGTTGAAAACTCAGATTCGAATTTCTAACTAATTACATAACTTCTCCTATACCTACTTGTTATAGCAGGGGAAGTAAACATGTTTATCAGTGTCTGTAACACCGTATTTGAAGAGCTGAAAAGACCTGGTAAAAGTTCATTGACTGAGCTTTTCAGAAGGATAACGAATGATACAATAACAAAACAATTAGCAGAATTATAGAACTGAAAAATTCGAAAATGAAACTATAGAAAATTTGATAAATCTCTGATCTACGTTAAAAGTCAGAAATTAATTGTTTGAAAACGGTTGACGGCGCCAGACCAACTCGCCCAACCAGTTATAACCTCTTCTCACGAATCTTAATATTATGGATTATCATTTTTAATATATACATGTCTGAGACTAGACCGTGACTAGGAAATATATGACAGCATAGAAATGATAGTTCTCTGTAAGCAGTAGGTATATAATTTTTCAAATTTCACTGTCATGACTTGTCATTATGATTCATTAGAGTTAATATTTCTTAACTGGATTATGACAGCGTAACTATGTGATGAAGTTTTTTAAAATTCACTATTTCCCGGATTAGATGAGAGTTTATGGCACTAGGAAACTGAAACTTTAAGAAAATAAGCATAAGGCTTTGGCCCTTCAATTAATAGTTAGATTATATAAACTTTGTGTTCTTTAGGCTTCTTTAGGATGTTTGTAGGTTCATATTTTTTCTGAAATATCTTCTTATCACATCCTGAATCATTGTGGAATGGCTTCATTTTGACAATGAATAAAGAACTCAGGATCCCTTCTTCGTAGATGTTCCTTCGGGATTGCGAGTTATTTATTCATTGTCATTATGAGGGCCATACTGGTAACCATAGAGTGGCACTGTTGCACGAGAGTACCAAGGGAAGATGTGTGGATATCTTAGAAGGCTTGGAGATCCGACTTTCGTTATATGAGGATTCGAACAGTCTTAACAAAAAAGTAGAGTTTAAAAACTCCCTTCTCCAGCCTGACCTATCTGGTCTGAGAGATTGGTTCCAAACTAAGGCAAGTAGATGTCCTGTAAGAGATGTATTGTAAAAGTGTTTCGCCTGGTTTTTATAAAGATATTTATTATGTGTATTTTATTTTATATATTTTTCAAGTCTGTAATAATTTTTTTTAAATTTTATTTATTTATTTTTATTTTATTTTATTTATTACATTTTATAACAACAAAAAATTCCTTTGGCTGTGTAGTAGGGTGAATTTTATATTATGTTACTATCTTATGTAGAGACTTGTTTTAGTTATTGTGTATATTAGAATGAATGGTTTTATATGTAGAGAGTGAGTGAACTTAGCTATTTTTTCTCACAATATTCCGGGACTCTTCCAAGTCCCTTCTTCCGGTCACTATGAACTCAATTAACGAACTGATTAATTCCTTCTGGGGGAGTACATTGCCGGTGATTCAACGATCTCAGGGCTGAAGTCCACCACAAAAGAGCGCTCTGGTAGTAGGCGATATGACCTCGTGTTTGAAGCTCGGGCATGAGTCACTAAAACAAAAAAATATGGATGTTGATTAGCGACTGTAGATTTTAATTGTAGGAATATTGAGGGTCAGTCAAAGATGGAAGAAAACACTATTCAAATGCCAACGTTTCGATATATTTTATATCAAATTTTATGATATAAAATATATCGAAACGTTGGCATTTGAATAGTGTTTTCTTCCATCTTTGACTGACCCTCAATATTCCTACAACAAAAAATTATATTTCTTAAATTCACTGATTTAAACAGCACAGTACTGAGATGGCGTGAACAATTAGGTATACGGAGTTTACTAGAGATGAAAATAGCAGTTTGAGACATTTGTTAATGTTTTTTTTATCGTATTTGCATACATTTTAAACGGTGCTTCTTTTTAAATTATCCATTTTCTCGCACCAGCTGAAAACTCATTAGCCTCATTGGGCTGAGCTTTGTACAGAAAGGTTCACGTGACGGCAGTGTTTCTGGTTGTAAGACAGGCTTTTGACAGGGGTTGGCACGTGAAACGTGAGACTTATTAACCAACTAAAATCGTTACTCTCAGACACTCATTATCTTTATACATATACGAAAATTCAGGTGTCATACCTGACATTGTACAGGCTCGGGATCAACGTAGTTCCTAACGCGCCGATACCTCGGAGGTAGCGCGCTTGCCTACTGAGCTCAAGATCGCTGGTTCGAATTCCACCAAGACCCTTAAGTTTTTTTTCATCTGGGGGGGTTAGAAACCTAGAGCACGCCGTCCTTCGGATGGGTCGGTAAGCGATGGTCTTGAGTCTGTGCAATGTCAGGTACTTGTTAAAAACCCCTACCCTAAGTAACAAATGATACTTAACATTTCTGTAGAGATATTGTGAAACCCTTACATATGATATTTGTTAAATCATGGCTGAAGATGTTAGCAATACTGAAAGTACTCTCATATATTTTATATACTATATTTCGTGAAATAGACAATATTTTTTTAAAAAACATACGTTTTTCTTTATATTTTTACTAATGTAAATAACAAAATCTGAGTAGACAATATTTAGAACTCTCATAGTAGAGTCGGGCTCATTTCACATGAGTCACAACTAACTTTCGGTTAATTCTTATTATTGGATAATAATACATGTTGGTTATATGGATTGCATCCGTTAAGTATATATTTTTTTGTTTTATCAAGCACAAATTCCTTTTAATTAACTAACTCACTAAAACATTGAATGCTAATAAAAATCAGAATAAAGTACAAGTGCGTATGCTAATAATGCCCTGGAAAACCACTCACAAACCACGGCGACAAAGTTAGATCGGACATATATCGGTTACGAAAAAGGCAATATTGGAGAAAAAATGTAATTATTGTAGAAATAAAATACATTGTTTCTCACTCTTTTGTTTCCGACCAGGATAAGTTTTTAAATCAACTGCGTCATCTTCAGTGGCACATTTATGAATACATATGTAAGAAAAATATGGAAAACCTTAAAGAATCAGAGTAACATTATAAATAAAAACTGTCGGTGAATCAGCGGCAATGTAGTTCTGGAGAGCGAATTAATTAATTAACCTTTCGCTCCCCCTCCAAAACCAAACTACCGTTTGCGCTAAAAATCAGTAATTGAGTTACATACCAAAGTTTGTATCGATATATTCAATACATCAGCAGTTATTGAAGTTTTTGAGTCGAGAAATCCCATCTTTTACCCCTCCTTTCCTTCAGCCGAAATCGCTGAAATTTGACAGGTTTTATCTTTATTGGGGTTGGATTTAAACATAAAATTTCATATCGATACATTCATTACATCGTTAGTTATTGGGGTTTCTGAATTGAGCCCCACCTGATCCTCCCCTTCCCTTCTGATGATTTGGTTGAAAATGGAAAGATGTCGTTCATATGGGGTTCTGGATATACATATAATATGTCGTGTCGATACATTCCTTCTATCGGGAGTTATCGTGTTCACACAGACACACAGGTTCACAGACTCCATATGTTCTGGCCTATTACAAAACTTTCTCTATACATCGTTTAGCTGGAAAGTTGAAGTGTAATACATATAATGACATATTACATGCTGTTTGTTCTCTTTTCGTTTTATGATTTATTTATGATATTTATTCATATTTTTCTTGGACTATTCCGATGTGAAGAAATAACAGATCTATGGGGGAAATATGACGTAATTAGTTCAGTGGAGTAGTTGAGTTTGAATGAGTGATGCTTGTGAAGGCCAACGAGTGGTGAGCTGCGGAGAGATAAGAAACCAGACCGGCTGTTATTCATTCAGTGGACTCACTCGGCTCCAGTCATCAGACATCCTCACTCAGTGTCTCAGCTAAGACGTAAAGTACGGGTAGAATGAGGTACATTTTGGTCCCACTGTTCAAAATGGACTCTAAATATGATTGGTTTTCACATCAGAATGTTATATATACTTAACTAGAGTTTTTATAATACAATTTAACATATACGAAAACCAATCATATTTAGCGTCCATTTTGAACAGTGGGGCCAAAATGTACCCATTCTACCCGTACTTTACGCCTTAGCTGAGACACTGAGTGAGGTATATAATTATTATATTCATTGTTAACGTTCATAAACTCATAGACATTGGTGAATTAAATAATTCACCATTATAGGCAGTAGCTAAGGTATATTATTAAATTAAAAGACTAATTACTTGACAAAAAAAAAAATAAGCAAAGGGAGAATCTAATTTAGTTCCGTTATACTTCTTCGGTCGATTTCGCTATGAACTTCTTTTCGATACATTCTCTTTTTGATACATTCATCACATACTTCTCCGGTCGATTCCGCTATGAACTTCTCGTTACATTCATTACACACTTCTTCGGTCGATTCCGCAAGAACTTCTTCTCGAAACATTCATTCCTTTGGGAGGTCACAGACAAACAGACCAACCGAAATTCGATTTTAATTTATTTTTATAGGTATAAATGAATAAAATCAAATTTCTAACTGTTCATTTGTGTCTGTGAACACGATAACTTCCGATAGAACGTATGTATCGATAAGAAATATATGTGTATTCGGAACCTTATAAGGACGACACAAACTGATTTTCAGGTGAATTCGCCAAAGGGATGAAGGGATTAAGGGGGAGGCTTAACACCAAAACTCTAATAACTGCCGGTGTAATGAATGTATCGACATATTGACATATTGGGTTCGGAGGGACACATTAAGCCTGGTCCATACCTACAAATATTTACGGCGCATTCTAGGTAGTGTGCACGTGTGGCGCAAGGAAAGAACGCAATAATTTTTGTCACATTCAACGCACACGTAGTTTGTCGGTTTTTTGACGAACATCAAAGAGGATTGCGCCGCATGCTGTTTCTAGTGTGGACGTTTTCCAAACATTCAAAATTTATTTAGCAACGTACACCCCAACTTTCCTATATTTTGATGTTTATTTTTTGCATTTGAGTTGTTTTTCATGTCTGAGTTAATTATGAAGAAAAAGAGTGCTGCTTTTATTGTTTTGTACCATTTTTCTTAAAAAGAAGGAAAACAAAAAAGGAAGACGCTCCTGGATAAAAGATTTGTATAAACACATCCATAGTTTATATTATTTTTTAATATAAATAATAAATTTTTAAGCAGGAAAGTACAAAAAGCTCGACAAAAATGAATAACTCGGGAAACAGTGATGTAATCTCCACTTGTTTTCACGTATGGCTTGAACGGGGAGACGTAAAAATTTTCGTGAATAAATATTGGTGTGATAAATATTTAGGTTTAAAATTGCGGCAAACGCGTTTGCCGCAAATATTTGTAGGTGTGGACCCGATTTTATATGAGTCAAATATTGTGGCTTTGGAGAGAGGGGAAAAACATAATTGATTAATTCTTACTGGGAAAGTACATAACCGGTGATTTCATTGTCTAATTTTTTTAAATTTTTGAAATCATTATCAGAAAACTAAACAATCCCCGTATTTAACGTCACCTTATGACTGGGTTGCTGCAGTCCGCTTTGCAGATCACATGACCGATTAGTATTTCAACTAATTCTATCGTTAGCGTTTCCTGCTTTCCAAACAATATTTCCGCCTTCTCTATTGTCTCCTCTTTTGTTCACAAAACAACTTAATATTCATGATCTACCTTGGGCTACTGTTTTTATTTTGTTTCTTTTTTTACTGTTTTTCAGTTTCCCAGCTATACGAAGTATAGAGAAAGTTATGTAATCGGTCAAAAATTCGATGCGGAGTTCTCAACGGAATTTTATGTTTTCCGGCCTCTAGGACTCGAAATATGATACATTCTGAGGCTGAAAATCGACAGATGTTGTTCCTATGGGGTTTTAGTCACATGTATAAAATTTTTTGTCGATACATTCATTCTATCGGGAGTTATTAGAGCTTTTATGTTAAGCCTCCCCCCTTATCCCTTCTCTCCTTTGCTTGATTTGGCTGAAAAACAATAGAAGCCTTCGTTAAAAGATTGTGGATTCACATATAAAATTGTGTGTCGATACATTCATTCTAACGGGAGTTATCGTGTTCACAGACACAGACGGACAGATATATATTTTTCATATTTGGAATATAGAGGTCGGAAAACATGAAATTCCGTTGAAAACTCTACATCAAATTTTTGACAGATTACATAGCTAGGGAAGTAAAAATTTCTGTCTGTCTGTGTATGTGTGTGTGTGTGAAGATGGTAACTTCCATTGCAATGAATGTATCGACACGAAATTTTATATGTAAATCCAGAACCGTCAAATCGATCAACAGGAAGTGTGGGTTAGAGAAAATCTTCACAGGGTCGAAGTCAGTGCTGGATTACCCAATAGGCCGGACTAGGCCATGGCCTGGGGCCCCCGTCGATGAAGGGCCCCGTAAAAATCGAAAATGGATTTTTTTTTTAAAAAAAAAAACAAAGTTTATTCCGAAAAATTCAAAATTATAAATTTTTTTTATTCATTAGAAATTTACAAATGAATCAAATTTATGTTTGATCATTTTTTTATATCTATACATTCATCATATCTACCATTGTATTTACGGCAAATAATTTTCAATCATAATCAAAAGAGAGCAAAGAAGCATTATGCATCAAGATTGATTAGACATGCTGAGTTTGATGTTCATTGAATCAGATGTTCTTCGTCAAATTGATTTTGAAGACTTCATCAATGATTTTAGCGACCTTAAGTGTAGAAAGAAAGATTTTTAAAGACAAATCTTATATCAACGTTTATATTATAAATTGATATTGTTTATAACATGTTTATGTAATTTTAGTTCTGAAAAGAATATAATATAATATGTATATATGTATTTTATTGCAGTTTGTAAAAAAAGGGGGGGCCCCAAAAACTTTAAGGGCCTAGGGCCTCCTATTCTCTTAATCCGGCACTGGTCGAAGTCAAAACCCAATGAGGACATAACCTGTCATATTTCAGCAATATCGGCCGATATCAACTCAAAAACCACATTAAAAGGCCGATGTATTGAATTTATCGACACAAATTTTAATATGAGTAATTAGGAGCCTCTATGTAAGTCAACTGTTGAATATTAACGCAAACGAGTGGACCGTTTTGGAGCGGGAGCGCAACCTTTAATTGATTAATTCGTTCTGGGGAAGTACAATGCCGGCGATTCACCGACGACTGCCTTGTTTATTCCGATAGAGAGAGGAAGTCATGAAACTCTTTCCAGTAATATAATTTCTATTTTAATTAATTTTATAATTTTTTAATTAAATTTAATACCTGTAATTACAAACTAGATATAATATCAGCAATTTAACTGGTTTTCTACGTACTCCATTATCATTTATCTCTTTTCGATCTCTATGTTATTTTTTTTTCTTTAATAAAACTTATTTTTATAAAGGAATATTAAATTAAAAAAAGATGTAAGATAAATTTTTAATATAAATTCCTACATTTTGATAATATCGTAAAAAACTGCTTGAAAATAATAAGATTCGATAATAAATGTTTGGGATCCTTCTCGGAAAATTAATAAGTGTCATTCTTATGGGGTTTCAAATATATATTTTAATGTCAATACAGTCATATGAAGTTATTGGTATTTTTGAGTTACTGATATCGCTGAAAATTGATAGTCGTCCTTATAGGGGGCTTCGTATTTACATGTGAAGTTTGGCGTCAATACATTTATTACAACGACAGTTATTAGAGTTTTTGTGTTAAGTCTGCCCTCTAATCCCTTCTTAACTTTGGCCGATTTGGCTAAAAATCAGTAGGTGTCATCTTTAGAATGATCAGACACATACACAAACAGACAGATTTCAGTATTGTAATCGTGCGAAAATCAGAGATCGAGGTTTCAACTCATTTTCACGTTTCGAGGTCTCCTGAATACCTTTTGACCATTTTCGCGATGAAGTCTGTTAGTGTGCATATGTTTGAAAAGTTGTGAGCTCTCTACCGCAAAAACGATTGTAGCTATGAACCTTGAAATTTGGAATTTTCGCACGATCACAATACATACTTCCTTATACTAGGTATAAAAAAGTAACAAAAAAAAAAAAAAGGCGGGGGCCAAGTTTACCGCCAAAATTGGTGCCATCTTTTATCTGAGCAAGACACTTAAACTGGGAGGACTTCTCTAAGGTTGAGATGCCCCGGTCCCCTTGTGCACCCACAAGACGCATCCCTTGCACATCGACCCAGGGGATTCCCCGTGAATTCCACTCCTAAATGCATGCGTTCCACTATTGATTCCGCGGACTCCCCCCCACTCTCACTACTTTCAAGGTCACATCCGTTCCCCCACTACATCAATTTACAACTTTCCTTTTTTCTAACTAACTCACTTTTGCATGCATATTGCTCTATAAATAAACCCGAGTAGCATGAAATATGTTCAGGTTTTAATTAACTAGGTTCGTTTAAGTTCATTTAATACTCAGTTCTTCTATTTTTAGCATTTAGTGTCTATTTTAGGTCAAAGAATTTATTCCAAGCTGTTAGCCTATAAACTATAATTAACAAAAAACCACAACATGTCAGAATATTAGTGTTACTTATAATTAGCATTCAAATACATAAAGTATGCTCATATAAGTTCCTGGTGTTCTCATGGAATAACTAACACTCAACTTACATAATTAAGTTCATTGTAATTAGAAAGGCCACGCTACACATAAAAAATTCATTGCACAAAGTTCATGTGTTCAGAAAAATGTCTATTCTTCTATATATTGATTCTAGGCGGCACGAAACTGTGCCCATGACCTTGAAAGTTCTGTTATGTTATACTCCTGTACATAAAATACTAATTATACTAAATATAGGGGAAGTTATGTAATCAATGAGAAATTTGATGCTGAGTTGTCAACGGAATTCCATGTTTGTCGACCTTCTGATCCAAATAATGATGGAAAAAATATCTTTTTGTCTATGTGTGCGTCTATAAACATGATACCTCCATGAAATATAGGTCTCCAGAACCCCCCCAACACCTATTTATTTACTTCCAGCGAAATCGGCCAAAAGGATGGGGAGATCAGATTACATAGGGAATCCTCATACTACATTTTGTGTCCATACATTCATTACATTGGCAGTTACTAGGGTTTTTGTGCCGAGTCTGAGAGCAATTACCTGCCGATGTAATGAATGTATGGACACAAAATTTAGTATTAGGATTCAGACGTCCTTATGTATGTCAACGATAGATATCTTGCCCAAACAGTCGATTGGTTTTTGCTTAATCGATTAATTCACCGGTGCATTGCCAGTGATTCACCGACGTCATCGATTTACTTTTTTTTATTTACAAAGATATTTAATTGTCAATAAAATTAAAACTCTTCTGAATATAATAATTACTAGAATATATGTATGATTTTGTATATAACCTCTCGCTGTTGCAATAATTAAGGTTTCTACAATTAGGGCAAATCTAATTACAGTAAGAAAAAGAAGAAGAGTTTATTATAACAGTCACATTTACAGAGGTACAATTATATAATAACCAGTACCCTGTGGTAATAAAAAGTAGTTTTAAGAGTTAAATAATAATTAGATTCAAATATAAGTAAAATTAATAATAATGAATTAATAATCAATAAATTACCACATTTCTAGTAGAAATTTGATCTCTTTTCTTTTACTAAATTTTGATTTCTACAGTAGGTAGTTTTTCGAAAAGGGCCCTAAAAAAGTATCAAAAGTTCAAGGCGTGCAATTTTGAAGAAAGTGCACGTATATTTAAAAAAAATTTAAATTAACAAAGTTTTCATTTGAATTTCTAAAGAGATGCCATCTTGTCTTCTAAATTTTGCAAAAATATAAAATCTAATCCAAAGGTTTTCAAATAGTTTTACTGGACCTACGGGGAAAATGAAATAAATATAATTTTCGAGAACAAATATTGGGTTTATTTTCTTAAATCTACATTATTAAATTTAAAAACTAAACATTGAAACAAACAAAAATCGAAAGAAAAAAAAATCTTAAAAACTAAATTCTTGACACTAATTCAATCTTTTTGTTTTATATTTTGGGCCATTCTCTAAAATTAAGATATACCTATATTCCTGGGCATATATCCTGTACATATAAACAAATAAAAGTACCTTCTTTTTGGATCGATTTCACCGTCAATACCTCCTATTTAGTTCATCACAATTTAAGCCTAAACACCACTGTCCATACCCTCAGACCGTCGCCTTTCAACCAGGCCTCGACACCTACACACACTAATAAAAACAGCTGATGGCGTGTTTTGTTTTTTGACTGGCATTTGTTTTAAATATAAATATGCTTTCTATATAAAAATAAATTTAATTAATTTTTTAATGTTTATAATTTAATCTTTTCAATGTGTGTATTATTTTTATACATTGCCAACCTTATACAATAAATAAAAATAAAAATAATCAGTTAATTTAAAACAATAATATTAAATTTTAAAAAACACAGAAAAAAGAAATACAAAGTAACTGAAATAAATAGAAAATAAATTAATAAACATTCAAAAACAGAGATTATAATTTAAAATCGTGAACGCATATTTTTGTGTTTCCCTCCTTGAGTTTTCTCTATTTCCTTCAGCAAAACGTTTTGATTTGTTTCACACTCAAGTAAAAAGATTTTACTGTAATTTATTTTGTAGTCAGTAGGAGCTTAACATTTAGGTCTTCATAATTATAGTAAGGATATTAATATATCAGTTGCTATTATTGTATATTTAGTTGTAATCTAGTAAATAGTTTAAATTTAAAATTTTAATTTTGGATATTAATGATGGATGAGCCACATTTCTTATGTTTACATTATGTACAAAGATATTTACAGTTGTATTAAGGATATAAACAACACTCTCTAGGCACTGAGCTGTGAACAACTTTTTTTTTTAAATATTTTTTTTTACTATTCCTTCATTCATTTTATACCTACTATTTATTCAAGAGAAAAATAATTGTAGGTTGTTGTTATTTGTGCCTCATGTTTGGGCTTTAACTACGAGGTCACATCGCCTACTACCAGAGCACAGAGGTAGATACTATAACGGAGGAAATATGTCCTTGATTTGAGAGAAAAAAGCAAAAAAAAAAGAAAAAAAACTGAATGGCAATACATTTTAATATATTTAGTCTGTCAATAACTGATTAAATTCTGGTTTTACATTTTCGAAAATATACAAAATATTTTTTATGGCCAATAGGCGAAACGTGAACTGATTTTTAATAAAATAAATATATTTGGGAGAACTAAAAGCCAATCAATAACCCTTATCTAGTGAATATTATAGTTCGCCGGTAGCTTAGTGGTATGCATGTTTGTCTTCTGAGCTCAAGATCGTGGGTTCGAAACCCGACCGATAAGGAAATCATAAATAAGAAATACATAAGAAATATACCTACTAAAAAAAAAAAAAAAAAAAAAAAAAAAAATAGTTCCTTCAAAAACAAACATATATAAAATAAAACACTGTAATGAAATTAATCTAATAATATAAATAAGAAATATATATAATTGTAATTGTTCAACTGATCGAAGTGAGTGAATGATGTGAAGTGATCCTTCACAATAGAATGTCTCGGTAGCGAATAAAACCTTTGAAATGTGATCAAATGACGCAGAGAATTCTCTTTATTTTTATTTATCCTGAAGGCACGTGGCATAAATGTTATTGTTATACAATTTTTTTTTATTAACTATTATATTAATTGCAGTGATTTACATTCAAATTTGTTAATTACCTTTGAATTATTTGACGTTTTCAGGGTTTGTTATGTTTGAGGAAATAAATAAGATTTATCCATGCATTATGTAATTTCGAGGTTAGATCTAGTTGTACGATATGCTGCTTTATTTATTTACTAGCTCTGTTGTCTGGCGTTGCTCGGGAGAGGCTCAAAACTGACTTTTGTTCTGGATCACACATCATTCTCTATCGTCTTCTAATTAAGGGGCCCTCACACTGGCAAAAATTTCGCTCAAAATTTTGAGCACAAATATTGAGCTTATTTTTGTACAAAATATTGAATGGTCGTGGACCCCTCACACTACACAAAAATATTGCACAAAATTTGAGTGTCGACTAAACATTCGTGATGGAAGCACGGCGCATCGCGTTGTACTCAGCCATAGCCCAGGGCAAACCCGGAGGTTGAAAGTAGCGTAGTTGTATTGTGTGCAGTGTTGAAGGAGTCTTTAAATAATAAGAAGAAAAGAGTGTGGGTCAGGAATTATTTGAAGAAGCGACCGACCCATGGTCATCGTAACCTACTTCGCGAACTGAGCTTGGAACGTACACTTTATCAAAATTTCCTCACACTGCGCTCTCATGCTACAAAATATTGACAGGTCCGCAAAAATTTTCTAAACTTTCAGAAAACTTTTGAACGCCCCACAAAATATTGAATACCCCTTTTTTTTGCACAATATTTGTCCTCACACTCTCAATATTTTTGCACAAAACCGACATCTTCAAATTTTTGTGCAAATTTTTTGCTAGTGTGAGGGGCCCCTTTAGATAGCTATTTTGTGACTCTTGTCCGTGATATCGCCTACTACTAGAGTGATCATTCGTCGTTCTTGTGGACATAAGCCTGAATCTATAGTCAGAGTTCTAAATTGTGCCTATCCAGGCTCATTAACCTAAGGTAGGTAGAGGGGTCTTTAACGAGTAGCTGACATCGTACTGGCTCGGCCTCGACCGGTTTGAGTTTTCACCGGAATTCTATGTTTTTTCGACCGTCTGTTTCCAATAACGAAAAAAAGAGTCGTCGGTATATCAACCGCTATGTACTTCCCCAGTACAAATTAATAAGTTACGTTTTCCCTCCAAATCGACCATTTGGGCTAAAACTCAATATTTGTCTTACATAGTGGCTTATGAATCCTCACTTAATTTTGTTTCTATACATTCCTTACGTTGGCAGTTATTAGGATTTTTGAGTTGAGCCCCCTCTGTTCGCCCTTCCCCTTCGTCTGATTTACTGAAAAATAGTCCCTTTAAAAAAAGTACCTACCCCTTTCTTTTGGCCGATTTGTTTGAAAATCAATACCTAGGTGTTTTTCTTCGTACACAAATTTCGTGTCAATACATTCATTCTATCGGGAATTATCGTGTTCTCATATACACGTAGACTGCTTTTTTTTTTCATTTTACAATTTGAAAATCAGAAAATATGAAATTTTATTGAAAACTTCACAACGATTTTTTTACCGATTACATAACTTCCCCTCTACTTCGTATACCTGGGGAAGTAAAAGTCCTGGCTGTCTGTCTGCGTGTGTCTGTGAACATGATAACTCCTGATAAAGTGAATATATCGTCATGGAATTTTATGAAATAAGGACAAAACCTTAAGATTTTCCGCAGAATCGGCAAGAGGGAAGTGGAGGAATGCTAACAATAAGAAATTTATTATGCTGATGCAGGAGTAAACTATTACCTATTGCTTTTCAACCAAATCGGGAAATTGGTTCTAGACGGAGAGCGAAAACATAGTTGATTAATTTGCACTGGGGAAGTACATTGACGGTGACCGACGACTTGTTCCCTTGCGTTTCATTATGAGACCCCAAGAAAAGACATGGAAGTGACCAGACACTTCTGGTAAAAATGTCGGAAAAAAGTAACCAAAAATTATCCCAGAGAAGCCTAAGAAACAGAAAATAATGGTTATAATAATTATAAGAATTATTGTGGAAGTAAGTAAATGATTTCTTAGCATTAGTTTGCCTCTGACCTTCTAAAAGCTCTTAACGAAATTGTTTCCAAGTGGATACAAGCGGAAAGAATATAAGGGTCTGTGGGTTGGGAAGACCATTCCAAGGCCAGGCTGTGGGGTGACTACGAAGAAGACAGAATAGGTAAAAACAAAGAAAGAAAAAAACGCAAGAAGAAAATACAAAAAAGGAAAGAGATAAACGAGTGGCTAGGTCAAGGCCGCCTTCTCCTTGTCTTCTTGTTGTACCAGTCTTCCATTGTTCCAGACTTTAAATCTTTGAGGACGCCCACGGCTCTTCAGGATGGGAGGATCGTCAAGAACCTCCAATAGAACATAAGAACACAGGAGAGAAAGGAAGGAATCATAGGTCAAGACAGTATCCAGTAGGTGCAGACATTTGTACTGTTAAATAAGTTCACCTCGTAACCTTAATTCTCGATGGATCTAATTAGGAAAGAGTTTTCAGGAATAGCGAAAATTAATCATTGTTATGTATATAAGGTAATATATACGATAGTGATTCAGAGGATTGTAGATCACTATTACTCTCCAATTCGTTCATTGTGGCCCTAAGAAGAGACATGGAAGTGTCCTGAAATATTGTCAACATTACTAACTGAAAACTACAAATATTGGAACAAATGCCAGAAAAAAAAGTAACCTGGATGATTCTGCTTACTTCTTCAGTAAACATTTGGACCAGAAGAAGAAAGGGAGTTGAATAGCCATGAAACATCGTCAAGGGCATTTTCCATGAAGACTAAGAACACTCTATGAGCCCAAAAAAACAGACTTCTGAAACTTCAGACTTCATTTTGTGTTAATGCATTCACTCTACATCGGCAGTTATTAGAGTTTTTGTGTTAAGATATACTCGTATAGAGGGCGCCGGTAGCTCAGTGGTATGCGAGCTTGACTTCTGAGCTCAAGAACGTGGGTTCGTAACCCGACCGAGGCCCTTAGTTTAGTTTATCTGGGAGGTAAAATAATCTTAAGCACGCCGTCCTTCGGATGGGACGTTAAGCGATGGTCCCGAGCCTGTACGATGTCAGGTACTCGTTAAAGACTCCTGCCCTAGGTGAATAAAAATTTAGGGTAGGCAAAATTTAGGACTCCCATAGTAGAGTCGGGCTCATGTCCTCCAGAGTGACGAAAAAGCGCTCTGGTAGTAGGCGATATGACCTCGTAGTTAAAGCCCGGGCATGAGTCATAAAACCTAACCTATACTCGTATACAATCTATCGGTAGTTATCGTGCTCACACACACAGACATGTTTTTTTACTTCCCCACCAATACGAAGTTATGTAATCGGTCAAAAAATTTCGTTGAAAATTCGATGCGGAGTTTTCAAAGGAATTTTACGTTTTCCGACTTCTAAATTCCAAATATGAAAAAAAAAAAATTTCTGTGTCTGTGAACTCCCGATAGAATGAATGTATCGACACGAAATTTTATATGTGAACCCAGAACCCTCTAATGAAGACACCTATTATTTTCCAGCCAAATCGACCAAAGGAAAAGGGGGAATTAGGGGGAAGGCTTAACATAAAAATTCGAATAACTGCCTATAAAATGAATGTAGGGGCTAAAAAAAATAAAAAATCCGGGGAACGATAATTTAATCGATTATTTCGTTGAGGGGAAGTACATTACCGGTGTTCCACCGACTACTTTTTACTGTTCCCCGTCAATATTGTTCTAGTATTTTTAAGTTTATTTGGACTTTGTACAAACAATGTGGAGGACAGCGACACAATATCATCGGCATATAGAAGCATGGATATCTTTTTCAAAATCGTTTTTTATACCCTGAATTTTTTTTTTCAGGAAAAAAAAATATATATGGTACATATAAGAAGTAAGAACATGGTCTCAACAATTTTACCTTGTAAGACCTCATTTTTCGATCTCATTTATCGACATTGTTCCCTACAAAATTGCCATGGTAGACATATTGTAGGTGGCTATTAAGTCTTAAAATTTTCCCGCTAATACCTAAATAGTGCAATTTAAGCCGAGGATTTTTGTGGGAAACTGAATCAGATTCTCTATACGTCTGCTAAAATTCCATAGTCTTTTTTCCTGCTACGCCCTAAGCTGGACGTTGATTGTGGCGGAGAATGTAACTGCATCCTGGCTTACTACAAAACCCCATCTGCTCCTCAGGGATTAATTCCTCCTCTTATGTAATCGGTCACAATTTTTATGTTGATTATTATTGACTCCTGATTCCATAAATGAAAAAAAATATTCTGTCTGTGTGTGTATTATGTTAACTCCCCATAGAATGAATGTATTGACACGAAATTTTATATATGTGTATCCAGAACGCAGACATCTCTCAAGAAGGTGTAAATGCTCTGGCAGAGATTTGGATGCGTCTCCAGCCGAATTATTAGTAGCTAGGTTATGTCATCGACATAGGTGGCTAACACGGTGTCAGGCGAAGAAGTTGTGGATAGAACCCTCTATGTGTACCTCTGAGGTACAGCGCCACGGGGAAATGTTCAATTAAGTCATAAATATAAACGATATATTATAAAATATACTTAGGCTTATTTTTTTCTGATTTCGGACAAAATCTAATCAAATCTATGTTAGCACATGCAACATCTTCGATCCCAATGATCAAAACGTGTTTAGAGGACCTGAAACGTCAATTTCTGTTGAAATTTCGATCTCGGATTATTGCACGATTACAATACTTGCTTTCAGGATTGTGTTGATGGGGACAACCTCAGCTATACGAAGTATAGGGGAAGTTATGTAATCGGTCAAAAATTCGATACAATGTTTTCAACGGAATTTTATGTTTTCCAACCTCTAGATTCTAGAAATATGAAAAAAAGTATGTCTGTCTGTTTGTGTGTCTTGATAAATTCTGATAGAATGAATGTATCAAGACGAAATTTTATATATGAATACAGAACCTTCTAATGACGACACCTACTGTTTTTCAGCCAAATCGACTAAAGGAAAAGGGGGGGGGGGATTAGGGGGAAGGCTTAATATAAATTCTTTAATAACTGCCGATCGAATGAATGTATCTTCACGAAAATTGGTATGTATGACCCAAACCATATAAAGACAAAATATATCGATTTTCAGCCAAATCGGTTTAACTTAAGAACTCTAATAACTGTTCTTTGTAATGAACGTATCGACACAAAATTTCATATGTGAATTCAGAACACCATAAGGGCGAAACTTATTAATGTTTAGAGGAATCATTGTTTAAGTCAACTGTTTTATATTAGCGCAAACAGGCGACTTTGGAGAGGGAGCGAAAATTGAATTGATTAATTCATTGTGGGGAAGTATAATGCCGGAGGTTCACTGTGCTATCGTCCAGGAAGTTAGGTTCGATGGGAGGGAAGGTTGAGGCTGTTTGTTTGAATTTCCGTTGGTATGGTGTGTCTCGCCATCTCGGAAGTGGGCTGTCCTTGACCGTGAAGTGGTGGGGAGATTCCCCTTCTCTGGGTATAGCAATGCAAGCCTGCTTGGGGTAGACCAAGGAAAAATCAATACTCCCCCAGCCAACCCTACCTTAGCTGCTTCATGTTGGGGGGAGTAAGTATTTCTTTCACTGGGTGAAATACAAGGCTTCAGACTTCTTGCCACAACAAATGTTGCCAAAAAAATATCAATTTTGTGCATATTATTCGATATTTTCTAGCTGGGGGGTCCCAGTGGTACAGTTTATTCATTTTCATATGGAGTACGGATCAAAAAATCGGTCAAGTAGTCTATACTTGCACAATTAGAGTTCCGTGTCATAAGCCCCCTTAAATTATTAATAGTTAAACCAATGGTTCTGCAGTTATAAGGAAATAAACAATTAAATTGTTTATAACAATTGATCGCACTAGAAGTTTTCAATCGAGATAATTTTGGCTCAATCTCCACCTAATTCTCAATGTTCATGATTTTTTTCAGATTTTTCTGAGCGTTTTGGTGATAAGGGTACAGCAATTTTTAAGCGTTTTTTCCGAAAAATTTAATAAAATGCATAAAAAAATGCATTATATATATTGTTGATTTCGTGCTTCAATGAGCTTTCATTTGACACCCTACACGAGGCCCTTGAAAAAAATGTTTTTGTTTTTTTCCATTTCCCAATTAATCCCCAGAAATTAACCCCAAGAATTAAAAGTCAACTTGGAGCTAACAGCTCCAAACCTAGTATAACATGGACAGATAGGAGGATAGTAATCTTCAAAGCTAACAGCTCCAAATAGAAGGATGAGCATTTCTTATGAAGACATCTAACATTTCCTCGGGGTTTAGTTTTTTCTTATTTTTAGTTCGCGACGCATTGCCTGGAAACTGTTGCTTATGAGTGAACATTAGAAGTGATGAAGGAAAACCTTGACTTTTAAAATATATCTTACTGTTATATATGAAATATTTTTTTGAATTAGACGCTTATCTTAAAAGGAGGTACCAAGTTCTTCTATGAAAAAAGGTCCTTTATATTCAAGTAGGGTACTTGAGCTGTTGTGGATTCTTCCTTGTTCGTCGCCACGAAACGAAGACATTCGTATTCATTTTGTAACCTTTGATGAATGATTGTACAATCTGAAAACAATGGTTCTTTGTTTTGGTATCCTCTTTTTGGAAACTTATCTTTTGATAATAACAACATTTGACAAGTAAACAACATGTTGCCTTGAGAACAGGATGAGGGGAAAAAAATATTTATGTATATATCACAATTAGCAAAATAAAAATGTAGTCTGACCTCTCATAGATTTTGTTAACAACTAAAATCTATCATTTAGTAAAAAAGTTATAAAATTCTAAAGTAGATAAAAACTGCATGTGCTAAAATTAATAAATATAAATATCATTAAATAAAGTGATTTAAAAAATTAACATACCTGATACAACATTTGAAAAAAAAAATTAGAAGTTAGTCAATAAATAAAAAAATATATATGAGTATAATAAACTGTCCAATAATTGAAACATATAAAACAATTCAAAAATTAACAATTTAAAATTTTATGGATGGGGGTAGATACAATATTCCTGGTTGCCATGTGAGTCATAACTGGCAGCACGGAGTGCGAGAGGGCTGACAAGCTTATCCCTTCTCAAAAATTGAGGAGGGGACTCTTCTTTCTTCTCTTTTTTCCAATATATATATATATATATATATTTTTTGCATGAGAACGACAGGACGACAAAATGCCCTCTTGACCTGGGGCGTCATATCACGCACTTCCTTCTAACTCATGTGATGACTATTGCTTTAGTAATTAATATAACTGAAATAATTAGTTATTTTATATTTTATTTACATGAATAATCATGTTTTAAATATAATTACTACCTGAGTTATGTAACAAGTGAAGTACAGAAAACTTAACAATTTTTTGTTTGTACAATAAAACATTATCTCAGATTTTATTATTTGTGCTAGCCGGCTTTCAAAGTTGCCCCGATCATCAGGCTACTACACAAAACGAATATTTTGTTTTTAAATGTTTACTAAATGATGAGTTTTTGATGGGTAAATAGCTTGATGATGAAGGCAACCTCGAATGCCGGCTAAATAATAAAATCTGTGAGAGGTGAAACTACATACAGTCAAACAATAACTCGAAACCCGATAAGTCGAAATACACTTTAACTCGAAAAAAATATATTTCCCAATTGCATTTATAAGTAAAATTGAACTAGTTTACTCGAAACAGAGACTTGATAATTCGAAATGAAAATACCAACTGGAAAAGGGATTAAAACTCTATAAGTCGCCTTTCCTAAAACTGGAGACTCTATAACTCGAAGTTTTTGTGCATAGGTTATGTAATGTTTGTTTACAAATCGAAGAACAATATACATACCTCTTCACTCTCAGTTCTGTGCGCACAACTTAGGAGAACTAGAGTTGGGAAGCTCACATCGTCATGTCTGCGACCGAAAAGCCTCATCAGAACCGCGTAAAACGAAAATTGACTACACTTATGGGAGAAATGAAAATCAAATTAATTGAAGATGTAAAAGCTGGAAGACGGAAAAAAACGAGACATCATCGCTGAATTTAACGTTCCTGTGAGTACGCTTTCCACCATTCTAAAAAATAAAGATTAAGAAAAGGCTACTAAAGGAAAGAAGAAAATTTGATTGGAAAATGCACAAAAAAAAGTTTTTTAATTGATTTTGAAAAACTCGATAGCCCCCCAAAAAATTAGGAACTCAAATCAAATTCGAAGTAAAATCGATTCTCCAACTTCCAGTTAGTTATCGAGTTTTGACTATTTATTTTACAACTTGTGAAATAGAGGACGCCGGTAGCTCAGTGGTATGCGTGCTCAAGATCGTGGGTTCGAAACCCGATCGAGGCCCTTAGTTTATTTTATCTGGGAGGTAAAATAAACCTAAGCACGCCGTCCTACCGGATGGGATATTGAGCCTGTACGATGTGACCTCGTAGTTGGAGCCCGGGCATGAGTCATAAAACCTAACCTAACTTGTGAAATAGGCTCTTCTCACTACATCACCATCTCTTCATATTAGCAATAGTTACTCCAACTTTGACAGGTTTAAACATATAATGTATTTTTCGACAAGTTAATTGGGTGTTTTGTAATTGCAGAATGTTCAATAATCGAAACCTGTTTGGCCCAGTGTAAAGCGTTTGTTTCATGCAATATGAATGACTGCTGGTTTGTCTACGTGATAGTTTTATCGTTGCTTCATAGAATTATTTCACCGGTTTTCTATGAAAACTACGTGATTTCCTTCACGTAACATCGTTGTACGTTTTGCATGTTGATTTTCTCATTTCCTCACCTTAATTACACACTACGTTAATTGCATGAGAGCATATGCTCTTTCTAGCATGAAAAATATCAATTTTTGAATGAATGTTATCAAATATTTAATTACTCTTTTTTGACTAATCTAATTGTTAGTTATTGTGACTCATGCCCAGGCTTTAACTCACATCGCCTACTACCAGAGCGTTCTTTCGTCACTCTGGTGGACATGAGCCCGACTTTGAAAAAAATATCAATTATAAAAAGATATTTGAAAATTTGTTGCTAGGCATTACAATTTAAACATTACTTACAATTAGGAGGGCGCCGGTAGCTCAGTGGTATGCGTGCTTGCCTTCTGAGCTCCAGATCGTGGGTTCGAAACCCGACCGAGGCCTTTTAGTTTATTTTATTTGGGAGGCAAAATAAACTTAAGCACGCCGTCCTTCGGATGGGACGTTAAGCGATGGTCCCGAGCCTGTACGATGTCAGGTACTCGTTAAAGACCCCTACCCTAGGTGAATAAAAATTTAGGGTAGGCAAAATTTAGGACTCCCACAGTAGAGTCGGGCTCATGTCCACCAGAGTGACGAAAGAGCGCTCTGGTAGTAGGCGATATGACCTCGTAGTTAAAGCCCGGGCATGAGTCATAAAACCTAACCCTCAGACACAACACTTGTCCACCAGTTTACATTAACAACCAGCCCATTCCTGCATCCGACACTGTACGATATCTAGGACTTCATTTAGACAGACGTTTAACTTGGACAACTCATATCAGACTGAAACGCACAGACCTCAAAAGACGATTTGGACGACTGAAATCCATCATCGGACGACGATCGACATTATCGCTTGAAAACAAACTTCACATTTACAACACTATACTAAAACCCATCTGGACTTACGGCATCGAGATATGGGGATCAGCCAAAAAATCAAACATACAACGCCTTCAGTCAATACAATCCATCATACTACGCCACATTGCCAATGCACCATTTTACGTTTCCAACCTCACATTACATAATGACCTCAATATCCCATTTGTACCTTCTGTTATCAAGACACGATATCAAAATTTTCACGACAAACTCCATCATCACGCCAATCCACTTATACAAGAATTATCTACAAACATTCTCCCCACAAATCCACCACGACGCCTCAAGCGGATTTGGCAGAGGGACCTGCTCCAGGACTAGCCTGGACTCCTCTTCGGTCACGTACCTCAGCAGTACAGCCACGCACCTGACACTGCTCTATTTATCACAATTGCTAATGGCAAATGTTATTATGCCGTTGTAAATATATAAATAAATAAAAAAAAAAAAAACTTACAATTAGTAATATTTCCTTGAGACATTTATTATATGTTCTTTGGAGCCCAGTAACGCTAAATCTATGGACATATCGTTTGCAAATGTTTAAACAAATGGGTTTCAAACAGACCCTTTATGACAGTTTTCGGCATGTATTTCATTAACTGGGATGCCTTCGGAAAAAAATATTGCTTATAAAAAAACAATCTTTATTTATGTTTCTAGTGCATGAAGCACTCTACACAGCAAAAAAAATAAAAAAAATAATAATAAAAAGATAAATAGTTCAGTATAAAGTGTGCTGGTAAAGGCGAGGTTTGAGCCTTCTGTTTTGGGTTGGTTGCCCAAATCGATAAAGTTCAGCACCCGATACCAAAGATACCCTTCGTGGTGAGACGTGGTAAATTTTTTCAAGAAGTCTGCGATATCTGGAAGGCCGGTTTCTCGACGAATTTGGGTATTCCGGACGAACCAGGAAGCGGTTACTGCCAAACGGAGAACCTTGTTTTCAAATCTTCGAAGATTTTGTATGTTTGTATTGTTCGTGCTCAGCCAGACGGGTGCTGCATATGTGAATAGTGGTCTAAGTAAAGACGTGTAGAGGAGAATGCTGCAAGTGTACTTGAGTGGCGATCTTCTGTTGATGAGGGGGTAGAGTTGCGATAGTCTGATATATGCTTGCGTGAGTTTGTTGTTTATGTGGTGATTCCATGTTAATTTTGTGTTCAAATGAATGCCAAGATATTTAATTGTTTTGTGGTTAGGAATGTAATCTATGAAAGCGTTGTTCATGGGTAGTTTTGTCAATGTGGTAGTGTCTATTCTTCGAAGAGAGAAACGTTGCTTGTGTCTCTCTTAGTATTGCTTTTATTTAAGGATATTTTAGATTAGGTCATAAATATAAGCTTATTTTGTAGAAGAACTTAGGCCCAGTAATATTTAATATTTCGGCCAAAATCAAATCCGATCTAAGTTAGCATATGTCAAATTTTACATTTATTGCTAGAATCGTTTGGAGGTTAAACCGCCCAGAAAGTTCTAATCCACACACACAGACATTACAGACATTTTCAAAAAACCGTAAGCCTTGATTCATTCAGCCTAGAGTTTTGAGTAAACTTTTTAATCTTAATCACAAGTGACCTGTGTTTTAAAGAATCATTAGAGGGCGCCGGCAGCTCAGTGGTATGCGTGCTTGCTCACTGAGCTCAAGATCGCGGGTTCGAAACACGGCCGAGGTCCTTAGTTTATTTTATCTGGGAGGTAAAATAAACTTAAGCACGCCGTCTTTCGGATGGGACGTTAAACGTACGAGCTTGTACGATGTCAGCTAGGTACTCGTTATGACCCCTACCCTAGGTGAATAAAAATTTAGGGTGTATGTATGTCCACCAGAGTGACGAAAAGCGCTCTGGTAGCAGGTAATATGACCTTATAGTTAAAGCCCGGGCATGAGTCATAATAACAACTAAAGAATCATTATTTAAATATTCTTCGTATATTCACAGCATATTGTTCAGTTTCAAGCCTTCGTTATAAGAGCACCCCTCTGTATTATTTTTTATTTTCACTTCTTCGTAATTGCATTCTGGTCTTACATACATTTATTTTTTTACTTTCCTTTTCACACAAATTAAGAAGGAAGCTATGCTAATTGCATATTGCACAAGACTAGCCTTACAAATGAGCCTTTCCTTTCTCTTTCAGAAAAAAATTTCGGAAAATGCTTTTGACGGAGGTGGAAAACTGTGAATGTGGAAAGAAAAACGAAGAAGTTTCTAATATTTCCTTAATAAAATATTTATTTAAATAACAAGAATGTCTGATTCTGCTCATCTGGAGGAGGCTTTAGACATTTTAAATTCGTTCGATAGTCCTTTAAATGGTCAGTTTTTAAAAAAATAAAGAAAAACGTATGTTTTTAAAAATATTGTCTTTATAGTGATATGAAAAAAAAATGTCGGTGTATCTATGAAGACGATAACTCCCGATAGAATGAACGTATCTACTCGAAATTTTATATGTGAATCCAAAACCCGACGACGACACCTATTGTTTTGCAGCTAAATCGACAAAAGGGAAGGGAGGGATTAGTGTGAGACTACTAATTACATAACTTCCCCTATACTTGGTGTTGCTGAGGAAGTTAGCCCAATACCCAGTAAGGACAGCCACCACTCTCCTAGGAATGACGGATACCAGCTTCTGGTTTTGTCTCCTCCTTGTCGGTTGCCTTTGTGGTCGTTCTACCGACTGTCTTCTCTGAGGGCCTATTCTTCCATCCATATAATTAGCTGCCTCTCCAATAAAACCGGTTGTGACACTTCAAGAACATCCCCAATACAGATTCCAACATCCGTCTCTAACGCTCTAACCTAGTCCTTTTTTCTCCATGCTTCCAACATATGTCTACGTCTATTTGTTTTCCTACTTCACACTTGTCTCCGTTTTATTGTTTCCTTTCATCCTTTTACTTCACCAGCTTGCTATACCAAGTATAGGGGAAGTTATGGAATCTGTCAGAAATTCCAGGTTGTTTTCACCTATGTGCGGATGTGTCTGTGAACACGATAAATCCCAATAGAATGAGTATAACAACACGGGTTGTTTTTAGCCAAAAATTTACGAACAAGCAATGAAGTTTGAGCAGGTGCATTATCGTGGTGCAAAAGCCATGAATTGTTTCGCCACAAATCCTGGCGTTTTTTTCGGATTGCTTCACGCAAACGGCGTTGCACTTGTAGGTAGTACTCCTTATTGATCGTTTGACCTTGTGGCAAGAACTCATGGTGGTCGATATTTTTACAACCCTAGTTTTACTTATAAGCAGACTCACCAAAAGCAATATTTAACATTCCTAAAACTTTGCGGCATTTTATTCCATTCTTATAGCAAAATTGAATGCAAATTCTCTGATCCATTTTGTAAACAAATAAATAATCGCCGATCGTACCAAAACACAAGTAACCTCTTTGACAGCCGACAGCAGATTAAACATCCGGTTCGCCTAACAATGTACTGATACTTTTCGACATGTTTAGCAACACAACAACAAAAAAATTGCGCAAATCGGACTAATACAACCCGCGAAATTACAAAATTCCCGTTACTTTTTGAACACACCTCGTAAGCCCATAAGGATGTCACCTGCAATACAAAAACTATAATAATTGCCGATGGATCTATCGAAATGAAATTTTATATTTCTTATATATTATATAGTGAACTTACTTGTTAAATAAGTAATAAAGAGGTATCAGTCCAATAATATATCTTACTAGCAGTAATACCCGGCGTTGCCCGGGGAACTTTGACTTTTCTCCCAATATCTCCTATAAGGCTATTCAGTTCCTCGACAGTACATTCATGATGTTATAATTTTCAATTATTCATACGGAATAAGGCTTATAGTCCTTCAACTGTAGTAACGCTAGCTTTGGAGCTAAAGCTAATTTATTCAAAAAGATTTCTCATTAATCGTTGCAATGGTTATCGAGTTACAAAGATTGCGTGAGTGGATGCTGGGATGGCCCAGGGGTTGATTAAAAAATAGACCTTAACCTTCCGGTAGATAAAACTTATCTATTCAAAAAGATTCCTCATTAATCATTGCAGTGGTTTTTGAGTTACAAAGATTGCGTGGGTGGATGCTGGGATGGACCAGATATTGAGGTACTAATACGCCTATAACCTTCCACAGACGATGACAAACAAATTAAAAAAAAAATTAATCAAATGCATGAAGCCGTTCGTGAGTTATAGCGGTACAACGCACAGACATTTTCAGCTTTATATACATATATGATTTACACCACAACTAGTTTCGGCACCTATCTGTCCTTCTCAGGTAGTGAATCTTAAAGTAGTATAGACACAACATCCTGCTAGACCCTGAGATGCGTCTATGACTTCTTTAATCCTTTCTTCACTTTAATATTCACTACCTGAGGATGACAGATAATTTCCGTAACTAGTTGTATAAATAAAATATATTGTTGGACTGATTCCTCTGTATTATTTATTTTTTATAGTTTAGTTATATTCAAAATCAAAACCCAATAAAGTTGGCATATATTAACTATCTGTGAAATCGGCCGAATCGGGGCTCAACTCAAAAACGCTTTTAACGGCCGATGTAATGAAGGTTGAGGATTCACAAGTAAGACGATTGCTTTTTAGCCCTGAGAAAAATTAGTTGATTAATTCTTGCTGGGAAAGTACACTTTTGGTGATTCACTGACGCCTTTTTTTCGTAGTGTTAAAAAAAAATGTATTTTAAACATTTCAGTATGTTTCACATAATGTTTTACACTAGTCTCTAAACCTAAGGAAACACACTGTACACTAAGCCACGACAATCACGAATTTTGATCTATCGTAGAACATCCACAAGAGAAAAGCGAAGTAATGAAAAAAAAAAATTCAATCAACTTCTATAATTATTTTGCCATAATTTATTTTTCTAGTCAGTCAAGCTTAAATAGTTTTCTAAGGTGAACTTTGGTCCTTTTAATTTTAAAGGATTTCGATTTAATTTCCGGATATGTTTGCTTTTGACGTTTACATGAAGTAAATTAAGTCTTTACCTAGTTCGTTTTTTTTTTTTCAAGGAAAAAATAAATTCAACATCAAAGTATAGACATAATTTTGTTTATTTTATGTCACTTTGTCTTTTTTTTCTTGATATTGATAATTATAAATGTAATTTCCTGTACGTCATCAAAGTTAGTACGAAATCTCCTTTGAATTGAGACTCCAATCATTTTTTCATAGTTTGCAGAGAGCGCTGATACAACGCAAGTCAACTTCCCCACTAGTCGTTCCTCCTCTGATCTCGGTCTTTCCATAGAAGGAGATCGGCCTTAAAAGTGATATCTCATATAAAGAAACGCCATGGCTGAATTTACTGGCCGGTAAAAAAAAAACTATTAGTATTTATTAGTTTACTATTTTGGAAGTAATGAATCATGGAAGTAATTAATCTGACATGAAGTCTTAAATGTAAATCCGAAATCGCATTAGGATCAGAGGAGGGCCCAACTTAAAAACCCTGACAACTGTCAATTTAATGTATCAATATGATTCTGAAGAAGTTTCTGAGTAAGACATCTATTAATTTTCAATCTAATGGATAGATTAGTTTCAGCAGTAGAGGGAAAACTTAGCTCATTAATTTGCGCAAGGAAAGTACCGTTTTTTTTTTTTTTTTTTTATTATTTTTTTTTTTTATTTTATTTTTATTTTTTTCTTTACAAAATAAACAAAGAAAATCTTGTTAAGAAATTGTTTTTATCATTTCAATTTATACCTTTATCAGTCACTTAGTTATTTAAAAAACAGGAAAATCCTCTGGATTTTATTTTATTAATATTCCTATGTTATCAGTAATCATTTTGTTAAATACACAAACATCATTTCACACATATAAAATATAAAATTGTTTATCTTGTTAGAGTTTAATAATTGTAGATTTATTTAATTTTAGTTTCACCACTGTTATTTATAAGAAGGAAGAATATATTTCAGAACAAACAATTTCCTGTCTGTTCACGGGGGCTGCTTGAAATTCCGATTTCTTCCTTACCTGATATATAAGAATGGATTGCACTTAATATCTTAGTGGAACTTGGCCATGGTGTAATGCCGAAATCGACTGTATGTCTATATATCTGTGGAATAAACAATATTTCATAAATAATGTTGTTTTCTTTATAGTTTCCACAATATGTCCGCGTTTCTCGACTTGGAGTTACTAAAGAAAACTGCATGGGGCGACATTGAAAATTTAAGGGAAGGAAGGGGTGGGCATTCATTATTTGCATGAACAGGTGCAATTAAGGAAAAGGCCTTCCATAACGCTGACTTTCAGTGATGACGTTCCAAAATGAGATGAATAATTCAGGTAGGCTATGCAGGACCCACCCCTTCGTGGGGTTGTTAGTGTAGTGTGGTGGGGTGTGTGTGGGAGGGGAGGGGGAGTAATGCATCACACGACCTACCCCACGAGCTGCATCAGACAGAGACAGCCGTGAAAAATCATTGCACCAAGCAGAGCCCCCAACCATGGTTCTAGTTGAGCGCCTTCCACCATCCCAGTCCACATCATCAATTTCAGCTTCACCGCACATTAGTTGCAATGGGGGAATTTGTGATTGCTCTGCATCTGCTCTCGACAAAGATCATTTTTATGTGTCTGCCTTTTCAGAACTGAAAATGTAGCAGTCGAAAGCGCCAGTAGCTCAGTGGCGTGTTCTCGTGTTTGCCTACTGAGCTCAAGATCGCTGGTTCGAAACCCAGCCTCGATGCTTAGGTTCTCGATCTGTGATGTATAAACTTTGAGCATGCCGTCCTTCGAATGTGATGTGTTCCCGAGCCTGTACGGTGTCAGGTTCTCATTAAAGACCCCTATTCTAAGTAACTAAACCTGGGTAGGCAAAATGTGGCCTCTCTCAGTAGTGTCTGGTTCATTTCCACCAAGGTAGTAGGCGATATGACCTCATAGTTAAGACCGTGTATGAATCACAATAACTATTTAATGAGCGGCCATATTTGCTAGACTGTAAAATTTCAGATGCAATGAAATATTTTGAGAATTTCCAGTATCCTCCTCTTGATGATCTGCTTGCGGCTCCAAGCGTTTTACGAACTTGAGCAATTCCAGCAACAGCGTAGTGCGCAAGAAGCAGCGTCTCAAATAGATAGATGTAATATTGCCAAACGAATTAAGATGAGTTCATTGCCCGTTATGGATATACTTCTTCAATTACGTGTACTCATTTGCATGTACCGCGTCATTAGCACTTGTTTCTCCATATGTCAAATGTATCAATTTTTGGGAATATTTCACAAACTACATAAAATTCACTTCTAAATCCGATTCATTCAATGAGCATAGTTGCTCAATTTTTTGTGAATTTATCATTTGCTTAGGAGACTCTTAACTCCAAATTCAGGAATTTGGATTTCTGAGCAAATGCAGCAAGTGAGATATAGTCTAGATTATTTTTTAACTGTGATTTTCAGTTTGCTTCCCCAAGTCATATGTCGTAGAGCCTTAGCATTGGCTTGTTACACAACTGCATTGTTGTAACATGCATCACAAAAACAAATGTGTATAATAAATGGTAGCGATCCCGAAAGTACACCTATATATTATACATATTTTGTGAAACAGACAATATTTTTTTAGAAACATACGTTTTTCTTTATTTTTATTCCCCAGAAGTATAGGGGAAGTTCTGTAATCGGTCAGAAGTTCGATGAGGAGTTTTCAACCGAATTTTATGTTTTCCGATCTCTAGATTTCAAATATGGAGAAAAATATCTCTGGGTGTGATTGTGTACACGATTACTCCCGATAGAATGAATGTATCGACATGAAATTTTATATGTGAATCCAGAACTCCCTATCGACGACCTATTGATTTTCAACCAAATCAACCAAAGGTAAGGGGAGGACTAGGGGGGAGGCTTAATATAAAAACTTGAGTAACTGCCGATATAATGAATATATCGACACGAAATTTTATATGTCTGATCCAAACCCTCTAAGGACGACACTTATTAATGTTCAGGCAGAAGAGAAGGGGTACCACCCTATTGCGTATACCCACTATGCGTATACTTTTGTTTGGGGGAAATTACCTGAACTAAAAGGGTTCGACAACTTTTGTTACCTGACTACACCTAACTCCAATTCCGTTTTGCGTACTGAAAAAAAAAACTTGCCATCATGCAGATATACTTAATTTATGCAGATTTGGGTAGTACACATCAGAAGACCAACATTGTTCCAGTAGTATTTGCACTTTTGCCAAACAAGTTGCTAGTAACTTCGAGAGGATGTTCCGCCTCATTAAAGCTCAAGAGCGCTGAAAAAGTGAATATTGACTTCGAACCGGGTGCAACATCGGCTTTGAAAAAAATCTTCCCTACCCCTCAAGTGATAAAAATAGTGTACGAATAGTTGGTTATATTTCGTAGGTATACGCATTCTGGGTTTAAGTAAATAGGGAGACACCCAGGTAAGGGGGATCAACTCAAAAACCCGAATAACTTACGATGTAATATCGACTTGAAATTTTATGTGTCTGACCCAAACCTCTTAAGGACGATACTTAATAATTTTCAGCGGAATCGACAGAAGGGATGGGGGATGTAATGAATGTATCGACATAGATTTCATATTTGAAGTCAAAACCCAGTGAGGACATAACCTGTCAAATTTCAGCGATGTCAGCCATTGAAAATCAATAGTCCTTATGGGGTTATAAATTCATTCTATTGGTAGTTATCTTCACAGACACATACATACATACATTAATAAAATAAATATTTACTTCGTACAGCTGTGGAAGTAGTTAAAAGTGTCATTACAAAAATTTGATAAAGGTTAGCGCGACCATACTTTCAATCTTTCAGGAAGAGAAGAATATGGAGTAAGATTCCAGTAAGTGTAAGGTTCTATTAACGAATGAGTGCTTCTCTTTATAATTTACCCTCATTTACCTACATTTCTATAGAAAAACATCCATGTTTACTTCTATCCTTTATTCTGCTTTATTTATGGTAACCACCCCCTCTATTTACGTTAATCGAGAGTTTATTTAAATTTCATTCTTATCATAGAGTTATAAAGAAAACGGCTGAAAATACAGTGAGGATTTGACAACCAGTGTATAGGGCAGATTTGTTGTAAGCATTGAGAAAAACAGGAGTGAGAGGGTGGAAGAGGAAGGGGCTTAAGAATATTTAGACCTTAGAAAAGAAGTGCTATTGAAAGGGGGGGGAGACGTCAGGGTGCATTATGAAGGGGGACGCTACGATTTTTCATCCCCTTCTTTAGGAGGGGCGACTAAATACCCCCTCCCCCCTCCCCAGCCCAAGGTCATTATTAAAATGAACCCTTTCTCTAAAACCTCCACAAATGAATCAGGATTTTTACCCATTTAATTCAAGTTCCAACCTTTATTTCTTCTAATATGAGCTCTTTTTCAAAATTTTGATCACGTTTTCGTAGACAAAAATGAATCACCGTCTGTCTATATACTTCCCCAGTACGAATTATTCAATTACGTTTTCTTCCTCCAAAGCCAGTCGACCGTTTGGACTAAACTCAATATTTAATTTACAAATGGCTTCTGAATTATAATACTAAATTTTGTGTCGATACATTCATTACATGGGCAGTTATTAGGGTATTTGAGTCATCCCCATTTTCTGGTCCTCCCCATCCCTTCTCCCTTCGACCGATTTTCAGGGAGATTAATAGATATCATGATCGTTTTGAATTCAAATACAAAATTTCATTTCGAAGCATTACCTAATTATTAAAAATTATTTTGAAATTTGAGGAGCCCCCTCTAATCTCCCTTGCTTTTGGGCTGATTCTGTTAAAAATTATTGGGTGTTGTCCTTATAGATCTTTGAAAATGAAATGTCAATAAATTCATTACAACGGCAGTTATTAGAGTTTTTGTGTTTGGCCTTCCCCCTAATCCTCTCTTCTCTTTGGCCGATTTTGCTGAAAATCAATAGGTATCGTTGTTAAAGAGTTCTGGATAGAAATATATAATATAGTTTTTTCAATTTGGTAAAATTAGGCAATTGGGTATATTTATTTTACAATAATACTTTATTTCATTATCCTTAGACGTTTCGACTTACCAAGTCATTTTCAATTCCAAATACAGATTGATCCATCATTTATTTTTCAATTGAGTAGTTGACGCGAAAAAGGTTCTAAACGCCAAAATAACACTTCCTTCCTCTGCCATGTTGAGAACTACTGATGACTGTTAGAACCTTCTTCCATGAGGCTCAACGCTGACGTGGGCTCAATACTACCAACTGCTGCTGTAACGGCAAAAAAAAACTTCCCTACACAGTCCCAAGAGACCTATAGAACCTGATTCCACAGAAATCTCATTTTCGACTAAAGTGGCGCTTAGAACCTTTTTCGCGTCAACCACTCAATTCCTATATTCTACAACTGGAATGCCGTCAAATTTATATAATATTT
Source organism: Aradus depressus (assembly GCA_963662175.1). Lineage (NCBI taxonomy): Eukaryota > Metazoa > Arthropoda > Insecta > Hemiptera > Aradidae > Aradus > Aradus depressus. The sequence continues at coordinate 13,222,743 of OY759215.1, forward strand.
CACATTTATCCAAGATCAAACCTTACATTTTTTTAAAAAACCAATATTTAAAAAAAAAGTAAAAAAAATTAATATTGGGTTTTTGAAAAAATGTAAGGTTTGATTTTGGATAAATGACGACATTCCAATTGTAGAATATAGGAATGGAAAAATAAATTATGCGTCTATCTGTATTTGGAATTGAAAATGACTTGTAAGTCGAAACGTCTAAGGATAATGAAATAAAGTATTATTGTAAAATAAATATACCTAATTGCCTAATTTTACCAAATTGAAAAATCATAAAAAGTTAAGTATAATTAAATTCAAATTGATATTATATAATATAGTGTTGATTCATTCATTCTATATACTCTCTTTTGTCTTTCTGTAATATGGTAATAATTTCGTAATATGTTCATATTACAGTTGGTCCCCTGTAATTGAGGGAATAGCCTGTTGGTGAGAGACTGTAATAAATAAATATGATGGAGCCCAGAGATAACAAATCTATAAATGCAAAGTTTTGAGTCATCTCCATAGATATTCTCTGTCAAAAGTCATCTCTTCGGATTCACTGTAAACATCCTAAAAAGTGACTAATTTGGATTTGAAAGGTACCTCTTTACAATACCCAATCAAAAATTTGCTGTATCAATTCAATGACATCATTATCATCTTTTAATGAAAATATTCAGAATGGTGCTCAATGACCTAAATTAGTCAATGGGTTTCATTGAAGAATCAAGTTCTCTATAGGTTTTTCAATATTCCCTCCATTCATTACCTGCCTTATCACCCTGTACATATATACTCTGAATAACGATGCACTGCACTCTATACTGCATTTCTATGTTTGGCTGCAAATATTAACCCATAGTGTAAACTGGTGTACATTCTCCACCCACTCTTTTCAAAATCCTCTTTATTTTTGACCTTCTGTTTAGCTGTATTTATATAATGTTTTCTTTTGATTTTCATCTAAATTTTCTATTCACGAGTGGTTCATTTTGTACATTGGGTCATAGAAACTCAAAGAAAGCATAAACAGCCAAATCGTCATTGAATAGGTATAGTGAAGTATATTTTTCGATTTTTTTACTTCTCTAGGCTATACGAAGAATAAGGAAAATTTATCAAATCTGTCAAATATTTGATGTTGAATTATCACTACAATTTTATGTTTTCCAAACCTTCTAATTCCAAAAATTAAAAAAAAAAAAGATGTGATTGTCTGTGAACACGATAACTCCCGATGTAATGAATGTATCGACACGAAATTTTATTTGTATATTCAGAAGGGTGTATCCCCTAAGGACAATACCTATTTTCATTTTCAAATCATCAAAAAAAAAAAAAAAGTCGAGAATAAGAATAATAAAACTGATGAATACAGTGGATACATTTTTTTATTATAATTTAAATTGTGGTAAATATTTTTTATAATTTTTCGAAAATTGCCTTTTTCTACTAGTTTTAGTTTTTTCAAGGTCGATTAAAATTGTAAATATTTGGCTTCTGATAAATTGCCCATTGAATGTTAAATTCGTCTTTTGCCAATAAATGCGAGGGTGCACCACTCCGCCCACATAATGACAATTTAAATGTTTCGGTTTTTGAGTCTTTTTTTTTTTTTTTTTAAGTATACTGACTGATACGATAGGTAATAAGACCTTCTGTGACCGGAAACTGCCCCTAATCACCGTCCAATTCAAGTTTATACACGGAAAGATACCATGGCATAGATAAGCGCCGTACACCACTTGTTCTTAAACCGGAGGGACCTTTTAATAATTACATTTAAGTAATTTTTAATGGCAGGCCATTTACAATGAGTCCCATAGAGATAAGTTAAAGACATGTACCCAACATAAAGTAAACGGACTAAAAGTACGTTGGTATAGATATGAGGGTACAACCATTTAGATGTGTCCACGTTAACATTGTTTTTTTTTTGATTTTTTTAAAGTAATTAAATTAGAAATCTTCTGTATAATTATACGTACATTTATAATTATATACTAGGTGATTCATTTAAACTCCCCCTCAACTTGTGAATGAATTCTCGTATCAAGATGGGACCAATACAAGTATACATCTATTTCAGTCGTTTATTATGAGGTCTCCATTTTATCCGACATCCTGTTCAGAGACGGCAAGCGTCAACTTTTTTAAAAATCCATTTCCATAAACTATTTATTGAACTATGAACACAGCAAAAAACTATTTTGAAACACAATGATTCAATCAGAATTTATCCTCATTTGAAGTTTGCGGGATCTTCTTGGGGGGGGGGGGGGGGGGGGGGGGGGAATCCTGGGCGGGAAAAAAATATAATTTTCCAGGTTTTTCCCTGCTTCTGCAAGCACTGTTCGAGCCTACTATCCAGTCTACTCTTGTCTAAAATTTGCAAACATTTCTAGTGAAATTTGGCCATGTTTTGTTATATGCTGTTTTGAAGTCTCCACATCTTACTTCGGTTCTGTGTATTATTGATTTAAGTGACCCTAAAGAATTCTCAAGACCCTGAAATCTCTTTTTCCCGAAAAGCTTTGAGAATGGGGATTGTATTTTTTAATCTCAATCTCCATTACATGAGCCGGCTGAGGCCCTTAGGTTTTTTATCTGGGAGGTAAAAAAAAACCCTCGAGGACGCCGTCCTTTGGAAGGGACGTTAACTAGGTCCCAAGTAAGAAATGTCTCTGGCACTGAATACACTAATAACATGCATACTTTGAACCTCGCGATATGAGTTTCCATTTTGGTGACTGACCAACAAGTCTCTAAAATGTTATTGATTTTTGACCTGAATCTAATGTAGCTGTTTTGAATATAGTTCCAGTGTTGTGATAGACGATATTTTTCGGAACATGTTAATTCAGTTATTTGATCTGGGTCCCGAAAAATGATCCGTTGAAATTTCATCTAAAGATTCTCCATGGGAGATCGGTTTTTCAAACCGTGGGGCCTGTCAGAGCACGGTCAACAACACGGGGAAATTATGCGTAATGAAGCGTGTGGTGCCCCTCTTCGAGCGTGCTCTCTGCCATCACGAATATCTCCGTTGGTCACAGTTATATGTTTTACCTGCTCATTTCAACTCCTTTCAGCATGTTTGGTAGCAATATCTGCAGTTATACAACACCTATGTGTGCCGAAATAAGTAGTACCTGAAACTTTCTCAGGTCGGAAAAGTAACTTTTACTGGAGAGCTGAGAGAATAACGCGATTAACCTTAAAAATATAGACTTTACTAAGTTATGTAATCGGTCAGAAATTCGATGGTGAGTTTTCAGACGATTTTTATATTTTCCGCCTCCCTGTTTCCTGAATGTCCTATCTATCGATTGTCTGTGTGTGAAGACAATAACTACCGAAGTAATGAATGTATCGAAACGAATAGAGCCTGAGCTCAAGATTGCGTGTTCAAAACCCGGCCGAGGTCCTTAGGTTTATTATATGGTAGATGAAAAAGCCCTGAGCCTGTACGATATCAGGTATTTGTTGAAGACCCCTACCCTAGATGAATAAAAATTTAAGGTAGACAAAATTTAGGACTCTCGTGTTCATGTCCACTAGTTGGAAGAAAGAGCGCTCTGGTAGTAGGCCGTTAAAACCAGGGCATAGGTCATAATAACTAACTACCATATATGCGTATGCCTGCCAAATATCTGAATTATTGTTGAACATAGTGCTGACGATGGCGTAAGCCGAAACCGGTACACATTTAAGTATATGTTTGTGGAATTAGACAATATAAGTGTTCAAAAAAGTGTTTTATCTATCATTTTATTTTATTTTTAAACTCTTTTCTTTTGCTACTTTTTAAAAGAAACTCAAGATAAAAAAAAAGTAGGGGTGAATGTTTTTCTCGCAGCTCTGTTTTCTCATGAGAAGAAGATATGGATGATTTATTGGGTCAAGATGCTGAAGACAAAAAGTGGGTAAGAAAGGTGAACTGGCCCTTGATATGGACCAGGTTTGAGTTTCCTGCTTAGCTGTCCGAGGACTGGATAAACCCGTTTGACCAGATCCCCTGCTATGAACCACTTTTTCATGGGGGCCTTACTGGTGCTTCAGACCAAGCCACGTTCCTACCCCAGGGATGCACTGTTATTTGTGGAACGGGTATTTTGCAGCAGATATCTGTCTGTCATTGTGGCAATATGTTCCTCCTGGTGCTGTAATCGAGAAGGAGCAGTAACGGGTTGTCAGGAGCGTATGTTATGTTAAATGTGTTCTATTTTCCTAAGTTTGATATATTTAATATATATTATAATGTTGTTGGTTGTCATTAATAAATCTATTTTCAAATTATATGTATATCAGAATTTGATTGGGGTGACTACTTTCTGAATGGTTCTAAATAAAAGAGGGAGATTTTTTTTTAAACTTAATGATAATAAGAAACTCTCAAGTGAGTAAGTTCTATAATTTGATTCATTCAAAAATTGCTTGTTAAACAATTTTCAAATCCTATAACCAGTTGAGACAATTGTTAATTTTAAGAAATGAGAGCGCTGTTAGTTCATCGATGCGCTAGCTTTTTGAGCTCTAGATCGCAGTTTCGAAACCAGGTTCTTATATCTGGGAGTGAAAAAAACCTTGAGCATGCTGTCCTTCCGGAGAGACGTTAAGAGATGGTCCCGAGCCTGTACTATGTCAGGAACTCAGACCGAGGAGGTGCCCTTATTTTAAAAAAAAACCTAATAAACTATCGATGAAATGAATGTGTCAATATGAAATTGAATATGGTGATTCGCAAGTCGCTGAATAAAGCTCCAATTGATTTTCAGTAAATATGATGGGCTAAATGGAGGAGCGAAAATTTAGTATACTAATTCGCACTGAGGAAGTACCTTATCGGTGATTTTCTTTATATTTAAACATAAACAGTAAAAAGTAAAAGCTAGGAAAATCTTTAATGTGTCCTTGCATATGTTATGTTTTTGTTATTATCTGTGTACAAACCTGTCAGTGCATATAACATTGTTTATCTCTGGCTGAAAGAAGAGTAGATAGAATGCATCCTATTTGTCAAGGTTCCTCACTGACCGCTCACAACACCAACTGTCTTAGCCCCGTCTGTGCCATCTTTAAATAGATCCTAAACCATTATAATGGTTAACAACATCACTTCGAAACAGGGTAGAGGAAATGGTAGTTAGTTATTGTGACTCATGTCCGGGCTTTACCTATGAGGTCTTATCGCCTACTACCAGAGCGCTCTTTCGTTGTTCGGGTGGACATGAGCCCGACTCTATTGTGGGAGCCTTAAATTTTACCTATGCAGGTTTTTTCTCCTAGGGCCTTAACGAGTATCTGACTGGGATCATCACTTAACGCCTCATCCGAAGAACGGCGTGCACAAGTGTGTGATATTTTTCACCTATCGTCCTGAGGTCTCTTCTTCTTTGTCTTCTCTTGCTTCACGAAGGCTGCAGGTCCTGACTGTTAGACCGTATCCTCTATCTATCCCCCTCTGGAGTATGGCCGTATATCTTCCTCTCTCACCTTTTGAACAACGGACCCAGATTTCACTCGCATAATATTATGTGATGACCAATCTCAGAACGGTTTTATAATTGGTTATTTATCTCCTCGATCCGAGGATCTTCTGCTGTGACCGGTAGCATCTATTCCCGACGATTATCCTCGCTGTGACCGGTAGCATCTATTCCCGACGATTATCCTCGCTGTGATTTCTCCTTTAACATGTTAAATGTTGTTATTCTTCCATAAAACTACTAAGATGGATGATCCCATCAAACATTTCGTATTTTGATTTTTTAAATGCACATATTTTATAAAGAAAACGAAAAGAATGTTTTTTAAGGGTTACACACTGACACAACATACAACTGCTTAAAATCAACTTTCGCACAACATATCAACAAAAAAAAAGCACCATTTTGACAAAAACACAGGCACACAATATCCACTTTTTTGTGACAAAAGTACATTACTCAACTCACTGGAACAAATAGAAATAAACAGAGCACTACAAAAAGGTAATTGTATGAACGATCAGACCAATCTCACATATTCACCCCTTTTATCACCAATATATAATCCTCCAGTCTCTGTGTATACGTACTTACTTTCTCAAGAACCTATGTATTTTATTTTATATTTTTGATTTTCATTTGTATATTTATTAGTCTTTGATTTATTTCATGTATGCATACATAATATCTATTCTTCAAATGTGTGGAGCGTTGGAGATGAGATTTCGTCTCGGGGTGGGGTCGTAATGGTGGAGGCTTTGGGATGGTGTGGGTTGATTAAAATACACATACTATGTATACCATACTGTTTCGGAGTTTTTGTTATTGGGATTTCGATTTGGGACGGAGTTTCGTTTTTGATGTTTCACATATTTGAAGAATTAACGGTACAGAAGGGATAGGAAAACCCCATGGGGGGCTGAGTAAGGGTACCCACCTACCGGTTAGATTGTTCCATTTAGTATTTGTTAAGTCGTGGCTGAAGATGGTAGCAATACCGAAAGTACTCCCATATATTCTATATATCTTGTGAAATAGACAATATTAAAAAACATTCGTGTTTTCTTTATAATTTATTAAGTGTTTCACAATCTCTCTGCAAAAATAGCACATATTTTAGTTTTTAGTTTTCAGGTCGACCAAGATCAAATAGAAGATCCGATAAAAGTGTTACAGATGGTGCTCCTGTCACTTGCATTTGTTTTTCTGCAATATCTAAATTTCCAAGAAGTATTTTCTAAGTCTAATAAAGCCCCCCCCCCCCCCCCCCCCCCACACACACCTGAAACTCCTATCTCAGCCTGTGGTTAATCAAACGTTTTTGTCATTTATAGATTAATCAATCTTAGAAACATACTCAGCGGATATTCTAATATTCAGTAACTATGAGAGAGTCTTGGTTTAGTCGTTGAACAGACTCATGTGAGATTGTTACGGAGCAGCTCATCTCAGCCTTGTTTGACATAGACATATCTAAAAATACTTCCATCTTGGAAACTAAACAGTTGAAACGGAAATACCGTCCTCAAATCCCCTTATGAATGTCCCCTTGTCTCAATATTATCCACAGATTATTTTTATACAACCCTCTTTTATATTTTTTAAACTGTTTAAAAAAACTAAAAGTTTGATATGAATTTGATAGAAGGGTGGGGAGAGTGTGAATTGTAAACACAGGGTCGGTATAAAAAAGTTTTGTTATGGCCATTTGAACTATATAACTTAGGTCGCATTGGTTCTATCTCATATCTCATTATGATATTTTGTATATTGTAAATTTCATATGGAACATTTTATGTAAGCATAAATTTTTCAATAGGACTGACAGTTTTTGCGTAAATTGATTGGTTCTGAGATGTCATTTTCAGACTGTCTTTACTATGTAATTCGTGAAATGGGCGCCGAAAACATTTCAAGTTTATTGCTACACTCGTCTCTGGAAGTTCCAATCATATACAGACAGACATCTTCGCGTAAATTGTCAAAAGCTGTTCAGTGTTATATATAAGCTTAATATATTATATAAGCTTAAAATTTAATATAAGTTAGGTTTAGGTTTTATGATTCATGCCCGAGCTAACTACGAGGTCATTTCGCCTACTACCAGAGCGCTCTTCCGTCATTCTGGTGGACATGAGCCCGACTCTACTGTGGGAGTCCTAAATGTTGCCTACCTTATTCACCTAGGGCAGGGGTCTTTAACCAGTACCTGACATCGTACAGGCCCGGGACCATCGCTTAATGCCCCATCCGAAGAACGGCGTGCTTAAGTTTATTTTACCTCCCAGATAAAATGAACGAACTTTATCTGGGAGGTAAAATAAACTAAGGGTCAGGCCACGTTCTTGAGTTCAGAAGACAGCACGCATACCACTGAGCTACCGGCGCCCTCAAAATTTAATTTATATAATGTGAATATAATACGATTTTCTTGTACTAACAGGTTAAAGAAAATTATAATCATATTAGATATTTTTGAGAATTTATTCGAACTCTCATGTGCAGCCAACTCCATGTTTTTCATTTTTCTTATGCCCAGGTTCACTAATTTATCGATGACATTTTGTGAAAAACTCTTAAAACCCTTCACATATTTCCCTCCCATTCTTCCCCTTAACTTTAGCCAATAAACGTTTTTTTCCGCCCCTCCGCCAGTTCCTCATTAATTATGAATTTTTCCCCCCCTCCCCCTTCCCCCCTCTCTCATCCGACGGTCATCAACTTTAAAATGCACTCAACCAACTTTGTTTTTCTAATTATTCACACTATGAAAATTCATAAAATATTAAGGAAACGGTTTTCACTTTGACAGTCAGAGTGTTAATTTTGAAGGTTTAATAGGGTTTCTTTTCAAAAGCTTTCTTTTTTTAATGTCCTTTTATTTATGCCTAAAACGCTTTGATAAACTTGTGAAAGCTGCTTTTCCTCTGGTTAACCAATACTAAGTGTTCTATCTAAGTGACATACTGAATTTTTCATAAAGGAAGTATACAAAGAAAGCTGGAACACATTAGTAGCCTGTCTCTCCTTTTTTTATATTCAAAAGAAATTTAAAAACTTTAATTTACCGCCAGCTCAAGAAATTCTGCATTTATTATGAAAATAATGAGGGAAAATTCTAGGAAAGTTTTTTGAATAATCCATTTATGAGTATGAATTTTTTTTTAACTTGAAAAATATTCTGGAAACATTTTATTCAAAATCAGGTTTAAAAAAGTCGTCAGTGAATCACTATGTACATCCCCAGAATGAATTAATTATTGAGTTTTTGTTTTCCCTCCAAAACCAATCGACAGTTTGGGGTAAAAATAGACAATTTCTCATACTAAATTTTGTGGGTTTTTAGTCAAGCCCCCTCCTCTGTTCCCCCCTTCCCTTCTGTTGATTCCACAGAAAATTAATAGGTGTCGTCCTTTAGGGTTTTGAATTTACATATGAAACACACATTTGGTAGCAAATACGTATTTTAGATAACCTGGTTTAAATATGACGAAAATGGTCCTAAAATAACCTCTTGAAACACATTTCTTTTAGACGTTTGCTATATTTACGCGAAAACGGTTAATCCTATCGAAAATGTGTTTCTTATTAAACATTTTTTTTTCTTATTACATTTCCATCTACCAATATGTTTTCAGATTTGATATAGGACGAAGAATACGATCAAAATAAATATGGTGGCATAAATTTTTGTGGGATATATTTCAAAGCAATTTAACGCAAGGCAACGAATTTTAAAATAAATTTTTATTATTAGTAATTTTTTTATTAAAAAGTAAAAAAAAAGTATCTGTACCAACTATTTTTTTAAAGTTCACTCTCTCTCCTCTCAAATTCATTTCTTACTGGCGTTATTGGGAATAAAATGTCACTCTCAAAATTAAATTGTACAATGACACAAAGCAAATCGCTGATGCCAACACATTACTTTCTTACCTTGTGATGCCAGTATGAAATGGATTTAATAAGATGAAAAGGGGGAGAAGGATCTGTAAAAATGTGTTTGGTATCAGAAAGTTCTGTTATGTATGTATATACAATCTGGCTGAATCTAGAAGCTATACTCACAAATGAGATATTTGCAATTTTCTTGTAATTTATGCATATCATAATACTAAATTTATTTCCGTTAAACCAATACATGGTAATAGGATACGTCAAAAGAATTTATACATTAAGATAGCTTATAAATTAGATGTATAACTAACTACTTGAGTCTAACACACGTATGATTAGTAGTAATAACAAAACTATTAAAAAAAGTAAAATGTAATTAATAAAAACTGAATAAGTACTTAAAAATGTATGAGTATAAAAAAAATTAATACATAGATACATTTATAATAAGTAGTAATTTCAATTTAATAAAAATTAAGATAACTATTTTTCAAAAAACTCTTCGAAAGTGTCTTTATCCCAACGGTGCAGAATGAATGCATCGACGCGAAATGTTATATGTGCATCCAGAGTCCCTTAAAGACGTCACCTATTGATTTTCTGTCAAATCAGTCAAAAGGAAGAGAGTTTGGGAGGGGGAGAGAAGGGATACAAAAACTATAGGAACTGCCATTTTACAATGAATTGACACGAAATTTCATATATAAGTTCCAAACCTTATAAGAACGACACCTCTAAATTTTTTAGGAAATTTGCTGAAGGAAAAAGGGGGCGCAGAGGGAGGCTCACATTAAAAAGCCTAATAAAGTCGAAATAAATTTAGCATGAGTATTGAGAACCCCAAATGTAAGTCAACTATTCATTTTATTCCCTAATGGAAGATTGGTTTTGGAGAGAAGGCGAAAACTTACTTGATTATATCGTACTGAGGAAGTAAATTTTTTTGTCCAATTTTTACTCAACTGTTATTTTGTTATATTTTTGTTTTTTTCTCTACCATACATATAAAAGACGCTTTGCACCCCTGCAATAAGTAAGTATGTCATGAAACCTGAGTTAGATTCAAGTCCAGGGGGTGGTTGGCTGTAAAGTCCTATGTTTTTCTTTTGAAGGGGGTGGCGCCTTTCCCTCTCACCCATAAAAAAGAGTGCCTTTTGAAGGTGTGAGTTACCAGAGCGGACTCTGAATGCCCTGATTTAAGTGACGAAACTGGCCTAAACGCTTCCCTTGAAAGAGCTCCTACTCAGACTTCTCCTGTTACAACTTCGACTTAGAATAAGTTGGAAATTTATCTGTGGTTCTTGCCCACCTTCCTCTTTTATGTGCTTCATTTTTGTTTTTCTCCTTGTTTATAAAATTTATTTATTCATATATTTATTTGTACCATTTGCAGCCAGTTGGTTACTCACGTTGATAATTCGTCTGTGATTATGTTTTCAAGTTTGAGAGAGAACGAAAGTAAATGCATTTTCAAACTAATGAAAATATTTATATTTTTGTCGATACTCAAAATAGGACCAATTTTCATTGACTTTGCGAACTGATTTCATAGGAGACTGATTTCAGACATGGGAACTTCTGAATCCACATATTAAATTTTGTAAATTATAAAGAAAACACGAATGTTTTTTAAATATTGTGTGTTTTCTTTATAATTTATTAAGTGTTTCACAATCTCTCTGCAAAATGTTAAATATCATTAAATTTTGTGTCAATACATTCATTAGGTACATACAGCAGTTCTTAGGATTTTTGAGTAGAGTCCCCTTTCCTGATCCTTTCCTTTCCTTCGGCTGATTCTGCTGAAAGTTAATAGGTGTCTAAAAAAAAAAATATATATAGAAATAAAAATAGGTGTCACCCTTATAGTTTATGAATTTATATATATATATATATATATATATAAATTATATAAAAAAAAAAAATAAAAAAAAATAAAAAAAAAAATAATAATAATAAAAAAATAATAAAAAAAAAAAAGTATATGTTCTCGGTTAAATCAACTTAATCTACTTCTTTGGGAAATCATTCACAAGATAACTGCATTTAACCATTTATTTACTACGGCAGACTATTCTAAGTAAAGAGGGCGTTTTCGGTTAAATCAACTTGCTCAACTTTAGAGAGGCATCATTCAAGAGTAATCCAAAAAATATGGTAAACAATTAGGTAAGTGTGGTCAATAATTAGGTAAGTGATGGGGAATGATTAGGTAACTAAGGGAAACGGAAAAAAAAAAGGATCAACAATATTCATTTTCATTCACTCCTATAGATTTAGAAGGTATATGATTAATAATGATGCAAACATAATTTATTTATTCAAAAAACTGGATTTACATGATTAATGCAAAAGTAAAAAAGAGCTGCCCTGAAAAGTTACGAATTTAGACTTACCATTTCTTTCCCTGTGACCAGAGAAATGTCGTCATGACACATTCATTACATCGACAGTTTATTAGACAGGTTTTGTATTGAGCACCCTCCTCTGATTCCCCCCCCCCCCCCCCTCCGTCTCTTGGTCCGATTTTGCGAAAAATCAATAGGTGCAACCCTTATTGGGTTTTATGAATTTCGTATCGACACATTCTTTACTTCGGTAGTTATTAATTGACGATTTGACTATATTCATCTTTTGGGGCATTATTAACGCTTTTTTTGTTTGGGGAAAGGAGTGGTAAAACATGAAATTTCCTTGAAAACTCAAGATCGAATATCTGACCGATAGTACGTACGTGCAGTAAGAAGTAAAGAAGTACATCATAGTAAATCATAGTAAATAAATGTTGAAATCCATTGTGACTTCAGGAGCTGGATTCTCTTGGGTATTCATTATATCGTAGATATATTTAGCTATACTTATTAGTTACATAATTAATGAAGGAGATGAATGACAGTGATTGAGGAGCAGTCATTCACAAATATTTTTACTGAGGAGTGCTACCTAGCGGTAACTAATCAGACTATAATAGCTGTCTCTATCTTGGTTCTATTAATGGAAACTATTTTAGTTCTGTTCTCGGTATTTATAGACACATGAATAAATACATCGTATAGCTGGAGAAGTAAAAAAAAATATACCTACTACCATTCTCCCTTTAGTGTAAGACAAACTGCCATCATCTTATGTTTTTGACTTGGAATTTATGAAGCGTCTGTCAGCTTTCCTTTAGTTCTTATCTTGCTTTCATCTTCTCTATTTTATAAATTGGTTCTGCTGTCACGTTGTATAAAGTTAGGTTTTACTAAGTGACCTACGTTCAAAAAATGTTCAGGGAATAGTTAGAAACTGGGAGGAGTACGATAAGGGATAAGATCCTGCGTATATTAAAAAAAATAAAATAAAATAAAACCAAAATAAATCTCGGATGATTGTTGCGTTATTTTTTTCGTTTCATTTCTTCCAGAGGTGTCGTCATCCTGGTTTGTCTACACTTCCACGTCCCTTCTTCGGGTAAGATATTTAACGACGAGGTCATATTGCGCTCTTTCGTCGCTCTGGTGGACATGAGCCTGACTCTACTGTGGAGTTCTAAATTTTGCCTATCCAGGTTTATTCACTTAGGGTAGCGGTCTTTAACGAGTACCTGACATCGTACAGGCTCGGGACTATAGCTTAACGTCCAATCCGATAGTCGATTTTTTCACCTCCTAGATAAAAAAAACCTGAGCTCAATAGGCAAGCACCGCTACCTTTGAGCTACTGGCGCTCTTTTACATCTACTTGAGACGTTATCGACATAGCTGGCACCTTCTTGAATGTCGGTTCTTTTTATACCATACCTGTATCCATAATATATTTTTAAAATAACCATAAAAAAACTTATACAGTGAAATAGAATTACACTTAATACAGGAAACGAAAAGCTGCCTGTGTAAAATGACGTAGTGCATCGTAAACGTTGGCTTAGGTGGCCTGAGGCTTCAGCCCCTTAGTATATCAGCCATTGGCCTAAACACTAACCACAATGACACTTGTGAAGTTCGCAATGTTCTTGCCAGCCCATGCCAGCGGTCTTCGAGACAGGTACTCGACATTATGAATGTGTTATGAAATATATTGAAACCATTTGTTTAAACGTTTGCTCAATTTATGTGAAAGCGGTTAATCCTATGGAATAATTGATTCTCACAAAAAATGTTCGTTATTAAATTTCCAACTAACCATATGCCCACAGATTTTTTTTTTCAAATATTGTCTACTGACAAAAACCGATAATATTAAATTACCGTTTTTGGCATTACACCATCGACAGATTTAGTCATACACTTTAGTTTTAAACTAAGTCTTAAACTGAAATAGACAATATTTAAAAGAAATAAGTTCATTTTATTTACTTGGCCAACTTATTGCCGCTTCTTATTCAGATTGCCTATCTTTCTGACTGCAAACTTATTTTTACACCTCACCCGGCTCTCGTCTCACTTTCCCTCTTTCTTTATTACTCCCATAAATTCAGCTTGCATTTTACATCCTATCATAAAGTGTCATAATTAAAGAAGTTTTGACTATATTCGGCATTCCTCAATATTGCAGTCAACTTTTTTCCAGTACTTTTATTGTATTATGTTTTTATTCCTTTTCTAAGTGCCATTTACCGTTTTTTTGTTTTCTTCTTTCTTTTATTACTTTCTTTAAAGGTTATAAAAAAATAAAATTGAATAAAGAGTTTTCTAATATTGTTTCAAATTAAATATATTTTTTGTTGTGCGCGTTTTATTTATTTATTTATTTATTTTTCTACTAGAATATTATTTTTGTTTTTCACAATGTTGAACACCTGTTATATGATTTACCTAGCAGTTTACCAGGCATTGTCTGGAGTAACTGTATGCAGGTTAGTTCCATAATTTTAGAAATAAGTTGACATTTTCAATGATTTTAAGGCCGGTGGTATTTTTTTTTTTTTTTTTTTTGGTGCTCCTGACCTCCTGAGGGGGATTGGTCACATCACCCAATTGCGTTGGGGAACTGGTAACCTTCTTCGGCTGTGGACCGGCTCGATGGCTACGGTCCACAGTCGTCTTTGGATTCCGTTGCTTTACGCCGAGTGAAATCGGGATCTTGTCGGGGGTTCTGTTCTGCTGGCGTCCCAGAGCCGGTCCAGGAAGGGGTTTGGATGACAACCATGGAGGGAGACGACGAGGACAGGAAGACTTTGAAGAACCATCTTAAGTTGGATAGAATGGGGAGAACTAGAAGTCTGTTGTTCTGAGGCCAGTTATCCTTCAAGATTGCATAGCCCTGGATAAGTTACGTCTGCTCTCTAATTACTTAATCTCTGAGACACTTTCTTCCATTTACCCCCTAAATATTTATATCCCTGTTTTGAAACCTAATTTTCCATATTCAAATCCGGGGCAGATGTCCCTTCTCTTGACAATATCTTCTCGCAGCCCTTCCTTGATAATCTGTTCTAATCCTTTGGAAATCTTCTCCGACCACCTCCCTGCACTTTCCCCCTTATTTTTACCCCGACTGAACTAAATCCTCTTAGAACAAAAGACCCCGGGGGGCCCCGGTGTACAGAAAGGGTGATAAGTCCAGAGCTCACCCTAAAGGGAAGAACTGCCTTAATTTGCCCCACCTCATTCTGTCGGAGCTTTATCCCTCATCGGATTTATCCATCCCCAAGGAGGATTAACTAATGAAAATACACTTCTCAAGTCACCTTTGTTTTATTCTAAATTATTATCTATGGAAATTTTCATATTTATGTTTATGGTGTATTCAGGTCTAAATATGTTATTCTAAGCAGCCATAAAGCACTTTTGTATTGATTACTTGAAAAAAAAGAAAAAGGTATTTCTTCTTCTTTTTTACTTTTTTTAACTGACAATTAAAGAACAAGGTTAAATTTAGACCACATTTTTCATATATATTTCAAGCAACAAATGTATTGGTGAAAATCATTCGAGAGATGTTGCAACATGTTGAAAACTGGACCGATTACATACCTTCCCCTATACTTTGTATTGCTAAGGAAGTAAAAACATAAAGAGCCTCAGCCGGGTTCAAAACCGCCATCTCAGTAGTCAAGCAAGTTACTGTCGCCCCCACGACAGTCTCCTTAGTCTGGGGCCCAAGTCCTAGAGAAGTCTTCCTAGTACCATATCCAAGAAGGGCTCAAAGACAGACTTGGAACATATCCTATGATGAATGGTCTGTCTGATTGGAGATTCAGCTGTCACCTCATCATCTCTTGGCCTTCCTCCGACATCCACTGAAACAAGACTACGTATTTATTTGTTCAAGGTTTCATTTCGAAATATTATCATTATACTTTTCTTCCCCTACTTGACCCACATCGACAAAGGCAACAACTTAATTCATAATACATATTCAACAGACGGCAGCTCTTAACAATTTTTATTTATATATTTCTTTGAGAGTGTTCGAAATAACGCCGCTGATAGTAATCAGGTCCTCAATAAACGATCTTCATACAACTTGATTTAAAAAAATCTTCCATAACAATATTGACTATTGCATGCTTGGATTGAGTTAAACAAAAAAAAAGTTAGTGTATCTTGTTTCTGTTTCTGATCTCTAGGATGTTTTCCCGCAGTGGACTATTTGACAGAACAAACTTTCCACTTAACAGCCAGCCTTAGACTCACCTAATTGGATATGGCGGATCTAAACTGGGTCTGCTTCAAGTGGAGATCTGTTGATACTGGTTGTGGTCCAATGGTTTCTCTCCATCTGGGTTTTGTCCACATGTGACGCTACTAAAAGGACGACTCTTGCATATGGAGGAATCCTTCACATGGATTAGTTGCACTATAGCCGCAATGCCTTTTAAAGATGGCCGACCCGCCAGATGGTCACACATACAAAAACTTTTGTTTTTTGTTTTCCATTTTCGCTGTTCATTATCTTTCCGAGCTGTAAATCATCTTCAAGGCTCTTTCAGACTCAGTCACTTTCTTTTTAACCATCTACTTTTTTTTACAGTGAATATAACTGTTATGATTTATCGTGTGACTTCATTGTCTCTTTTTTTTTTTTTCTCTCTCTAGCCAGCGACGAAGTTAATCATAGTATAATACGAACGCGAATTATGTTCTCAACTCTAAACGCTGCAGCTCCCAAAAATAATGATTTTTCTTCTTCATGATAATAATATTGTTTTCTGTTAAACCATAAAATGGTAACAGGATACGTCATAAAAATGTACACATCAAATTCAGTGCCGAGGATTGAAAGTAATAAAGGCAAACCGAACCTTCTCCGTTGACTGCAGATAACATTTTATTTAAAAGTTTAAAAAACTTTTTTTTTCTGTGTTTTATCTATAATATTATACTACACATTTGTCTGGGTGAATGTGAACACGATAACTAAGAAATAGTAGTGGCGGATCTAGGAGCCAATAAGAACATCTGCGGGTATTCAATAACACGATGTATCGAACGTATCAATATGACACCTATTGATGTTCAACCAAATCGATAGTTCATATGTGATAGTAAGATGTTGTGGGACGAGATTTCTAATAGAAATAAAAGACGTTGTCTTCCCACTGTTTTATTTTATACCAGAACCGGTTTTCGACGCAACAGCGTCATCATCAGTGGTTCATCCCACCCACACAGCACAGCGGTTGGAAGATAACTGGCCAGTTCCGCTGTGCTGTGTGGGTGGGATGAACCACTGATGATGATGCTGTTGCGTCGAAAACCGGTTCTGGTATAAAATAAAACAGCGGAAAGACAACGTCTTTTATTTCTTTTAGAAATCGATAGTTGGTACAGAGTGAGAGTGAAAAATTAGTTGACCAATTATCACCATTGCCTACCGGCATTCACCAAAGTAGTGCGTTTTGGATGCATTGTGAACTGTGCTGTAGATTTTAACTCCTCGCCCTAGGTTCTTGTAAAAACACCTCCCACTCCTCCTTCCTTCTCTGTCGAATGCTCTCTCTGTTTATCTTTATCTCACTTGTTTATGGTCACTTTCTAGAGTCGAGGTGATAATTTAACATACTAAATATATATAAAATTTTTATGGGAGATAACTATTTTTTGGGTAATGGTTGTATTTTGGTGAGATGTATATTGGAAAGGAGGGCGCCGGTAGCTCAGTGGTATGCGTGCTTGCCTTCTGAGCTCTAGATCGAGGGTATTAAATTCTAAGGTATAAATTATCTTACTAGGTTAACAGGGAAAATGAATAGTATAGACCAAGAGAACAAATATTTGGGTTTATTTTTCTTAACCTACATTTTAAATATAATCAAATTATCAATATTAAATAAAAAAATCAAACTACTTACCATAAAAATCTTATAAACTAATTACTTACATATCGTGGGCGTACAAGGAAAATCAGCTAAGTCCAAATACTTCTAGCTGCACTTAATGTATTTTCTCAGACAGTAAACATTCCACATAGGACTTGATATGAAACCGTACTGTCATTTCAAGCTGTTCAGTGAATATTTTGGACCTGGAGAGTTTTTAAAATAAAGAAGAAAGCAGTTTCGGACTTGGTAATGGTAATATATATGGTGGGCTGGTGTATTACACCTAGGGGCCTAAGCATACAGTGCTCTTATCCCTTCCCTGGAAGCGCTGGGCTTCCCCCTTATTATTAACTATATGTTTATATTTATACTATACTTATACTACCTGAACCAAGCCCTTCATGGAGTGCTCAGTCTCCCGGTTTTCTTAATGAACCTAAGAATGCTCTCATAGTCCAGTCTTCTAAAGTCTTCCTCTGCTATTGCATCTCTACCAAAGATGTGGAATCTCATTCGCGCATATCCCGAGCAGATACCCAGGAAGTGTGCCGCCGTTTCATCTTCTTCCCCGCATCTATCGCAGGTAGGACTGTCCCTGACTCCCACAGTGTGTAGGTAATGGTAAAATATGCATTCTAACAAAAATGAACTTAGCTGATTTTCCTTGTACGCCGACGATATTATATATCTATTAAGTCTCTTTTTTTGTTTGAAAAATTGTTACCATTCTTTAATTTAATGTTATTTTGGGCATATATATACATATTATGTACGTATAAATAAATAAAAGTACCTTTGCGCCCACATGCGTAAACGTACCTTTGCGCACACGGTTCACTACCTTAAGTCTAAAAACAACTCTCTTTCCACCTCCACAACCCAACTTAGACTGGTCCACTCTATTAAAAACAGCAGATCGTCGTCTTTTGTTCTTCACTCATTGGTTCGTCTTAAAACAAAATGCGACTTTATATATTTATACAATAATTTAATTACTTCACTGGTTTTTTTTTACAAATAAATATAATTAATTTTATAATATTTTAATAATTACAATGTGTGTAATTTTATACATCACATGACTTGACCCTTCAAAACGCGCTGTCAGAAAAGTACAAGCAGGCCCGCGGTGAGTCTGAGGGATAGATTCACTTTATTGCGCTGCGATTCTGATTCCACCCACAATCATATATATAAAGCTGAAAATGTCTGTGCGTTGTACCGCTATAAGTCACGAACGGCTTGATGGATTTGATTAATTTTTTTTTAATTTGTTCGTCATCGTCTGTGGAAGGTTATAGGCGTATTAGTACCTCAATATCTGGTCCATCCCAGCATCCACCCACGCAATCTTTGTAACTCAAAAACCACTGCAATGATTAATGAGGAATCTTTTTGAATAGATAAGTTTTATCTACCGGAAGGTTAAGCTCTATTTTTTAATCAACCCCTGGTCCATCCCAGCATCCACTCACGCACTCTTTGTAACTTGAAAACCATTGCAACGATTAATGAGAAATCTTTTTGAATAAATTAGTTTTAGCTCCAGGATGGTTGAAGTCTATGTTTTAATCAACCTGGTGGTCACAAGCGTTCTCAAGTACGCACTGGCTAGGACGTCCACTGATGCTAAGTATTCACTAGCTGTGGTTTCTGCCGTTGAATGGCGCGTACTAGCCATGGTGCTTAGGGGTCCTAAATACTTACTAGCTGGGATGTCTGCCGTTGAAGGACTATAAGCGTTATTCCGTATGAATAATTGAAAATTATACCGTCATGAATGTACTATTGAAGAATTGAAATGAATTCGAACGAGAGATATTAGGAGAAAAGTCAAAGTTCCCCGGGTAACGCCGGGTATTACTGCTAGTTTTAAATATAATAAGTTAAGTAGTAGGTGGATATTTAGTAGAATGAGAATGAGGTCGTGCCTTTCACGAATGTTCTTGAAGGACAAGTTCGTCAGAGTCCTTCCTATCTGTGCCGTTCTGTTTGTTTGGCCACCTCCCCTTGTCCTTTCTGTTCGTGATAGTGCCCTCCTAACATGCATGACATACTGTTCGTGTCTGGACTCACTCCCAAGAATAGCGTAGCGACCGCCCCCCCCCCCCCCCCCCCCCCTCACGTCTAATCAACAGACAATGCTCTACTAGACTGAATTGGACTACTCGCATAGATTGTAACCTATAGTCAGACTTGACTCTCAACCAATTGTCAAACCTTGTTTTGTTCCATGTGTGTGTGTGCAATCAAAGGTACATTTGGTCAACCAGGTTGTCCTTCGGCGATTGAAAGACCTTGATATGTAATGTTTATGCGGGTATTCCACGGAATTAGTTATATTACCGATGGCGGATCTACAGTTTTTGGGGCCTTTTTCCATTGAATGGGAAAAAATATTAGCGTAGTTAGTTAGTTTGACTCATGTCCGGACTTTATATATTACGAGGTCAAATCGCCTACTACCAGAGCTCTCTTTTGTCGCTCTGGTGAGCCCGACTCTACTGCGTGAGTCCTAAATTTTGCCTACCGTAAATTTTTATTCACCTAGGGTAGGGGTCTTTTAAGAGTACCTGACATCGTCCTGGCTCGGGACCATTGCTTACAATCCCATCCGAGGGACGACGTGCTCAAGGTTTTTTCACCTCCCAGATAAAATGAGCTCAGTAGTTTAGCACGCTACCTCTGAGTTACTGGCGCCCTCTAGTTTCAATATGGATTAAATTTAATAAGCTGAAATCTATGTCGTTGCTAACATCTATGAAGCATAAACTACCTAACTGTGGAAGTCTATGAAGTAGTCAGCGGTGTGCGGCACATTGATAGATAGCTAGCCAAAAGTTAGCCATAACCTGGCCCAAGTGTCCCCCACTCCCCCCTACTGCTCTCCACTGATTAGCCACCTCCATTTTCTTTGCCACAGGTGTATCACAGATATGGTTAGCAGAAGAAACAGGGGCGCCGGTAGCTCAGTGGTATGCGTGCTTGCCTTCTGAGCTCAAGATCGTGGGTTCGAAAGCCGGCCAAGGCCCTTAGTTTATTTTATCTGGGAGGTAAAATAAACTTAAGCACGCCGTCCTTCGGATGGTCCCGAGCCTGTACGATGTCTGGTACTCATTAAAGACCCCTGCCCTAGGTGAATACAAATTTAGGGTAGGCTAAATTTAGGACTCCCATAGAAAGAGTCGGGCTCATGTCCACCAGGTTGACGAAAGAGCGCTCTGGTAGTAGGCGATATGACCTCTTAGTTGAAGCCCGGGCATGACTCATAATAACTAAAAGAAGAAAAAGTGTGCCTGAATGAACATGGAAGATGGGACTTGAAGTCGGACCTATCAAAGGATACACATTTATTAACGTTCCAATATATTCGTTAGATAGAATTTTAGCTTTTCGCCACAATTAATGTTGCTGTCACAAGCTTTGTGTGCTAATTCTGAATTGAAATTATTTCCTCGTGTAGAATAATATATTATTCACGGTGTAGCTGCTGAGTATTCATTTTTGCTTAATCTTTGCTAAATTGAAGTTTTTGAAACAGCAAAACCCTTCTGTTCCAATCATCCCTTTCAGTCTGTCTTTCCTTTCTTCGTCCAGTTCTTTTCAGACTTCAGCCAGTAGGGGGAGGAATGCTCCTCTGCCTCCCTTCAATGTTCCTCCGTGCTATTTAGTCCCTTAACAAAAACAGAGAATTTAAGAGAACTCAGCTGGTAATTGGGACTTCCAAAATTGAACAAGCGATCCTTGCCTAAACAAAAGCTCGCTTTCCTCCCTGATCTTGATTAGCCTTGAACTGGGCCTCGGTTGAATATTCAAACTGAACCCCACGAAGGGAGAGGACATTTCTATTGTGTGTCGTTCTCCAAGTAGATCGCCATTGTGATCCACAGCCGAAGATCCCTTCTCTGACCTTCCAACAATGTTGCACATTCCTTTCCACTCTGTAGGACCATTCCAAGGAGACATACTAAAGGGAGTTAAATCCGATTTCCCCCTTTAAAATAAAGATCTTTATAAAGAATCGTGCGCCATGTGTCAGGATTTTTTACACCAAGGAAACTCATGACATCGATAAAAATAAGTCGTCGAAGAAACCAGCAACAAACTTCCCCAGCACAAATGTGCTTTGAGTTAAAAAGTGTGTAGTTGACTTACATAGGGTCTTCTGAATCCTCTTACTAAAAGTGTCGTTACGTTCACTACATCGGCAGTTACTGTGGTATTGCTGTTAAGCCTCCCCATCTTCTCTCTCTTTCCTTTGACTGAAAATCAATAGGTGTAGTCATCATGGGTTTTTGGATATAAACATAAAATTTCGGGTTAATACATTTATTCTATCGTGAGTTATCGGGTTCACAGACACACAAACTAATAGAAAACTTTTCATTTAGAAAGAATATGAAATTCTGTTGAAAACTGGGCATCGAATTTCTGATTGATTGGATAACTTCCCCCATACTTTGTGTAACTGAAGTAAAAATTTAACTTTGACTTATATTTTAACTAAAAAGAAGCAGTCGGTGATCCATGACTTTCCATGTTCCTGATGCTCCTGTACCCAGTAAAACATTAACAAATATTGTTTCAACAGTCTTCTTTCGTACATAATTTTGTACCGCAAAAATCACAATTTCTATGTACCTACTTACGATAGTATATTTCTCAGGGTTCACTAAAATCTTTGCGAATAGTAATCCTTCAAGAGTTTACTACTATTAACATATTTACTCAACTGCGGTTTTGTCTAATAAACATTAGGAAGTAAATGTGGAGTTTTAAATGTTTAAGGATACAATAAACTTGTTCATTCGTCTTAGTTTATTATTATTATTTTAAATTAATATATAAGTTTTTTAGTAATTAATAAAGCACACATTGGAATGGTAAGTTAGCCCCATGTGGAATATACACCATAGCTACCAGAGCTTGGTTTGCCAGTTAAAGTCTTAGAGCTGCTCTTGGGAGGGGCGTTAAAGTTTCTTTGTATAGTCGACATCTCAAGACATCTTTGCACAAAAGGTATCTTTATCTTTTCAAATACAGGTTTACTTTCTTAAACACTAATTTACACGTTGGTTTCAGTAACCATGGTAATTACAAAAAGTAATTATGAGCTAGTGACAAGAATAAAACAGGTAAAGAACCTAAGGCCCTTGGCCGGGTTTCGAACCTAAATAAAAATATAATTAGGGTATGTGATGTTCAGTATAGGACATTCTTATACGAACCAATTTCATACTGCCTTTAGTGGGTATATGCAAGTATCGCGTTGGTATTAGCGGATTTTGTCACCCAGGTTTCTTCGCTTAGAGTAGTGGTCTTTGATGAGTTCCTGACATCATACAGGCTTGGGATAATCGTTTAATGTTTCAACCGAAGGACAATGAGCTCAAGGTTTTTTCACCTCCCAGATAAAAAACCTTAGGCCCTTAGGCCTAGCTCAGTGAGCAAGCACGCTAGCTCTGAACATCCAGCGCCCCCTAACAGTTTATATATCTAAAAAGGTATCTTGATATATACATTTTTATGGTAACCTATTACTATGTTTTCGCTTAACGGAAATAAATATTGATAATATTGTTATTATTATCGAACTTTTAACATAAGTCAGTCAAATTATACAAGTGTTTCTGTTGAGACTTCTTTTCTCCCCGACAGAATCTTGTCACGTACGATGGAAAGTGATAATTTAAGAAAGCACGCAGCTTGTTTTGTGGCAGTAATGTAATTGTTCTAGTAAGCAAAACAAAGGGAAAAAAAGTCGCCGGTAAATCACCGTTTATGTACTTCCCCAGCTCAGATTGATCAACTAATTTTTTGCTTTTCCTCCAAAGCAATCAATTTTGGGGTAAAACTCAATAATTGAATAACATAGTGTCTTCTGAAAATTTGTATCGATATATTTATTACATCGGCAGTTGTTGGGGCTTTTCAGTTGAGCTCCCTCTGATCTCTTACTTCTCTTCGACCGATTCTGCGGAAAATTAATGTGTCGTCCTTATGAGGTTTTGAATTCTCATCTGAAATTTCGATACATTCATTACAACGCAGTTATTAAAGTTTTAGAGTTAAGTCTCTCCCTTAATCCCTCCTCTACTTCTGTCGATTTGAATGAACATCGATAGATGTTGTCCCTATGGGGCCTTGGTCACACATATAACATTTCGTGTCTGTGCATTAATTTCATTGGTCGCTGGAGTTTTTATATTAAGCCTCCTCCCTAATTCCCCCTCTTCTCTTCAGCCGATTTCGCGGGATATGCGCAATAATGAAATAAACATACGTTCCTTAGGAGTATATATCACTTTACCTAAAGCTGATTATATGCGAAAAGCGGAAAAAGAAAATAAAACCCTATAAAAAACGTCGCCGGTGAAACACCGATTTCGTATTTCTACAGCACGAATTAATCAATTACGTTTTCGCGTTCCCACCAAAGCGAATCGACCGTTTGGGCTATAACTCGATATTTCACTTGCATAGTGGCTTCTTCATACAAAATTTTTTATCGATGTATTCATTATAACGACTGTTATTAGGGTTTTTGAGTCGAACCCTCTCCTCTTTTCCCCTTCCTCTTCGACCGATTTCGCGGATAATTAATAGGTGCTGTGGGTTTTCAAATTTAAATATAAAATTTCATGTTGATACAGTCATCACAACGGCAGTTGTAAGAGTTTTTGTGTTAAGCCCTAAGGGAGGACCTTAATTCCCATTTCCCTTTGATCGATTTGTCTGAAAATTAATAGGTGTCTTTAGGGTTCTGGATAATTAATTATTAATTAATTAATACATTTTTCTATCATTAATTCCATTGGGAGTGAGAATGAGGGGGACGGAAAATATGAAATTCCGGTAAAAACTCAACATCGAATCTCTGAAATATTACATAACTTCCCCTATACTTGGAAAGTAATAAAAATAAAGGATAGTCTTTATGTGTTCTTTATTGGGTATTTTATTTTTCAACTGACAAATATATATAGGAGTTTGATTCTTCTGGGTCATCAAACAGGGTTATTGGTAGTGGCCCATCACCGAAGTAACTTAACTAAAGCCTCACCCCCACGTTAGCTTCCCTCGGCAACGGTCCATTCAGAGGCCTCAAGAAATGGCCCGTTATTCCCCCGTTATTAGCCGCTCGCAGTTTGGGTTTTTGGGGGGCTCTGCGCCATTTCAATGAACAGTCTCGCTCTCTCTCTCTCTCTCTTTCTCTACCCCCTTTGCCGATTTTTGCGTATTCGGTTTTATGGTCCATTATTTCCGCTCTAAGTTGGCGAGGTTTGTCTTTTAATGAGTTTTTCAGTCGTCAGACTTAATGTGAACCTTTCATTCTTGCCAAAAAACCCCCTGACAAGAATGGCTAGTGGTATAAGGGAGGGAGGGGGTTGTATTCTTGCCGCTTTATGCCACATTGTTCTCTGGGAGGACAATACAGCTCTGTAATTACATGCTGTTGAGCAGACACAATCAAATAACTCGTCGAATAAAAACAAGAAGGGCTCTATTCAAAATTAAAACTTGGAACCTGGTTTCATTTTACACAGCAAGGATCTCTTGCACCACTCTCCTTATTTCTTCTCCTCTGTCCTTAGCGAGATCCTCACATGTACAGTATATCAAGGTGATTCTTAGAGATTCTAATTGTCAAGTCCTTAGCTTTAATCTAGTATTCAATTTTAGGGTTCAGTACGTCGATGACTATAGATGTGTACAAAGGTTTTAGAAATAAAATAAATAATGAATAAATTATATATAAATGATAATAAAAACGAGAAAAATAAACTGAGAAAAAATAATAAGAAATTGTATAAAATGCATGAATAATAAGTAATAATATTTATAGATACAAAAAAGTAATGTGTGAGTGACGCGGGTCAAAAATTTGCTGTCGTGCACTCATTTTGATTAAAATTTGTTTTATAATGATACAATAAGAAAAGTAGTATGAGGAATTAAACTTTCAAATTTATTGTTCTTCAATTTCTTTTATACATGAAATTATAGGTTTGTGTTAGCTAAAATAAGATATATACAACTGTGATTGTAGTGTCTCAAAATACCGCGAGAATACAGCGTGGATGGTATTTTTCGAGTTTGTTGTTGAAACGCTTCGATTCGTATTCATTTGTGAATTAAGTTTGTCATTTAAAAATGAAATAAGCTGTTCGGTATCTCCTGAAATGGGTAAAAACATTATATTATTTGTTGTGTCATTATGAGAACAAATACATTATTTATTGATCGATATTTTCAGCAATTATTATTATATATTAATAACAATATTATATAATATCTTATAGTAATTTATTGAAATATTAAATGTTTCTATACATCAATAATAAATAAAACACAGGTTTAAATGTTATTACTTATTTTTCGTGCATTTTATACATTTTCTTATTATTAGGTCTAATAATGTATAAAATGCACAAAAAATAAGTAATAACATTTAAAAAAACATTAATAAGTCGATGAAATAATAAATAATAGAATTAGAAAATGAGAAGGCTGGTGGGATCTTTACGGTTCGTTGCCAGCGATGGAAGAGTAAGTCCTAAGTTTCAGAGTGAATTGAAAAATATCTTGGCTATTCTGTGGGGCGCTCTGGGAATATTATTTTCGTGGTGCTTTGGCTCCAAAATTTGTTATTTTCTTTATAAAAAATTAATAGATTCTTATAGAGACGTGTATACTTACAAGAGAAGACATTTCGGAAGTAACGATTTTTTTTCAGTACCTATATAATGAGATATTAAGGAAAAATTGTTTAAAAAAATTATGTTTAAATTGCCCCAATTGGAGATTCAGATTACTAAACATGTTGAATGTATATAAAAAAATAATACTCCATTTATGACTCAAGCCAATAGTGATCCTTTCGCGAACAGACTCCTGACCCCTTCTTATCGTCTCTTCCGTCTTCCTGCACGCCTTATTGCTTCTTGTCCTTTTTTCACTTTCTGGCTCAACATCCTTGTTAAATCTCTTGTCGATTTGAGGATTGGAACTCGTCTTTTAGCTTATAATCACATTGAAGAGAAGGGCCCCTAGACTTTTTGACGTCTGCTGCTAGTCGCCTAGGACCATGCTGTTCTGTTCAGCTTATCTGCTACACAGCAGATTTTTCCACTTGACAGAGTCTGTTTGAATTGCAAATGAGCACCATTCTGACGTTCATTTCCAGGACATTCCAAGGCCGTTGAATATATACCTATTTATGTAGTTTAACATTTAAAAAAAGAATTACTCTGAAAAATAAATAAATAAAACAAAAAAAATATTAAAAAATAACATTGAACGAAAATGCGCGATAAACAAATAAACATGCGTTCTTTGTTTCCAAATAAACTATTATTACTTTACCTAAAACTTATTACACGCGAAGCTCGGAGAACGAAAAAAAAGTCTTCTACATGACATGAAACGGCTTAATACTGAATATGGAAATGAAATGCTAAATAGAGAGACAAAACCCTATTAAAAAGGTCGTCGGTGAATCATCGGCTATGTACCTTCAGAGCACGAATTATTTATTTATGTTGTCGCTCTCCCTCGAAAACCAATTTTCTGTTTGGTCTAAAACACAATATTTGACATTCATTGTTTTCTCTAACTTAAAACATTTTTAGTTGAAGTTTAAATTTTTTTTATTGTATAAATTGACTTCAAGAAGTGGGGAAGGGCATTAAAAAAATTGATTCCTTTATGAGTTATACTTTTTTCATCACGATACATTCTATCAGGAATTATCTTGTTCACAGACACACAGACAGTGCATACATTTTATTTTGAAGAGGGGTTTCGAAAGTCAGAAATAAAGTAAAACTTTTTTTTTTTAGAAAAAAGGTGAGGAAAATTATTTCTTAACCGAATAAGAATTATAGAAGTTAGGTAGGCCTATAATTAATTACTTCACAGTTTGCAAACTTAAAACGTATTCTGTCCTCTCACAGATTTTATTATTTTGTGCTAGCGGCTTTCGAGGTTGCCCTCATCATCAGGCTGCCTGATAAAACATTTAAAAAAATAAAAATACAAATAAAATAAGAAGGCTGTCCAATGCATTACTACCTAAAAATTAACAATTCAAAATTGCATGAAAATACGTCATTCCTGTTCCCCATCTGAGTCAAAACTTTTACACTTACTTAATAGATGGGAAGGCTGGTGGGTACACCAAGGGACCTAAGCATCCAATGCTCTTATCTCTTGCCTGTTACCTCTACTGTGGGAGTTCTAAATGTTCCCTAACCAAGTTTGAGTTACCTAAGGTTGGTCTTTAACAAGTACCTGACATCACATAGGCTCGGGACAGTCCCATCCAAGGATCATGTCAAGCTAAAGTCTTCGGCCGGGTTTCGAGCTCGCGATCTTGAGCTCGCACACTACATCTGAGCTACCGGCGCCCTCATTTATACTTACTTATTGGCAGTATTTATTATTTATTCATTTTACTTTTTTGAATCAAAAAAATATTTTATTTGACAGAATGATGAAAGCAACCTCGAACGCCGGCTAGCATAAAATAATTTAAACTTTTCACTAAATCAGCCATCCTCATATTATTATTTAATTTTGTTAGTCGTGAAATTTCTGTTATATACAGAATTTTAGATCTAAAGTGGCAAAATGCGCTAAATATACTTTCATACCTTCTGAGAAAAAAATATTAATAAGCTGTATAATTTAGTATAAAATGGCTCCCAATGGAATTATATATTGGATGTAGTGAAATATGCTGAGGGCTGTATGAAATGTTGGTTTTCTGTATGGGAATGGCGTGGGGCTTGAAGGGTTGAGTATCTGTGTGCCACTCCGACCCTCTGAATGTAATATGCCCTTCACTGGGATCTCTCTCTCTCTGCCCCCGCATTATATGCCCATTGTCGAATCCAGTTGGCAAAAAATCAATGCCCATCCCCTCTCTACAACAGGTTGTGGCAAGGATTTATGCCCCTTCTGAATCTATCTACCTCCTCTCCTCTTGTATCTTCATTTAGTCTCAATTCAGATAATTTTGTATTTAATTAATCAATTTATTTTTTTACTTTCTTATACTAATAGTATAAGGAAGTATTGTTATCGTGCGAAAATCGGAGATCGAGGTTTCAACGGATTTTTACGCTTCAAGCTCCCCTGAATATCTTTTGACCATTTTCGCGAACATGTCTGTGCGTGTGTGATTGAAATGTGAGCGCTATACCGCAACGTTACTCTGTACTCAGATGGTTTAATGGTTTTGTTAGTCATTTATTCATGTTTACGTTTTATATGTACTTATGAATACATTGTGGCAATTATACAATGCCCTATGGGGCATTGTCACTTCCGATGTGGGTCGAAATTAATGGTTCCGACAATGGCTGCCCACTTGTATATAAAATACAAAAACGTCTTGCAAATGGCGCAAGTACAAAAAAAACAAGTAATTTTTTGGTGGATCCCCTCACATGTGGGAATCGAAGGGTACGGATGCAGCTGATAAAGTGGCAAAGAGAGTCTGACCTGGATTTTGCCTGGAGAAGAAATGGTAGTGACGATAGTATCAGACCTGAAGAAATAAAAGAAAGCTGGGCAGAGATATGGGCTAACATGAACGTAGCAAACAAACTTAGGTCCATCAAAATAAATATTGATAAGTGGAAAAGCTCGGAAAGACGGAATAGACAGGAGGAGGTGTGTCTGATGCGGCTCCATGTGTCACACTCGGCTAACCCATGGCCACTTCATCAACAGGGTGGCAGCCACGGTGTGGGGCCTGGCCTCTCACAGTACATAAGTCACATCTTGGAGGAGTGCCCTGGATATAAGGAAAACCTAATGACCATGGGTTTACGAACAAGAAACCTACATGAGATGCTAGTAGATGACAACTCGTCTATAGAAGCCATCCTATCCACAATGAAAACTAGTCACCTCATCGATCTAATTTAATCACTTTCTATGGCGTCAAAAATCTAGGCCATTGAACGCCGACAAATAAAACTATTCTATTCTCTGTATTCATAGATGACGCAGAAGCGTTTGAAGCCGGTTCTGGTCGGAAACAAAACTGTATTATATTTCTATGAGATCAATGAATAAATTTGAATATAAAAGTTACAAAATTGTGCTTATTTCTTGATGAACAATGGGTACCTGAAATGACCTGTTATTCTTGAAATAGGAACCTCCTCAGTTGTTATAATGTTGAAATGGTTCCATTTTTAATTAGAAATATGATAGATACTCCGTGCCAACTTGAAATCCTTATCTTATTTGTCTGTCGTGATGGTATTTGAGACCTTGGTTATTGTGTTTTTTTTTTTCAGTTTTGTTTGTTTGTGTTTTTTTGTTCATGCTTTGCCTGGCTCCTCTTGTTTCTAAGCCATCCTGCTATACTCGTACTTTCCAGTCCGAGCACGTACCATCGTTACGGTTTCTTTCTATACAACTATTGAGGTCCTCAACTTAATTCCCATGTTCCGTGTTGTTGCAACCATTTCCAACCCTCTCCAGGGTTTTGTCCCAGTGTATCCCGTTCTGAAGGCTTCTAACTAAGCCTTTAATTTCCCAGTTGAATTTCCCAGAGAAAATTGGATGACCCAATCGTACAAGTTTTCTATAGCATTCCCCTCAAACCCTCTTCAAATACCTTACACTTTCACAAGATGATGGTTTTCAATTCACAGTAAGTCTCCTCATATGGTCACTGGCATCGGATTTCTTAAATTATCCCTTACATTAGGGGCCTGTCTTGGAAAGGTTTATTTCTATTCACAAGCCTATATTTATTTCCTTGCGCAAATCTCTTAATAAAATACCTTAGACTAACATTTATACCTTATGGCTACCCCGAAGCTTTGTTCTTGTTGCATAAGTTTCCTTACTTAGGATTTCGTTCAATAATAGCATGAAGATGGAATCTGTTGTAGGAATGCATGTTGCAACTTCATAAATGCAATTTTTTGAATTTGAATGAAATTGAGTAATGGCCATTGTTTTATTTTGATTAATTACAAACAACATTTTATGTACAAAGAATAACGAAGATTATTAATCAAAGAGGAAGCAACAGAGAAATATATGTTTAACCAGAACCCCATAAGGACGTACCTATTGATTTTCAGCCAAATCGGTCCAAGGGAGGAAGCAGGCGGGGGGGGGGGGGGGGGGTGGGCTTAACGCAAAAACCACATAATAACGCAAAACTCCGCAGGAAGAAGAAGAAGAAGAACATTTAGTGAGATGATTCAGAAGTTCCTGGGTAAGACACCTATTAATTTTCCGAAGAGAAGGGGGACTCAGCTCAAAAAACCTAATAACTCCCGATGATATGAATATAAGGACGCAACATTTAGTAAGATGATTCCGAAGTCCCTGAGTAAAAGAATTCCTATTAATTTTCAACCCAAATATTAAGTAGGGTCCTAGAGAAAGAGCGAAAACTAAGTTATTTAATTCGCGCTGGGGAAGTAGATTGCCGTAATTCATCGACAACTCCCCCCCCCCCCCCCCTGAAATTTGTTATTACACAGTTTCATGTTGCTCGGATGGTTGAATATTGAAAGAAGTTAATCTCAAGTTGATAACTGAGTGACTGATAATGGACTTGTGAAGGTACCTCAAGAAAGATGTTCCTTTTTCAAAGATTCATTTTCCCCACTTTAATCAAGTGGCTAAAGATCCCCCAGTGGCTAAAAGATCCGCTCAGGACTTATCCACTTCTGGTGGCTAATTGGCTGTCGGGAGCCACTTGGTAATTGGGCTTTTATTGGTTCCTTTGCAGAGAACGTTGAAGGCCTTCCTTGTGCCGACCCATCTTATTTAATAATGAATTAATCTCTTACCTTTACCCTTTTATTAATTAATGGGTTAATTGGGGTTAACCCCTAAATATTAAGGTGGGGTTAAGCAAGAACTTGTTAAGATGTTTTAATAAGATTAAGATGGGGGTAAAGTTTGAGGTCATGGAAGTGTCTGTGATCCCACTAAACGTTAGTTCATAGTAAAAGGTTGTTTTATTAAATAATCCAAGGTTCTGATATCAACTCGTTTACCTAAATTATATAAATATTCTTCGGGAAATTTTATAATTTTTTATCTGACAACCAAAGGAGCATATTTTTGCTGCGCCTTCAAAATCCTTCATTTTGATAGGAAACCGGTTTTTGAGGAACATATCTTAAGTGAAGTAAATGAAAAACAAATAAATAAAACAATTTTTTTTCTAAAAATATATATTAGAGGGCGCCGGTAGCTCAGTAGTATGCATGCTAGCCTTCTCAGCTCAAGATCGTGTATTCGAAACCCGACCGAGGCCCTTAGTTTATTTTATCTGGGAGGTAAAATAAACTTAAACATGCCGTCCTTCGATGGGACGTTACGCGATGGTCCCGAGCCTGTACGATGTCAAGTACTCGTTACGACGAAAGAGCGCTCTGGTAGTGGGCAATATGACCTCGTAGTTAAAGCCCGGGCATGAGTCATAATACTAACTAACTATTATATATTACTATAGAGTTACTTCTTCCATTTATTTGTTTGCGTTCTCAACAAACGGCAAGTACAATTTTCGGGAGGCACACCCGATCATCATTTTGTGAAAAATGTTTCTTACCTCCAATCAACAAAAATAATATCTTATGATGTTCTGTGATAATGTGAAATAATGATGTAAAATTAAAATTAAATTTAAAAAATGGTTTTAAATAAAGATGAAAATAATTGAATAATAATTAAATAAAATTACCACATTTTCTGTACAAATTATAGCTGATCTTCTACTAAATTTTGATTTCTATAGTAATTTCTGAAAAGGGGCCTAAAAATATTAAAAGTTCAAGACGTGCAATTTTGAAGAAAGTGCATATATTTTTAAAAAATTTCACTTAAACTTTTCGTTTGGATTTCTTTTAAATTTACTAAAGAGATGCCATATTGTTTTTCTAAATTTTGCTAAAATGTTTTATCTAATCCAAAGGTCTAAATTATCTTACTGGGTTAACAGGATAAGAGAACAAAATTTGATATTGGGTTTTCTTTACCTAAACCTACATTATAAATTGAATAGGTTTAAATATAAAAAATAAATTAAATTATTTACCAAAAGAAATTTTACAACCTAATTTTTACATCTATTTTAGTCTCTTTTCTTTTTAAATATTGGCCATTCTTCAAATCAAAGTTATTTCGGGCACACAAAACATATAAATAAATAAAAGTACCTCCTTTTCGCATCTATTTCACTGTTCTTTTCACTCCAACATGGTTCACTACCTTAACCCTAAAAACAACTATATCTCTCGACTGTCCACTTCACATCTCAACTCCTCAAATTTCTCACCTCCACAGCTCAACTTAGACCGTCCATTCTATATTAGAACAGCTGATGTCTGACGTCTTTTGTGCTCCACTCATTGGTTCATTTTAAAACAAAATGCTACTTCATTTAGTTACTTCATTTCTAATAGCGTTTTTTTTTTTATACCTATAAATATAATTAATTTTATAGTATATTATTAATAATTACAACGTGTGTAATTTTATATATCACAGTTCATCAGTATTTTCAAATTGTATTTCAGTTTAACAAGTATAAATTACAATAATGCCAACGAACCTTTAATACATGTGAGGGGGTCGGTGGCTCAGAAGTAGCGTGCTAGCCTACTGAGCTTAATATCGCGGGTTCGAAACTCGGCCGAGGCCCTTATCAGGGAGGGGAAAAAACCTTGACCTCTTCACTTTACAGGCCCTTCAGATATCTTCAAGTCTCATGATTGACATTTTTGAAACCTCTGTGCTGGGTCAATGGATGTTACACCTCCCCCCCCCCCCTTTCCCCCGCCGCCTAGGAACAGCCAGAAAACGAACACATTTTCATAACAGTGGGCGTCGTTAAAAAAAAAAAAAAAAAATCATCCAAGGTTAGATTTTAAAAAACATTTTAAAATCTAACCTTGACAGAAAATCCACGTCGATTGCATCGCTCTCGACACACGGTTAATAGATAAGGTTATGCGGTAACTTTCAACCAATCATATACGAGCGCACTAACGCGTCAAAGCAATAGCCAGGATAGTTCCACCTGAGTGACAGACAAGATGGCGGCTTCCTACGACACAACCTCCCTATCTCTTAACCTTGCTCTTGACCTACCAATTTGGAACGTAAATATCCCACCACCACCACCGTAAATATATCTCCTGAATATAGCCTGTCAGATACTCGTTAAAGACCTTTACCCTAGGTGAACAAACCTGGCTAGGCAAAATTTAGGACTCCCACGATAGTCGGGCTCATGTTCACCGGAGTGACAAAAGAGCTTTCTGCTAGTAAGGTGATATGACCTCGTAGTTAAAGTTCAGGTATGAGTCACAATAACCAACTATCATGATAACAAACACAAGGAAGCAATATAAATCAAAAAATAATCCATTTACAACGCGATCATTGGCGCCTGTATAGGGGAACATAATTTTTTACCACATTTAGAAAGAAGAGTTAAATAAAATCTGTTTAGAAATGACTTTGTTTTATAATAATTTAAAAAAACAACAAGTTTACATTGAAAATGTTTACACTAAGGCTTGATCATGGGCAGTCAGATAACAGAGTTGTAGACAAGTCTCCCAATCTATTTTGCTTTTAAATTCAAGAGATGTAATCTAATTTCGATTTTGATGAACTAGTCGATTAGTTTTAAAAAATGTTATATTAAGAATAATTACTGTATTATGTTATATTATTTTTTATTAGTTGTAATGTAATAACGGTAATGTTTTTAAATATTTTTTAAAATGTGTAATAAATATAAAATAATATACTTATGTATACATATATAATTTATATATTATATACCGCACACCTCTCATCAGGATCTTCACTATCCATATTTTTCTTCAAAAACTGATACATATTAACAGATATTTTTCTTTTTGTTACAGGTAATTATTTGTTTTTGAAGTACCTACCCTTAAGTAGATCGACATGACTAAGGTAATTAATACATTTTTTTAAATTATAAATATAAGATCATTTTATGAGGGTGCCTGTAGCTCAGAGGTAGCGTGTTAGCCTACTGAACTCAAGGACGTGGGTTCGAAACCTGGCCGAGGCCCTTGAGTTTTTTTATCAGAGAGGTTGAAAAACCTTGAGCACACCGTCCTTCGGATGGGACGTTAAGCGATGGTCTCGAGCCTGTACGATGTCAGATACTGTGATAAAGGTTAAATATAGTCGAGCTCATGTCCATCAGAGCCACGAAAGAGCGCTCTGGTAGTAAGTAGTATGACCTGGTAGATATAGCCCGGGCATGAGTCACAATAACTTATATAACTATAATTATACAACTTGTTATACACTGACTAAATTTACATTTATAATAGATATAATAATTTTCTATTATTTAAAATTCTTTTCAGTACTGACTGGCCGCAGTAATTTAGAAACGTCATAATATTCCCAGTTATTAAGGCGATTCAACTCTCCAGTTTTACGACCTGTCTGGACTTCTCGTTAACTTCAATTGTGTCATCCTTTTTATGTATTCGTTAATTAAATTTTTGTATGGGTGAAACTGACGTAGAAGTTAATGTTATAAACGTGGTTAGCTGTTTGACGTATGACACAGTTAATGTCTTATGGAAGCCTACTCATTATTCTAACTTGTCGCTCTTCGATTGCAATCTTGAATTTCTTAATTTTTCTCTATTTTTCCAAAGTTTACGACAACTTTTTGGCTTTTTTGTACGAAAATTTACTAACCACATATCCAGGCTAACTCCCTCTGGAACTCTCTCTCTCCAGATTCGCCATGCTCCTTCTCTTCTTTCATTTTAATCCCAACTTTTCCATTATCTCCTAACTCAGCAAATATCTGATTCCTAAGGCTGGATTTTATGGGATTTTTCTCGTCTTCCTCTTATATAAAAATGAAGATTTTTTTTTGTTTTAGTGGTTTGAATTTATGTATTCATATGTTTAATTGAAAAGGTCCAGAGTTAGTTAAATATTAAAATAAAACAATATATTTATTTCAGACTATTTCTCCCTATTTAAATTATATAATAAAATATAAATAATATTTATTATTAATCTTCTATTCCACTGGACAGATTGTTACTCTACTCTTTCATCAGCCCAGTTGGAACATAACTTGGTTATCACTTATTACCATATATTCCCTAGAATGATACAGGGTGTTCATTTTATCTTGACCCAGACTCAGGACGAAAAATGATTTAAAATAAAATAAATTTAGACAAAAGATGTAGAGTAGAATTTACCGCTTTATTTGCTGTAATCAAATTGTTAAACAAATGGAAATTTACGTTTTTATGAATGTTTAAAAAAAATTTTTTTTGACTCAACCTTATTTTTTTTTTTTGCATATTTAGATTCCTGGGGAAAAATTAAGGGGAGGTTAAATGAGACACTTTTTGTTAGAATTTTAAACCTAATAAATGAATTTTATTGTAGTAAATGTTCGAACTGATGTCCTGCAACTTCAATACATTTATTAATTCTATTTAAAAATGAATCATGATAATTTGATTACAGCAATTAATGCGGTCAATTCAACTCTACATTTTTTGTCTCAAGCTTTTTTTTGAATGAAATCATTATTTTTGGAGTTATTTACCTGGGTCAAGATAAAATAAACACCCTGTATACACTCTCGGATCTCTTATTTTCATTATAATTCAAATATAACTCATTATTGTTATTATTTTTACATAATTATTCTTACTTCTTTTTTTTTTTTTCATTTTTATTATAGTTTTTTCTTTTTTTTTTAAATGGTTTATTTTTATTGTTTTAATCATTTAATATTTTTTAAATTTATTTTTAGAGTCCTCTTTTCTTATTTCTTCATCCTGTCTCAATTTGTTGATACGTGTATTATTTTTTTTATTTCTTATGTTATTATTCGTAGGGGACGTATGTCCTAGAATAAAGATTATTTTCCACTTTTCAAGTATGTAGGTAAAAAAAAATGTTTTTTTGTGTTTTAGTTGTTTGAATTTATGTATTTATATGTTTAATTGAAAAGGTCCATGTTAGTTAATTCTTAAAATAGGTTTCAGACTATTTCTCCATATTTAAATTATATAATAAAATAGAAATAATATTTATTATTAATCTTCTAATAAATTACGCATCTTTGATTATGAAGGCAGAGAATAATGTATGTAGAATGAAGTGATTATTAATTTATGAAGATAATACCTGTGGTGCATAGGAACATATATAAATGTCAAAAGGTTAATAAGGAATAGGGAGTGCAGTGCAATGCACTGTGGGAAGCGGATCTCTAATCCTTGCACAACAAGTGAAGTGAGCATGCACGTTAGCATAAATATAGAATAGATATTTTAGAGTAATTAGTTATATAATAAAAGGCTTTGAAGTGAAAATCCAATACTGAATGATTTCCGAAGAGGTATTGAGAATTGATATATTTAAAGAAGTATTGGTTCATTGTTGTTATTTATTCATATATTTTACTTGCCCAGTTGATATAAGGAGGAGTTATGTAATTGTTCAAAAATTCGATGTTAAGTTGTCACTAGAATTTCATGTTTTCCGACACAAAAATTACCAAAAAAACACATTGTGTCTGTCAAGATAATTCCAGATTTATAGCTCAAAAAATCCATAAGACCGACACCTAACGATTTTCAACGAAATCGACCAAAGGAAAGGAGGGAATTTTACAACAAAACTCTTAATTACTGTCGAAAGAAGATATTGTGAATGTATCACAAAAAAAAAAAAAAAATCCTTTTCTATTTGGAAAGTTTTATAATTATAGCAAAAATTATTTTAAAAAAGTAATGTGTGAGTGACGCGGTGCCCACCATAATTGATGTGTAAACAACTGCTTTAGTTTCAAAAATTTTCTGTCGTGCACTGGTTTTGATTAAAACTTGATTTATAATGTTACAATAAGAAAATTAATATAAAGAATTAAACATTCAAATGTATTGTTCTTCCATTTCTTTTATACTTGAAATTATAAGTTTGTGATAACTGAAATAAGTAGTATACATCTGTGCTTGTAGTGTCTCTACTAACTACCGCGAGAATACAGCATCGATGGGAGTTTTCGAATTTGTTGTTGAAATATTCATTTGTAAATTAAGTTAAAAAAAAAGTTGATATTGATAAAAGTTGTTGAAATAAAATCATTAAATCTCCTGAAATGGGTAAAAACATTATATTATTTGTTGTGACAATATGACAACAAATATATTATTTATTGATCGATATTTTCAGAAGTTATTATTATTATATATTAATAACAATATTATATAATATATTGAAATATTATATATTATATTTTTTAGATTTACGCTGCTATATCATTTTCCTTACCACAAATTTTATTTATTGTGATAAATTTAAGCTATCGAAGCATCTTAATCTAAAAGTTTCTCACCGAAAGATCATTTTATAGTTCGTAATATTGATATTTTATTTAAATTCACTACAACGATAATATGATCAATAAATAATGTTGTAAAAATACAATGGTATTTCTAATCATGTTCTTAGCATAAAAGTATCACCTTCGTTTTATGCAGTCAAAATATTATTACACACTTTCTTATTCCATGGACGAGTGTAGTTATGTGTGTGCACTGTGCGCGCAACCGTCCGACACACACTCAATTACGCATGCACATCAACGAGACTTGGGCTCTGACGGTCTGTCTAGCCCCTACCGAGAGCTAAGATGTTTATACATCAAAAACAACGAGAAGAAGTAGGTCCAAGGAGGTACATTTGCATAATTAAAGTGCATTTAGAGATATCGAACAGTAGGTTTGGTAGATTCTAGAATATCTAAGCAGGTCAGTGACGAAGCGTGGGAGAAAACAAGGCAAGCTCTGTTCACCTTTGTAAATCAAGAAAATGTTTATTATCCAACTTTTACTTATATGCTTTTTGTATTATATAAGACAGAAATATCATAACATTAAGCTCATTGAGAATATCGGACATTATAACAGTGAAAAATTGAATTTTAAATCGATATGGAACGTCGGAAAGCCAAAATAATGAATAGTAAAATGCAAAAAATGAGATGAAAGCGGCTAGCAGAGAGCTTGCAAATAGAGGTGGTGAAGGCTGGATACTGAAGTTGTTTGACCTTGAAATCGGGCTAAGGGCACTTGACAGTTTCTTCCGCGGGACAGCGCTGCTTTCTAACCCACTAACCTTTTATCACTTTTTGTGAAATGCTTTTAAAATATTTTATTATTATTGTATTGTACATACATTAAAAATAATAATAATAATAAAATAATAAGAATCCGAATAGAATTTAAAAAAAATAAAATAAAATATAATTATAAAATATAAAATTTTGGCGTAGTAATAAACATATTTAGGGGTCCCCAACAGGGAGGGGGATTGATCCTCAGTTAGCCCAAGTAGAGAACCCACCCCTCGCCGGTAGTTCTGGAGGAAGGACTCTGAAGGGGTTCCAGTGTCGAGTGTAAACAGAAGACAAGATAGTCGCCAAATCCTCCCTGATCCTGGGAGACAATCCTCAAGGATCCCTTCTCAATGGTCACCGGCATTGTCCTTGAGATCGTCTTAGTTCCCTCACTTGAAATAATCCCATTACAGCTCGTCCCCTTCCTTCATTATCGACAGTCTATATTATCACAAGCCTTGGTTTGAAGGGATAGCAACTATGTGTGTCTCATCAATTAATAACATTTTGTCTAATTTAATAATCTATATTTGCTAACTGTCGAACTATGGGGTTGTGCTAAGCCATCTAACATGAAGCGTATCCGGTCCTTACAATCCAAAATCCTAAGGACAATTGACGGAGTTAGAATCAAAATGGTCCAAGTGACATTTTTGAAATTTTTTCGTTAAGTGCATAATCGGGTACAAAAATGATAGTTCTGTTCAAGTGAAATCCTAGCCAGTGCTGAGATCTAGTGGCAAATCACTTATACCATTTTGGTGACATGTAAAAGTAACTAAAACATATCAATAGTGACCTTGAAATTAAGATTTGTATTCAATTTTATGGTTTGCTAACAGCAACTTTCACCAAGAAAGCAGGAGACAAAATATTTCCGGTTTCGATAAATTATAGATTTTTTAAATCAGTTAAGAACTTAATGCACAGTTTCTTCAAAGTTTTAAAAATGTCACTTAGATCATTTTGATTCTAACCCCGTCAATTGTCAATATACTCCATAATGATCTTAAAATTCCGTTTAAATTAGTATAATAAAATTCAAATATTGTAAAATACAGATTTTAAGAGAGATTGACAAAGAATTCTGGAAACAATTAGAGAATTATCGTGATATTGGAACTAAATCAACATTTGGAGATCTCCTGTCATGGAAGCTAAGTAGCTGACTGTCTAATCAGTTTGATACATTGTACATCCAGCCTAATATTGACAAGTCTCCTTCAATAATTAGTTCATTGCAGCCAGATCTGCACTGTATGCACTAGGCGGGGACCCAACGTAAAAAGGTATCTCCAGAAAAAATATATGCTCCAGAATAATATATATGCTTTAAAAATAATAATATATACTATGCTCCAAAAAAAAAAAGTTGTCGGTGAATCACAGGCTTCACTTCCCTCTCGCCGATTTGGCTGAACATGTTGTGATAAAGAAAATTATGAAAAATAAAATAAATAAATATAACATTAAAATAATGGAATTAATAATAAATAAACAGATAATAAAATTACCGCATTTCCTGTAGAAATTGTAGCTGGTCTTCTACTAAATTTAGATTTGTACTGTTATTTCCGAAAAGGGCCCTAAAAAGTATCGAAGGTTCAATACGTGCAATTTTGAAGAAAGAGCAATTTACTAAAGAGTTGCCATCTTGTTTCTTTTCAAAAATGTTAAATCTAATCCAAAGGTATAAATTATCTAAATGGGTTCACAGGTAAATGAATAGCATAGAATAAGAGAACACATATTGGGTTTGTTTATCTAAACCTACATTATAAATAAAATCAAAATATCGATATCCAATAAAAAATCAAATTATTTACAATTAAAAATCTTACAAACTAATTTCTACATCTACTTTACTCTCTTTTCTTTTCAAATATTGTGGTCATTCTTTAATTCAATGTTATTTTGGGCGTATAAACATATATGTAATTAAAGTATTGTTCTTTTCACTCCTACATGGTTCACTTCCTCAGGCCTAAACAACTCTTATCTCTAGTCTGTCTTCTCTTCTTAGACTGTTTCTTACTATTTCAAACAGCTGATCGCCGTCTTTTGTTCCCATTCATTGGTTGTTCAGATTTCGTTTTAAAACAAAATGCGACTAATCCATTTTTGTACATTTATTCACATATATATTAATGTGGGTGTGGCCTCTATTTATAATGTTTTAGACTATGAAACTTACGTTGTTCATGGTTATTAACAGAAGGGTTAATTCAAATATTAGGCTAGACTAGTTGTTCATAGGTTACCTTAATGATTCAATAGCTTAATGATTTTCTTTTCTTTCCGTTTTGTTTATCTCATCAATTCATTATCATCTAAACACTGTAAAGTAAAACAGTTTCTACAATTTAATAATTACCTTCAAATGTTTCTGCTTGAGTTTTTAGTTAGAAAATTTCTCTAAAATGCTATTTTTGCAGGGTAATTTTCAAAAAAATCCCCCACAGGTTTAGCCTAGGGGTCTACAGATCCTAAATACGGCCCTGTATGTAAGTGATTAGTGGAGATACAGGAGGCCTTGGTTCGTGTTGATTCTAGTCTAGTGCCCACTATCAGGACTATGAGATGATGTTTGTCCAATAGTGCACAGTCAGACCCGGTCCATAGCACGTACACCAGATAGCACAACCGTCGACTGACTGTCAGTTGCACAACAGTTGGACTACATCGATACACTTACCACATCATCCAATCACTGTTCTTTTGTCAATGTTCTGTGAACATCAGACTATCAGCTTCTTACCAGACTCCAGACATCGGCCGCCGTATCATTCTCTTTTAACCATTCACTCTTGTTGCCGCTAAATCCATGGTAATCAGTTTGGCATCAGGGAGTCAGGGTGGAAAGGGAGGAATCCCTACCATGGGCGGTCCTCGAGTTCCAAAATTGGACACAATACATTTTTATTTCTCTAACTATAGTATAGAGGAAGTTATGTAATCCTTCATAAATTCGATGTTGATTTTTCACCGGAATTTCCTGAATTCCGACCTCCTGATTCCAATAGTGAAATTATATGTGTATCAAGAACCTCAAAGGACGACTCCTAGCCGAAAGACTATATCTTAGAAAACATCACAACAGAGACAATTGCCTGCATATTCTTCGGTTTGAGTCTATGTTATTCTCCAAACTGGCTGTTTACTGGTTATCGGGCCATCAAGACCTCGGTCTACCGAGTGTAGACTTACAAACTTGGAGAAATCCGGTAAAAGGGTCTAACAATACTGAATGAGGAAACTTAAAACTTTATTTATAGGATAGAAGTTAACCTTTGATGCCCGGGCTTTAACTTCAAGGCAATACCGCCTACTACCAGAGTGCTCTTTCGTCGTTCAGGACAGTGGGTGTCCTAAATGTTGCCTACCCACGTTTATTCATCTAGGGTAAGGGTCTTTAACGAGTAGGCTCCGGATCATCGCTTAACGGCCCATCCGAAGGACATGGTGCTCAATTTTTTTTCACCTCCGAGATAAAAAAAAAACTTAAGGGCCTCGGCAGGGCTTCGAACCCGTGATATGGAGCTCAGTAAGCAAGCACGCTACCCCTAAGCTACCGGCAGCCACGTCTCATTGACATCTGTAGGTAACGGCTCCAAAAAGCATAAGTATATAATATATAATAATTTTTAAATGAATTATAAAAATAAATGTGTAGTGTTGCTGCTGCTTGCTGGTTTTCTCAATGTTCTGAATCAATGGCCTTATTTTTTCACTCAATGATTCGGTTTTTGAGCCTAACAGTGAGAAATTGTTTTCGTTGAATAACGTTGACTGGATGGTTAGAGGCGAGGCCTGTTGAAATGTGACAGTGCCATCTGGTGGGTGGGCCGAACATTACTCACCCCCATCCAATGTGAGCAGCACACAGCTAGAGCTACAAAACAACCACCGCCCCGGAAACATTCAACCCCCGACCTTCCTACTTGCAATAATGCCCTGCAGTTAGGCGCTAGACTTTCACAACCCCATAAGTTTGTCTTTAGAAGGGACTGCCCTCATGTGAAGGCAGAGCAACATTTATTACGGCTGTTCTCTTTAGTGTTGTTTAATAATAATAATATATACGGTGGGTTGGTGCTTTGTACCTAGGGATCTAAGCATCTAATGCTCTTAATCCTTCCCTGGAAGCGCTGGGCTTCTTTACCTTGTTACCTGTTTGTTTATACTACCGAAACCAAGCCCTTCATGAAGGACCCAATCTCCCAGTTTCCTTAACGAATCTGAGAATGACTCTTCTAAAGTCCTCCTCTTTGATCACATATTTGCCAGTGAGCCGCCGTCTCGTCTTCTTCTCTACATCTGTCACAGGCAGGATTGTCTTTGACTCCTCCAATATCGCGACCATCGCTTAATGTTCAATAGATAAAAAAACACCGGGTCTCAAGGACGCCATTTTAAGCTCAGTAAACAGTACCCCTGAGCGTAAAATAATTTTTCTAGAATATCCACATAAACACTTTTTTGGAGGGGGCGTTAAACGATGGTCCCGAGCGTGTTCGAAATTAGGTACTCGTTCAAGACCTATTACCCTTGGTGTATAAACTTTTAAAATTTAGGACTCCCACAGTAAAGTCGGGCTCATATCCAGCATGAGCCACGAAAGTGCGCTCTGGTGGTAAGCGATATGTCTTCATAGTTAAAGTCCGGGCATGAGTCACAATAACTATATTGTATTTATTAAAATTAGAAATTTTATATTAATTTATTTTCTATTATTATTTTTTTTTATAATTCATCTCATCATGTGTTAACTTATCTTAGGGAGCCCTGGTGGGCTAGAGCGTAGGGCTTATTCGCATGGTCTCACCATGGTTTGCGGGTTCGAGTCCCGTCCGGGAGTGTGTTTTATTTCGTAGATAGAACTCCCTTTCGGGGATATGGATGTTGTAAATAACTAAATAGATAACACAGTGACATGGCTTATATGCATCTTATAAGGCCAAAAAACTTAGCTTAATTTTAAGATATGTTATGGGCTGATGTATATAAATTATACACTGTTTCGATTATAAAATTGTGTGTCGTATCCAATTACCATGAATTAATAGAAATTATTATCATCTATCCATAACTTATTAAATTCATAATATCCTTATTTCCATGTATTTTTAAAATTTTATTTTTTGAATGCATACAGTACCTA
The DNA here is from genome assembly GCA_963662175.1 of Aradus depressus. NCBI lineage: Eukaryota > Metazoa > Arthropoda > Insecta > Hemiptera > Aradidae > Aradus > Aradus depressus. The sequence goes on from OY759215.1 coordinate 13,266,746, forward strand.
CACTTTTTAATTTAGGATGTAGCACGAAATACATTATTCAAATTTGACCAGTTTAGCATATGGCATATATATACATCAGGTATTGTTACACTCTGGTATGTTCATTGAATATAAAGTATCGGATCCTACGCAGACAAACCGTTTAAGGTAGGACAATAATTCAGAACAATGTTCTCTGTCAATGATTGTACTTCATGTCTATGTTCCCTTTACAATATTGGTTATATACCTGCTTTAATATTATATATTATAACTATTATATACTATAACTGTTATATATTATAACTGTTACCTATATATTATAACTGTTATATATTATAACTGTTATATATTATAACTGATATAAATTATAACTATTATATATTATATACAATCCATGGCTGAAAGTATGATGTACATTTCTTTAAAATAATGTAACAATGATAAATCAATGTGCAGAATAAATCCTCTGTCTACAGGGAACTAACTTGAAATAAATTCACTGTAGGTAATTCTCATAAATCACACTCATCAATTTTATAATATCTTCATGAAAACAATTTGAAATATACAATGTAAAATTCCAAAACTAAAAAAAAAAATTACATTTACTCAAAAATTATTCGTTAATTTAATAAATGTTATTAGTTTACATGAGAATGTGTCGGTCAATATCGGATAATCAGAGTAAAACTCTTGTAACTTCTAAACACATAAAGGAACAAATGGACGCTATATTAAAAATAATTATTGATTGAATTATTTTTGTATTATAGAGAAAAAAAAAAAATAATTGGGGGATCCATAGATCACAGGCCTCACTCCCTATATATTATAACTATTCTCTATTTCTTTGAGATTTCTCAATAAAACAAAATTTCTGATGAATCAGTTGAGTTGTTAGAAACTGATGTTGTGTCCAGACACAACTCCATAAATTACAATATCTGATCTGTACTCTGGTGTACCTTCCATCTCTTTCTTAGGTTCCTTCTCTTCCCGGACAATGGATCATTTGTCAAAACTTATCTATTTATTTTTAGTTTTTTTTTTTTTTGTTTATTATCAGATTTATTGTACCACCTCAATGATTACTTTCAACTCATTTCCCGGATCGTCCTTGACTCAGAACATAGATATTTGTCAAAAACAGAAGAACAGAAGATCAGATGATTCCAAGAATACATGACTTAATAATTAAAATTGTTTATCTCTCATGTTTTTCTTTGACAGAAAGATTAGAGCCCTGTAACCATTTCGAAAAGTTTCTTTCTCCAAATTTCTTTTTTTGGACACCCAATAAAAAAGTTCAAAACCTGTTGTTTATATAATTTTTTTTTTAATATGGATTCGGTGCGACGCTAGGTTGTAGGTGAAGGAGACCCTTAGATATAAAAAATATAAAACCATATTTTAAAATTCAAGAAACTTTACTTTATAATTATTTCTTATTTATTGTACATTTTTCGGAGCATCGTATTAATCCTATCTCGTATTTGAAAACATTTTGATAGTTGATGCTTTAATAAGGAACATTTGGTGTGAGGACAAATGTTTTGATAGGATTGACAGTTTTCGCACAAGTCAAGCAAACGTCTCGAAAAATAGGTTTCAAGACGTCTTTATAAGACGTTTTTCGTCATTTATCTCGCAAATTGGGTTGGTCTTCGAAATATCGTATTTCATATGAAATCTGACTCTGCAAATCTGATTATGCTAAGTATAATCCATATTTTGTGTATTGTAAAGTTTTCTTATTATGTTGCGAGCTCTCACAAAGTACCAGTCGCATAATCACACATGCACATACAGACAACATCGCGAAAATGATCAAAACGCGTTCGGGGGATCATGAAACGTGTAATTCTGTTGAAAACTCGATTTCGGATTTTTGCTCGGTTACAATACTTCCTTATACCAAAAAGTATAATAAGGTAAAAATGTGTTCATCTGATGGATGATCAAATGATTATTCAGAGAGAGCCTTATGCCTTCTAAAACCCAGAGCAAGAAATAATATTTATGAGCCCGAGACAAAAAAATACGCTTTTCGAAATATTTTATTTAAAAAAAATGTGTGTTCCTTTTTTGTCGAATACTCCATTATTTTCGTTTCATTCATGAATATTGTAAGCTGGCTTAGAGGCGATGTTGTTTTCCTTAGGACAGATATGCTAATGAGAGCTAACAAAGGTACAATTATCTTGGAACTGACCAGTCCCAACACCGCTAGGGTACACAAGGGTACATCTGTCAATGGAATATGCAAATTAGTAACTCCTCTCTAGCAGTTCATTGTTTCAAAACTTTTTTTTTGTTTTATATATCCGACGTCTGCATAATATGGGTGAAATTAGTATCTATGCCAGAAGGTGAACTAATGAGCTCGGAGCTGTTTCACCATCAGCCGGAATGGGCCATTTTTTTACTTTCCTCAGCTATAATAATAATAATAATAATTTTATTTTCGTTAAACCAATACATGGTAATAGGATACGTAAAAAGAATATAAACATTAAAATAGTTTATAACTACTTGAGTCTAACACACATATGATTAGTAATAACAAAACTATTAAAAAAAGTGAAATGAAATGAATAAAAACTGAATAAATAAATACCTACTTAAAAATATATGAGTACGAAAAAAATATTTATACATAGTTACATTTATAATGAGTAGATTCCTACATTTTTCAATTTATTAAAAATTAAGATAACTATTTTTTAAAACTCTTCCGGAAGTGTCTTTATCACAACGATATTTCGGTGTTCTTACGCCCCTTCATGAGGTCCCAATGTGCGAGATATAGAAAAGGAAAAGAAAACAATGTAACTATAACAATATATAAAAAAATAAATACATATATGAATCAATTATAAATGAATAAATAAAAAAAATATATATAAATGAATAAATAAAAAAATATATAAATGAATAAATAAATAAATATATAATTGAATTAATAAAAAAATATAATAAGGTTTTTTAAAATAATAATAATAAGAAATAATAATATAAGAAGTATAGGGGAAGTAATATAATCGGTTTGAAATTCTATGTTGAGTTTTCAACGGAATTTCATGTTTTCCGACCCTCTACTTCTAAAAATGAAAAAAAAAAAAATCCTGACTTTCTGTACGTCTTTGATTATGCTAACTCCCCAAAGAATAAATATATCAATAAGAAATTGACGACACTAATTGACATATACACATTTTTCCTAAGCTTAGGTATATACATAGATATTAATTACTTCCTCAGCTATACAAAGTATAGGAGAAATTATGTAACTCATCAAAAATTCGATGCGGAGTTTTCAACGGAATTTCATATTTTCCTACCTGTAGATTCCATGTATAAAAAAAAATCTTTAGTGTAAGTGTGTTTGTGAGTCTTTGAACACGATAACTGCCGATTTAATGAATGTATCTACCTGAAATTTCATATATAAAATCAAAACCCAATGAGGACATAACTTGTCAAGTTTGAGCGATATCGGCTAAAGAGAAGGGAGGCTTGGGGGGGGGGGGGGGGGGGGGGGAGGGGCTATATTTAAAATCCAAAATAACTGCCGATGTAATAAATTTATCGACACAAAATTTAGTACGAGGATTCAGGAAGCCGTATGTAAGTCAACAATTGAATATTAGCGCAAACGTTCGATTTGTTTAGAGGAGGAGCGAAAAATTAATTGATTAATTCGTTCTGGGGAAGTACATCACCTGGTGTTCACCGACGACTTAATTCTTATGTTCTCATTTTGATCTTCCTCTCACCTAAAATATTTTTTCCCATTCTGAAACAAAAAAAAACAATCCTGTTTACATTACGAAATTTTTCATAGATACAGATCCTGTTTACATTACGACATTTTTCATAGATACAGATCCTGTAATCAGTTCTATGAAATTAATAATTCATTAGTAAAGAAAGAGATGGCAACTATTGTATTATCTGTTTAACTGTGAGTTACCGCAGGACGGTTAACGTTTCGGAACGTTAACTTTCCTTTCTTCAGCAGTGACAGCTGATCATTATCTTGGCCCAGGCCAGCACTCACTGCTCACTCATTACAGATTTATCTTACAAAAAGACAAATTACACCGAATTAAATTTTGAGTTAGTTAAAAGCACCCCAAAGGTAATGAACTGGTTCTTTCGTGAATATTCATTTTTTTTTTTCAATCTGATTTTGAAAGTTAAAAGAAAAAAAACTGGCGGAATAAAAATAAAAATCGGTTATAAGAACTGCTGTTATGTTGAAGGTTAAAAAAAAAAAAGATCTGAATTTTGCGCTTCTGATGCTCGATAATTATCAAACGGTATTAATGGCTGACGGCATTAATTTTGCCGGCGTCGAAGGTTATTTAGTTTTTTGAGTTGAGTCAACCTCTGATTCCCTTCCTTTTCGGCTGATTCCTCGGAAAATTAATGTAGTTATCATGTTTTTATTAATACACATACAATTTTTTTTTCATTCTTGGAAACAAGAAATTTTGTTGAAAATTCCATATCGAATTTGTGCCATGTACTGTCGAAGGCTGTCTGCGAGTCTCTGATTAGACAACAAGTTGGCGATGGCATTTTTTCCGCCCTCATTACAATTGAAAATGCAGTGGATCGAGCACGCTTAGCAACTTTTCAGCAGCAGAATATTACAGATTTTTTAAACAAAAACTAATTTTAGTTTTCTGGAAATACATATGTACATGCACATATGTAATTTTATTTTTGTAAAATTTATTAAAAGTGTAATACATGCATAATAAAATGTATAATAGAATTCTTATGATTTTCTTTACATTTTTATCCCCTCTCGATATTAGGATTTTTTTTTGATGTTTACTCGATATTGAGAGTCGACTGTAACACCAGATATGAATAGAATAGAATAATTGATTATTTCGTGGTGGGGAAGTACATTGCCGGTGATTCAGAGAGTGCTTTTGTTTTTAATTTTAGTGAATGAACCAACTCTTGTCTTTACAACAACAAAAAAAGTTGAATGCTTTACTGCTAGTCTTAATATATTTCTGCATGAGTTGAGTTCAAAATATACACATAATCAAATACACTACTCTTCTTTTGACATACTCTTCAAGGAAGCGTTCGCTAACCTATTATATCATAATATATGAGATATATTATAATATATGAGATATATTATGTCTTCATTTGAACATTTTGTGGTCAGAATTCAGTTTCTTGTCAAATCCCGAACTAATAATGTTCTTTGATCACTCCTTGTAGATTCTATTCTAGGGATAGTTTTTTTTTATAAGGAATTAACTTTCCCACTTCTTGAAAGAAATAGATACAATAATAAAAATAAAATAAAATAAAATTCAAAATATTCTCTGTTCAAAATGCAAAAAAAAAAACAAAAAAAAACATAAAAATCGTGTTTCATATATCATAAAATATATTTTATATTATAAAAGCTTTTAATTAATTTATACTCTCCTTTCATTTTTATTTTCATGGCAGAGGTCCTGCACCAATATTCTATAATTTCTATTGTAATTACGTTTATTTAATATTTGCAGTACCTACTATATTTTTTTAGGTATTTACTAATTATTACTTGTCGATAAAGGTGTTTGGGCAAAAGGGCTTGTCAGTAAATCTGAATTTTAGGAGGGGAATTTCTGAAAAATTCCTGCAAATCAGGTAAAGCACATTTATGTTGGTTGAAATATTATTTCTATAAAATATTAAGTATAAACAAAGTAAAATATTCCAACATTGAGTTACATTTGGTAAAAATATTTAAATGCATTAAATCCTTTGGATCACAAGACTTATTCTGACTTAAGCCCTTTTGCCCAAACACCAGAGATATATTATAGTTGTGAGCGTAATCGGTCCGAAATATCGTCCTGAAAGAAGATTTTCCTTAAAGAAATATGAAATATTTATAATTAAAAAATTGTATCTAATGATTTTTTAATTTGGTAAAATTAGGTAATTAGGTATATTTATTTTCAATAATACTTTATTTCTTTATAATGGACTAACATTACTGCAACTAATCATATAATTGAAAATGACCTGTAAGTCGAAACGTCTAAGGATAATGAAATAAAGTATTATTGAAAATAAATATACCTAATTTTACCAAATTAAAAAATAAGTAAGGTAATTATAAATTCATATTGATTTATAGTATCTAATGTATTTTTTAATTCTAGACATTTTCTATTCATGTATCTTCTATCATTTTTTTTTTAAATAATTAATATTATTCATCTTTTATTTGTTTATATTCTAGGATTAAATTTCGGGTGATGTATATCACTTATAAGCTATTGTGAAGTATAAAATTGTATAATGTATCCAATTACCATAATAAATATTATTGTTTTTACTATCTAACAATGTTTCTATGCCGGCATATTGCTTGATAAAAGCGGAACAGAGCTCTGAGGATGCATTTGTCTGATGTTTTGACAATATTAAGACGATCCTCCCCTCCCACAGTGTTCCTTATCATCTGGTTATCAGTCTGGAGCAATCTCTGTTCCGGCAACCCCCTTCTCTCCCCCTCCCACTTCCTCTTTTTTGGCGACCTCATTTTTTTGACAGGGCTCTCTTTAAATCTGGTCTGCCCACTCCAGAAGTCGTCCTTTTATTGAAAAGAAATCGATTTGTGATTGTATCTGGTGATTCGTCTTGTATGCTGTGCTCTTTCAGCTGATAAATGCTACCACTGCTTTCCTGAGAATATCGCAACAGTAAAACCTTGACTGCCAGAGAGGAGTGGGGGGGATCGACATATTATTTTTATACCCTTCATGCTACTTCATTCTCGTTTTTTCTTGTTTCTCTTTACTTGCTCAGCTATAAAAAGTACAGAGAAAGTTACGTAATCTGTCAGAAATTCGATATTGAATGAGAGATCAATCTTCTGTGAACACGATAACTCCCAATGAATATATCGACACGAAATTTTATAAGTGTATCCAGAACTACATAAAGACAACGCCTATTACTTTTTAGCCCAATCGGCTAAAGGAAACGGCGGGATTACAAGGGGGCTATACACAAAAAAAATTTAATATAAATAAAATAAATATTTAAAAAAAATATTAATAAGGTTCGGAAGAATTATAGCGCGATCGGACATACCCCACAATTATTCTAGGAGGTTTAAGACAGTTTGGCTCAGAGAGTCCCTGCTATAAAGTGATGTCATGAGGGTTCGCCGTTATTTTTCCTCTCTCTCTATTTTTTATTCTTTTTCTATGTAGGTATGTCAGCCCAGCCGCTGATTATGCATTTTTTATATAGTTGTGGCTTGAAATAAAGAAATACACGAAAAAAAAAAATTCAGCAGCTATCAGCTTTTTGTTGTAATATGTATTTTTATTCCTAGTAAATAGGATGTCGATATCTATTCATAATATGGTTGAATTGTGTGTTTTCCTAACCCCCCCCCCCCCCTTACCTAGTTATCAAATCGATGTTGAGTTTTCATCGAAATTTCATGTTTTCTGACCCCTGATTACAAAAAAAAAATTAGAAAAAGTCTGTCTGTGTGTCTTTGTCGGTGAATGCGATAACTCCCGTTAGAATGAATGTATCGACAAGAAAGTTTCTATCTGTTTCCAAAACCCCATAAGGACGACATCTAATAATTTTTAGATGAATCAACCAAAGGGACGAGTGGATCGTAAGGGGCTTTATTCAAAAACCCCAATAACTGTCGTTGAAATGAATATATCAACATAAAATTTCATATATAAATTCATTCAGCGAAAACTTAATTGATTAATTAATTCTTGCTGGTGAAGTACAAATCTGTCAGACCTATATTTGATAGGGTCTATGTGAGACCTATACTTGATAGGGTCTATCTAACCTATTTTACTTATAATTAGTAAGTATTATAGAATATATCCATCTGATTTAGTATTCAGAGTATATCTTGAAGAATTCCTTCTGCAGGGTTGTCTTATCAATATTAATGGCGGCCTGGTGAGGACTACATGAGACATCCATTGTGTTTCATAAATTGTTGAATATTAAATACACAACAGTTTCATGTCCGCATTCAAATTAGTTGAAGACTTTGGCAACACCTTCGTATTATTTAGTTTCACCTAAAGATTCTCAGTCTGTCTAACTCATACTACCTGTCTGACCTCCATTCTCCCTATGTACAATTCCCTATATCTCTTCAGACCCCATTGCGTTGTCATCACAAACTTACTCAAACGATCCTCCTCGAAGACTGAGGTGGTGCTGGCCGAGAGACATGCTATCATAAGAGTGCTGGTAGTGATCAGTCTCATCCTTCATTGTCGCCTCCCTTGAGCTCTTCTGTCCCTCTCGGTCTGCCTCCACTGCTAGTCAGAAGCTAGACAGATACGGGGAACCATCCGCGCCCCCGTGATCTCTTCTACCTCCATTTAATTATAGAAATGAGGACAGTATCATGCTGAGGTGAGGATCTCGCAGCTGAACAATTGTTTTTATTATAATTCATCATATTTTTTTGTGTATATTTTTATTTTTATTTTGTTTTAGTGTATGTTTTCATTATGTATTTCACTTTATTATTGCCCATTTATTTTATGTATTTATTTAGTTTTACTTTATTTTATTATTTTGTAGATACTTTGTATTATTATTGTTCGTGTTTCTGCTTCTTATTACTTTGTATACATATATAGATTGAGATAGCTTCTTTGTTCCATTTTTTATTCTTATATATTCATCTACATACATATTTTAGTCAACAATACATGTTTCTTGTATTGCAACAGACCTCATTTCAGCAGTATCTTTAATTTTAATTTTTTTCATCCTCTGTGTTTTTCCTCCCACCAGATCTGACCTGTTTTCTCCTGGTCATCCTTGAACTCCTTGAAAAAAAAATAAATAAATAAAAACCACGCACAATAAAAGAGGCAAACCGGTCGAAACCTTGTTAAAGTATATTGAAAATTGCAATAAATCTGTGAGGGTCTGTGAGGCGGCGCGGCGTGACCTTTTGCCCTATTTGCTGAAGCGGCTCCATGAGCGCTGCGTGGGCCACAGTATCCCAGATGTAATAAGATAACAGACAAAGAATTTATGGAGATGTTTAGCTGCGAAGGTCGGAGGTCACTTATCATGTGTTTAGTAGCCATCATGTGCATCTTACTGCATGGCGTTTAAATGACTTTCTTTCCTAACAATGCACTTTCAAGACATTTATGTCACTTCTAACTGTTGACCTTTGACATATATTTACATTCAACCATGACATGATTATAGAATACAAAATACAGATTTGTAATGGAGATTATTGTACTCAGTGACGGATCCAAGCGGGACAAGAGAGGCTTCGGGGAAGGTATCCATCTATCAGAAATTCGATATCGTGTTTTTACCAGAATTTCAAGTTTTCCAATTCCCTAAATTACAAAAAGGGAAAAAAACAAAGTCCATGAATCCACCGAAAAATTAATCTTTTTTTAAAATACACACTATAATAAGATTTAGTGTTTAAGATCCTATTGGTTCGATTTGTAAAAGTATTCAGTCAAAATGTTGAAAAAAAGTAAGTAATCAAAATATACATTATTATTAGTTAGTTGTTATGACTCATGCCCGGGCTTTAACAACGAGGTCATATCGCCTACTACCAGAGCGCTCTTTCGTCACTCTGATGGATATGAGCCTGACTCTACTGTGGGAGTTCTAAATTTTGCCTATCCTTAATTTTTATTCACCTAGGGCTGGGGTCTTTAACGAGTACCTGACATCGTACAGGCTCGGGACCATTGCTTAACGTCCCATCTGAAGGAAGGCATGCTTAAGTTTCATTTACTTCACAGATAAAATAAACTAAGGACCTCGGCTGGGTTTCGAACTCACGATCTTGAGCTCAGAAGGTAAGCACGCATACCACGCTACCGGCGCCCTCCATACATTATTACTAATAGGGTACGCTCTCTAGCCTACAATGTTGGTGTCTATCCTTCAGAAATAATTGGTTTATCTAAAAAGTTTGTTGTGGTTTGTGAAACTTGACTGCCTAGTTTGATCTGTACTTGATTTGTACCTATTGCAGACGTTGTGCCTATTCTCAGAGGTAAGGCCATGCCTGGATCTGACTGAGCCATGCACAGCCTCCGGCCACTACATACATTACACACTCGATATGGATTCCACACCTATTGGACTCACATCTCCCCATTCCCTGAGTTATGGCTAATAACACACTACCTCTAGGCGAGAACGGTTCTTCGGCGTTATGTTCCAATCAGGGAAACTTAGGGTTTCTCTTCTTCTGCGTCTCATCTTAAGAGAACATCCCGCAATTATAGCTTACGGTTTAGTATGGATAACTAAAGTATTTTGAATGATACTTCAAATTTTTTGCAAAGATATTGTGAAAAATGTGTTTCTTAAATTTCTATGGGATGTTACATTGTTGGTTAATTCCGGCATTTCTTCCAGAGGTGTCTCCTTATTCTTTTTTCCGGCAATATTTCGGAACTCTTACAAGTCCCTTCTTCCGGTCACTATGAACACAGTACAAATCATGGTGTCCCGTGACATTATAAGACCGGGAAATAGTCGTGGACTGTCAAACGTGGGTAGGGGATTGGTAAACCGTCCTAAATACGCCCCTGGCTCCAATGAGTCCTCCCCCGGGAACATCAAATAAAAAGATATTGATCCGCTGAGTTAGACGATACCGGTACTCTATTGATTTTATTCGACTTGCCTCAACTGAAAACAGAAGTTCTTCATATCTAGTGTAATTTGGTCTTGCATCAATGAATATCTACTTATGTCTGCTGTCTCAAGGGCCAGATGATATTTATTTTTCATCCTTTCTCGTTACATAGAAGTGGCTTATTACTTGATGTATATGGAGTAAAAAACAATCAGGCATGAAATTGCAATCTTTTCCAAAGAGCAATCAGACTGTTGAGAGAAGGAGGAAGGAAGGGATATATTTCGAATGTCCCCGAGGAGTGGAGGAACGAAGAAGAGTACTTAAGTTCAAATATTAGAAGAGAAAAAAAACACAAGAAAATGAAACTCCCCTATCCTAGAGGGAAGAAAAATCGGGATTTTGATCACCAATGAGAGGATGGTAATATCCCAAGAGACGATACGAACTTGTGGCATTTGCGAAGAAATGAGCAATCAAATCAGGAGAGAGACTCTGGCAGAGCTCTTGTCAAGCATAAAACTCATTACTTTGAAACCCAACCGAAGAATAAGTAAGTCGAAGAGAGTTTGTGGGAGAAGAGGAAAAGGGGGTTAATTTCTTATATGGGGTCGTCTCTTGAAGCACCATCTTGCCATGAGTCCCATGTAGGATCGGCAAGTAAAGAGAAGATTAAAAACATTAGGTTCATCTTTTTTAAATCAACTTCTCAAAGTTTATATTAATATTTTTTTCATATGCAGAATTTATTAAGAAAATCCTATTACTTAGTGCTGCGTATCTTGTTATAAGGAAAGTCCTTCGTGCATATGATATAATCTTATCTGTTACAATTTTATCAAACAGTGCTGACTATTCATATGGAAGCCTGGGAAGACATTGACCTGCAGATCTTCACATCAAACTGTTCAATTCTCCACGAGGAAGAACAACCCGAACTGTTCATATGGGGACATCAAGACTGTAAAACGTGTAGTCCTCGAATGTCCGCCGTACGATGAGACCAGGGTGGAGGAGTTGATTCGTGGGACCGGAACATACCTGGGATTGGATTTGCGGGACAGTGTTCCGACGTTTTGTCGACTCCTGGCAGGACCAAAAGAAAGCAGAGACGTCCACCGACCGCCACCACCCTCACAAGTCCTACTCTGGTCTTGAGCTCACTAGACATATTACGGACGAGTGATGTTTCATAAGTGCAAGGTGCATCCAAAAAGTTTTATTATAAATAAACAAAGTTTACCTAATCTAAAGTTAGATTAGTTCTAGTTCTAGGTAAAAAAATAACTTACAACTTTAATTTTGGTTCTTCTTGAAGATTGCTCTGTTCTCCATCTACAACCCCCTCTCTCGTTCAAAATTTTAAGATGTCACATAGCATAGGCTGTAGATAGGATATATATCCTAAGTTGACCATCCTTGAAATACCCTGCAAGATTCTTGAACAGACGATTATTATGCTGATGGTTTGCAAGCACATAGTTGGCCTACTGATCTGGTGATCGCGGGTTGGACCCAGGACGGAGCCCTAAGATTTTTTATCTAGTAAATAAATACCTTGAGCACACTGTCCTTTATCCTTTATCCTAGGTAACTAAACCCGAATAGGCAAAGATTCGGCCTCATATTCACTCGGTAGTAGGCAATATGACCTCGGAGTTAAAGCCCAGGCTAATAGGATGAAATAGATTTGTGATCCTCCCACTCCACTACTCCTCCAAATCTCTTGAAGTTACTACTATTATGCAGATCTGAGAGGAAGGCACATTAGTAGCTGAACAGAGGAGTGGTCGTTGACTTCTTTTCCTTTAGCTGAGGCTAACTCATAGAATATAGACCAAATCCAAATGCAAATTTAGACCTCTTTACCTGTTTCTCACTGGCTGAAAGGAGACAGATGTCAGAGGTGAAGGAGAACCTTTCCCATTTACTTCCAATCCCACAAATAGCAAATATTTAATTTTCACAAAATAATTAAATTTTAGCACAATTTTGTAGGAAATAATAAACACTTGGCAGTTCGGTGTAGGAACATTCCCCCAGGACTATCATTAGGAGAGAGTGAGCAGTGCTTTAGATTCAGCCAAATGGACCAGTTGCCATGGTAGCATTACTGAGTGTAAGAAAATCAGTCTCAAAATAACGCTGTACAATGAAATAAAGACAATTTTTTGTATGAAATGAGGGGAGTTTTCAGCATATATATCGTTGTTGAGGCCATATGACCTCACTGTTAATGCCCGGGCACAATAACTAATAACTCCACACGCGGAGAATTGCGTTGAAATATCTTTCCGTGGCTGCACAAACAAGAGTTAATATCTTCAAACAACCTGAATCCAAAGCATTATAAGTAGAGTTTTCAAATGGCATAAGGATTGTAGTTATTCTAAAAAAAAAAAAACTTAGGACTGAATCCAATCATACAAAACAAATAATGCCAGGGCTTTGAGTGATTAGGAGAGTTGAATGGTTTGTTGGCAGGCGAATAAGAAAGCGTAGAGCTTACAAATAGAACCCATACAGTAAAAGTGTAACCTTTGGTTTTGTGGACATAAAAACAGGCACTTTCATTTGTTTGTTCGATAAGATGTATGTGTAATTCCTTTATGGAAGAACAGCCCTAGTCCAATATATAAGAATAAATGAATCGGAATTAATCATATAAATCCACTAGAATCATAAATCCACTTCTCAGATGCCATTGTCTTTTGTATGGAAAAACAGACACTCCAATAGATACAATCCTTCTGATTGGGCGCCATGGTGTAATGAAATCATCCATTGTACTGACAGACAAAGTGTCTCAGTGTGATGAAGAAATAGATTCATGAATTTGCAATTTTTTTGTCATTGACATACCTTAAATATGTGTAAACTTATTCAAGTATTAGCTGTAGTTAGTTATTGTGTTTCATGCCCGGGCTTTAACTACGAGGTCATTTCGTATACTATCAGAGCGCTCTTTCGTTGCTCTAGTGAATATGACCCCGACTCAACTGTGGGAGTCATGTTACCTATCTACCCAGGTTTAGTTATCTAAGGTAAAGTTCTTTAACGAGTACCTGACATCGCACAGACCCGGGGCCATCCCTTAACTATAACCATCCGAAGGACTGTTTTTATTTCACAGAAACTGACTCATGCCCGGGCTTTAATAATGAGCGCTTATTCGTCGCTTTGTTGGACATGAGCCCGACTCTCTTTAGCTTTTAGCAGTACCGGACATAGTTTAGGCTCGAGACCATCGCCTAATGTCCCATCGGAACGACGGCGTGTGCTCAAGGTATTTGCACCTTTCAGAAAAAAAACCTAAGGGCCTCGGGGCCGGGTTTCGAACCCACGTCCTTGAGTTCAATAGGCTAGCACGCTATCTCTGAGCTATTGGCTTCCTCAAAACGCTAATAACTCCTGAAAGAATGAATATATCGACACGAAATTTTATATGTGTATCCAGAACCCCATAAGTACAACACCTAATAATTTTCAGATAAGAACTAGAGGTCAAATTATCATCACGTTATTAACATTCCGAAATATGTTTAAACATATTTTAATATTAGCTCTATTTCCCGGAGTTCTTCGTTGAACTCAATATATTTCATACCATTTCTAGGCGCGGTTCTTCGACAATGGTTCAATTATTCATTGACTTACATGGGAATGAATTATGTCGTTAGTCAAATCCAGGACAAGACATTTTGTACGTGTGTCCAGAACCAATTGAGAGGGGGCAAATCACTAAAACTCCAATAACTCCTGAAAGAACGAATATATCGAAATGAAATTTTATAAACTTATCCAGAATCCCATTAGGAACAAAAACACGTATCAATTTTAAGTCAAGTTGATCGAAGGGAAAGGGGAGATTGGGGAGGTTTATAATTATATTTTGTCTTCTCCTAAATATTCCTTCGCCTAAATATACAGACGGTGTTTACCCTGTCAGTCTTGTGTTTAATTTTTGCTGGTGTATTTTTACTTTTATTAAATAATGCACTATTATTATTATTATTTATTTTTTTATACGAGCTCATTCTGCAAGCTTTTTGGAAAAAAAAAATTGTTAAAAAACCTTAATGTGCATTTCATTATTTTCGGTAATTTAAATTGGTCGTGTATTTAAATTTAGTATACTTGCTATAATCCCAGTTTAATAACTTTTCCTCTTCTATCTTCTAATAGTTTCTTGTTTTGCTAAGAAGTTATGCTAATGTACGTAAACTAAGGATACTTAATTACCGTAGTAAACATGAAGAACATAAGATAGTTGAAGGAATAAGCAAGACGATAGTGTGAAGATTATATAACAAGTAGAAAATAACAGGTAATATTTCTCTTCCTGTGATTCCTGTGAAGTCCAGTAACCTTTTTTATATTTTAAGGTCTGAAATCACTCTGTTATAATTTAAGCGATAAGTGACTTAAGCAGTAGAATCTGAATCAGATCGAATCTCAAACCTCGATTCTAAAATAAGTTTTTGAAAAAAAAGAAAAAAAGTTGTCGGTGATCACCGACGATGTACTTCCCCAGAACGAATTAATTAACTTTTTGCTCCCCCTCTTCTGTTTGCGCTAATATAACAATTGACTTATATAGGGGGCTACTAAATCCTCATAACTAAATTTTGAGTCGATAAATGCATTTCATCGGCAGTTATTAGGGTTTTTAAATTGAACCATATCCTTTAAACCCTCCCTTCCCTTTAGCGATATCGCTGAAATATCACAGGTTAATTTCTAATTGGGTTCTAATTTTAAATATGAAAATTTAATGTCGATACATTTATTACATCGACATTTATTGGGGTTTTTGAGTTGAGCCATCCTCTGATCCCCCCCTTCCCTTCTGCTGATTCCGCTGAAAATTAATGAGTGTCGTCCTTATGGAGTTTTGAATTCATATCGATTAGGCTGAAAAATAATAGCTGTCCCTGTTGTTTCTGGATACACATAAAATTTCATGTTGATATATTTTATTCTATGGTGAGTTATCGTGTTCGCAGATACACAGACAGATTTTTTTTTTTCATATTTGCAATCTAGAGAGCATGCAATTCCGTATCGAATTTATGACCGATTACATAACTTCCCCTATACTCCGACATTTTCTCCATGAGGAAAGAATGAATTTACAACAGACTAAAGGGGTGGTGATGGTGATGTCAGATTCGCTTAAGACGGCACACACTTTGTAGTCGCTGTCGTTGGTAACGTCCATTTGCAAATAAAAACTGTTCATTAAAAAAATGTAAAAAAATTGATAATTTATAATAATAATAATACCAACCATAAATATTTAAATTATTAGTGTTTGACTCATTTTTTATATATATTTTTCACCCATTGAACAGTTCTATTTTATTTATTCTTTTACTTTTTACATTTTATGTGTTTCACTTCGTCAGCTGTACAAAGTATACAAGGTGATGTATGTGATGTAAGAAGATTATCATTGTTCTTTTTGGTATCATTGGTATGAAAATAAAAATTGTTCTTGATAAAATGTCTATATGCTTCTAATTCTTACCTTTCTTTGGTTGCGTGGGTTCGCTAAGACGAAACAGTTTTGAAAAATCAAGATGACATGAGGTGCAAAATACATGAAAGAAAAATTACACCATCCTTATTTGATTAAATATATTCGTTATATACATTCTTAAAACTTTATAATTGTTCCTCAGAATCCTTCAAGAAAATTAAAATAATACTCCTAAAATCTATTAGTATAATTGTTTATGGTCTTCTAGCGGCTTCCTGTTGATTTCCTGCCTTCCAATTCAAATATTTCCATCTTGCTGATTATATGTATTTTAATATATTAAACATTTAATATCCATATTTTTGGATATTACAGATGTTATATAATCGGCCAAACATTCGATGCTCCTGATTCCAAAAATGAAAAAAATAATCCTTTTTGTGTAAGTGGGTGTCTGTGAATACGATAACTACCGATAGAATGAATTTATCGACACAAAAGTTTATATGTGTGTCCAGAACCCTCCAAGCCCTCTATTCAAAAACCCATAAGAATGACACTTAATAATTTTCCGCTAAATCGATGGAAGGGAAGAGGATGAACAGAAAAGGAGAGCTCGACTCAAATACCGCAATAACTGCCGATTTAATGAATGAAAGTCCCTATGAAGCAAAATTTACTAATTCGTGCAGGGGAAGTGCATAACTGCTGATTCACCGACTTTTTATTTTCTATAAGCAATGGCCGCCACCTTAACTGGCATGTACTAGACAATAGGATGTATTAAATCGTATATTAATGTATTAATTGTTAGCCTAAAGAAGACTTGAGTGTGGAACCTGATGCAGTATTTTATTGTGTCTCTTAAAGCCCCTTCGGTTTACGCCCTTCTTTAAAGTAGACCCCCCCTCCCCAAACAAGGATGTCAACAACACTCTCAGCCTCTCTCTGATTTTGGAGACTTTACACAGGTCTTTAAAAGGGGCTTTTAGATCGATTAAAAACCTTTAGAGCCACATAAAACTCTCTGCTTTCCTCAGGATCTCCAGTAGCCAACCTTCTACCTCTACATTGTTTTTCTTATACTTTTTTTATAATGAAATATTATACCTTAATAGTACGAAAAACCGAGATTGAGTTTTCAAACGAATTTCTCAATTCAAAGTCCCCTGAAAACGTTTTGACCATTTTCACGATGATGTCTGTGTGTATGTGATTGGAACTCAAAAACGATTGTAGCTATGAACCTTAGTTTTGAAATGAAGATATAAAATCTGACGAAAATGAAGTTGAGCATTACAGATAATTCCTGAATTGGGGAACTTCTCTGTCTGAAACTCCACACTTTTAGACTGCTATCCTCTGTAATTCC
Source organism: Aradus depressus (assembly GCA_963662175.1). NCBI lineage: Eukaryota > Metazoa > Arthropoda > Insecta > Hemiptera > Aradidae > Aradus > Aradus depressus. Next base: position 13,284,254 of record OY759215.1, read on the forward strand.
TCTACTTACGGGTGGTAGATGTCCTTGGGCAGACTATCATTGGTTAGGTTTTGATGACATAAATTGTCTTAAATGGGTAAGGTACCGTAATTGTTGCTGCCTGTTGAGAACCAGCTCAGAACAATTGACCGAGCGCCACCTGAATTAGATCCTCTTGTCTCACTAACCATTCACAGTCAGTATCTCAACACCGGTCAGATCAGCCTAACCTTCATAAATGAATATATGCAGCAATAGCAGTCATAAATTTAAGTAATAATAAGTATAAATAATAATTATAATAATTATTTTCTATAGTAATGTATTTTTCTCTCTAGGAAAGTAATAATAGTATAATTTATTTATAAAATGATATATGTATATAAGTAATTATACATTACTCAAAAATTCCAGGAATGTTTTTTCATATTTTTATAATTTGCTATAATAATTAATTAATATAATAATAATAATAATGAATTTTAATAAATATAAATAATAAATTAATATATGCATTATTATATTAATTTATTATTTATATTTATTAAAATTCATTATTATTATTATTATTATTAATATCGCAAAGTATAAAAATATGAAAAAAAAACATTCCTGGGATTACTATCTAATTAATAATTGTAAGTTCTAAGTAATTATTGCCACAAAATTAATTGTACCAAGTGAATTATATAACAATAAATTCTTGACTTGGAGTTATATTCATATTTAACACTATACAAAATTACACAACGTGATATTATCAGAATATAGGTTAGTGAATATACACGAAGTAATTTATATACATATATAAAAGTAACACGTCATGTACACCCTGTAAATCCACATGTATCTTATTTCATATGTATTTTAGTTATTATAAGCCATCAATTTTACAAAAAATGAATTGAACAAATAAAATATTGTTACATTAAAACGTTTGCTACCGTAATTTTATTCTTTCCTTCTGTCCAATGAGCACACGCATGCACCCACACACACGATATTTACACATACATATGCTTGTACTAATTAGACTGACACGATTTTGTATGTATCTTATAATCCGTGGTTGTTTTGAAGTAACATGCCAAATAAGCGCGGGTTCAAAACCGGTATTTCATTTGCTAAATAAAAAGAATCTTGAGCACACCGTCCTTCGGTGATGGTCCTTCCCTACTCAGGGTAAAATTTTGGACTCCCATAGGGAAGGGGTGAGCCTCATATTCACCAGAGCGACGAAAGTACACTCCGGTAGTATCTGATATGATGACGTAGGTAGAAAGCCTAAAAAACCGAAAAAAAAAAAAAATTTACAAAATTTTCAATGATGAATTTTTCTTCCAGATTCCTGGAAATTACTGGAGCGAATGGATCCAACAGGGTGGGTGTGTATATGAAAAAGGCAGATTTCCGCCTTGGAACTCAATAGGAAGGGTAGTTTATTAAAACCCCGGCTGTGGCCCCACGCCTCGCCTCCAACCCTTTCCGTCTCTCCCTGGGTGGGTTAGATTCACTCAAAGGTCTTATTTTTAATACCTGGAGAGGGATATATTAATTAATACACCTATCTTCTCTTTCAAGCTGATCTTTGTCCAGAAAATAGTTTTACTTCTCCAGATACTCGAAGTATAGGGGAAGTTATGAAATCGGTCAAAAATGCGATGTGCAGTCGGGTGGGTCGAAAAAATAGATTATTTTTTTCCGAACCGCTATAGTGCGGAAAAGTTACCTCCTTTAATAGGAAGAAAAACGACGTAAATTTTTTTATAATCGGTTGACATTTTCCGTTCGCGCGTCGTACTTGAAATTTATAGAAATTGACAAAATTGAACATTTTTCGTCATTTTTTTAATATTACTTAAAATTCTACGATCGACCCGCTATTGTTTTTATGCTTATTTCACTATTCAATGAAGTTAAAAATTAAAACATCACTAATAATTAAATGTTTTCTGGTCCCACAATGTGTTCGAAAAACGGGAATTTACAACATTTTTGCAACTTTCGCTGTGGAGCTCTTAGCCCGTTTTGTCACAACAAAACGAGCCAGAACTCACCACGAGAAGGTGGCTGCACGTCGAGTTCCACCCACACCCCACCCAACCAACCATCCAAAGTAGGGGTGTGTTTACATTATATTTTACAATTTCACAAACGGATTCAGTGAATCACAGTTGCAGTTTTTAACGCAATTTCATGTTTTCCGACCAGTAGATTCAAAATACCAAAAAAATAGAAGAAAAAAAAAATTCTGCACACGATAGGATGAATGTATCAACACGAAATTTTATTATATGTGTATTCAGCCTCTAACGACAACACCTATTGTTTTTCAGTCAAATCGACCAAAGGGAAGAAGGGGCCAACCTAAGAGGGTCTCGATCGACTTAAATATCCTAATAACATCCGATGTATTGAAAGTATCGACAAAAAGTTTCAATTTAAGGTTTCAGATGCCAATAAATGTAAGTCAAATATTGAGTTTTAACCCAAACGGTCGATTGGCTTTGGAGAGAGACCGAAAACGTAATTGATTAATTCTTGCTGGGGAAGTAAATAAATAGGTGATTCACCGACAACGTTTTTACTTTGCATAATGAATCGTATCTGAAATTCATATGAAATGTAATCAATTCTATCTCAAACTTTTGTGAATTTTTATTTTTTGAATTTCCATCAAAAAACATTATTCCACAATTGCTGGAATTACAAATTAGAGAAAGTTGTTAAAATTGCTATCCTTTTGACAACATTTCACAAGAAATAAAAATTCTTGATTTGTTTAATATTTTGATAAATTACGGGTCTTGTTCATTGCCATTTTATCCAGGGGGGGGGGGGGGGGGGGCTGGAATATTTAATTAAACATAAATCGTTCAACACAAGTTAATTTGTCACGTCAGAGGGGGGAAAAAAATAAGAGAAAGATTCTGGGACCCATTAAAAATTCAAAAGAAGTCTCATTACTAATTATTCTTCTTTCGCAGGGGGGGGGGGGGGGGGGGGGGGGATCCTCAAAATAAAAGAAAAGAATAAAAAAGATAAAAAAAAATCAAAGGGCTTCCTAGATTTCTTTAATTTAATTTAATTACTTGACTTTTCTTTTCCCTTTTCCGAAGAAAAGAAAAGACATTTTCATTAAAACCGGACTTGTCAGCATCTGTTAAGCCAATAAGGAGAGAGGGAGACTTGCGACAAAAGGGCTGAAATCGGGCGAGGATCCCTCGGGATTGTGATGTATTGCCAGGGATAAATCACCCAGTGTGGACTCCCTTCCCTAATTAACTGAATATTATTAATTATCAGGTGACCTTATGAAATATTGGTCTCGATTTATGGATCCCAACAGGGGAAGTAGTCACATTTTGTAGTTCAGTTTTCATTTAGGGAAGTGTCAAATTTGTTTACCTTAGAAATATATATAATATATATGTTTCTAAGCATATATTATATACTGGGTGGACTGTTGCATGCACCTAGGGACCTAAGCATTCAATGATTTTATTATTTCTTTCCTGGAAGCGCTGGTCTCACTAGGGATTGCGATCCCGGGATTGGAGCTTGATCCCAAAATTTCGGGATTCATCTCTTTCAATCCCGGGATTAATAGGATCTTCGGGATTGATTGAAATAACATCTAAATATATGAGTTTAAAAAAATGTTTTATGAAGAAAAAAATAATAATAATTTTACAGTTAATATATTTACATATTTATGCTAAAAAATATGCCCTTAAAAAGCATAATGTTTCCAAACAGTTATCGCTTAAACTTGACCTCAGCTTGGTACAAAAGTTGTTAGCAATGATCTGTTTAAGTACAATAAAGTTTAAGTATAATCCTCTTTTACCACTGTTTTCGAAGACACTCATTTCTTTCTTCTGCTGGCTCTCCAGATCTTCTTTCTTTCTCTTCGGTGAACTTTCGGTTGTAAATTTTTTATTTCCTGTTTAAGTGCATTTATCGTTGATTTTTCGTCATTACCGGGTCCAGGAAGATCCTCAGAGCTTGAGGAAGACCCTTCAATTCCACTTCTAGCGATTACATTTACATTAACATCTCCATGGTTATAAAGACGATCAAGGATTTCTATAAGAAAGAAGTTTAAGAAAGGCCTTTAGGTTATCTTATCTGGGAAGTAAAATAAACTCAAGCACGGCGTCCTTCGGATGGGACATTAAGCGATGGTCCCGAGCCTGTACGATGTCAGGTACTCGTTAAAGACCCCTATTCTAGGTGAATAAAAATTTAGGGTAGGCAAAATTTAGGACTCCCACAGTAGAGTCGGGCTATATGGTAGTAGGCGATATGACCTCGTAGTTAACGCCCGGGCATGAGTCATAAAACCAAACCTATAAAAAAGAAAAACGAGGACGTAATTAGTAAATTCTAGAGTAAAAAAAAGATACCTGGTTCTAAAAAAGCATATTGCCTTACCTTTGATTTATATTCTCAAAATGGCTTTCGTGGCACAGCAAAATTGGGATTGTTTTTTTCTTGTTTAAAAAAAATTTATTAGGATTTTAAAAATAAATCAAAAGTCCAAAAGATAAGTTTGTTCTTATTTCGGTAATTCATATATAACTTGTACACGTATAAACACTGATTTAGGGTATGAACTTCGTTCTGGAATCTGCAGATTGTTAGAATTTTTACAAATTTTTTGGAACGGATACATAAAAAAGAATTGCGAATTCTGATAGAATTATTGAAAACCAACTTTTCTTGTATATCTTCTTTAAATAATTTACTCTAGTGTTAGTTGCTAATTGACGGATAAACAGAGAGATGTTTAGTTAGGTGTGTTTCAAGGTTGACAGATATCTATGAAGGAGGAGACATTGTGACGTCTAGGCAAACATAGGTGCAACCTATACAAGATGAAACAGAAAACAGTTCAAGTTCACTATCACTGATAAGAAATACTTCAACGAAAAATATAATTACAAAAAAAAAAAAAAAAAACATAATGACTAGGACCTTGTTTTTATCTGGAAGGTATAAAAACTCTGAGCACGCCCTCCTTCGGAGGAAACCGGAACCTATGCGATGTCAGGTAGATGGTACTCGTTAAAGACCCTAACTAAAATTAACTAGGTCAAATTTAGGACTCTGTAAAGCCTTGAAATATAGGAAACCCTCAAATCCCTTACTATTTGGATTTTCGTGAAATTTCAAGTATGCAACATCCTTATGGATCTGAGAATGTCGATGATTAAGGCATCTAAAAATGTAAAATCGATGCTTTGTTATGCCTGGCCATCTTCACATCTCTCCTGAGACTTTACTTGGACTCCTCCACTCTATTTAGAACAGCTGATGGTCGTCTTTTATTTTTCATTCATTGGTTGTTTTAAAACAAAATGCGACTTCATATATTTGTTTACTAATTTAGTTACTTCATTGTTTTTATACAAATAAATATAATTAATTTTATAATATATTATTAATAATTACAATGTGAGTAATTGTATACATCACAGCCTTCAGGGCGCCGGTAGCTCAGTGATATGCGTGCTTGACTTCTGAGCTCACGTGGGTTCGTTACCCGACCGAGGCCCTTAGTTTATTTTATCTGGGAGGTAAAATATACTTAAGCATGCCGTCCTTCGGATGGGACGTTAAGCGATGGTCCCGAGCCTGTACAATGTCAGGTATTCGTTAAAGACCCCTACCCTAGTTGAATAAAAATTTAGGGTACGCAAAATTTAGGACTCCTACAGTAGAGTCGGGCTCATGTCCACAAGAGTGACGAAAGAGCGTTCTGGTAGTAGGCGATATGACCTCGTAGTTAAAGCCCGGGGATGAGTCATAAAACCTAACCACCTTGAAACGTGAAAATCAGTTGTAAACTTTCTCGGATTTTCACACGATATAATACTTCCTTATACTGAAGTTATAAGAGGATACATAACTGAAAATTTTTTTGTTCCAATATTATTTCTCTGCACATCTCCTCGTTCGTAACGGTAAAAGGTTGAAGATCTATCAACTATCCTAGCAACGGCAGGTGACCTGCTAGTTGGTATTAAGCTTCCAACTGTAGCAGATGTGCTTCTCTAGTAAGGGATCCATTAGCGGAGTCCACGTTTGAACTTGTGTGTCAAGGGGGTGCTGGACCTCATGGCACAGACTACATGCAATAGACAAACACTCCGCTCTGCGTTTTCTCTGTTTACAATCACTCCAGAGCCTCCCTCCTATCACTGCATTGACAGTATATGGACATTGGCTTTGAGTTTCAGACTAAAACCATTGTCATTGGTTCTGTGCAAAAAACTGTCAAACGAAACCCTTCATCGGTTCGTTTGTTTGTCCGTCACAGAAATTAGGCATGTAGATAGATAGATGATTTATACATTTTAACAAAAAATTAAAATGTTGCTTTCCTTCCTGAGTATCAAATGAAAGAAGGTATAACTATAGATTTCAGAAATATTTTTTGAAAACTTTTTGGTACAAAATTACGGAGAGAGTAGCTATTTTTCTCGTGTATCCACTCCAGGATTCCGGAATATATGAATAAAAAAAATATAAAAAAAGTTTAAGTGACGCAGATTGAAAGAGACTTTTCATGAGAACTAGGGGATATGTGGTTTTCGTGTCTGGTAACATTTACATAGCTAACGGTAAGTAGCTATATACTTACATTTCGAATGAAACGTAGGAACCTACTGAAATAAACCCTTTGGGAAGGGCGGACTCAAGTAGTTTTATATGGAGAGAGCAGGGGGGGAGGGGTAGTTGTGGGGTTGAGCGAGGTATAGATATATTCGAAAATAATTCCCAATTCCTAACTTTTTTAACATTTTGTCATATTTTTACAAGGAAATTGTAAGCATGCGGGTTCGCGGACCCCCCCCCCGGTGCAAGAACCCTCTCTCTCTGACCATCTCCTCGGCCGGACTTCGAACCCTTGATCTTGAGCTCAGTAAGCAAGCATGCATACCACTGAGCTACCGGCATCTCTGGACCCCTGTTTATAGTGACTTTAGCGGTTGATCTGTTTCTCCTCCTTCCTCTACGAGAGCCCCCTGACATAAAGCCGGCTCTCAAGGGTGTGTCCTCCCACTCCTGTGTCAAAGAGACATTTGCAAGTCAGAACAGTTCTTCATCATCCACCGCTCGCCTTGTTTTCCCTTTTCTCCTAGTTCGTTCATTCTTCAACTTCAAGATAAATCTGCAATTGAAGATTTATTCCCAAGATAAGAAGCACTACTCTCTCAAACGTTGCATTCACCCTTTTGTAAAACTGTCATTATAATGTATGATCTACACAAAGAATAAATCTATTTTTAATTTTGAGCTAGACCTCAAGTTTCCAAAAGATTCGAAAGGTAGTTCAGAGATAGCGTGCTTGCCTACTGAGCTCAAGAAAGTGGGTTCAAAACTCGGGCGAGGGAGGCTCTTAGATTTTTTACTAACAAGTGGATAAACCTTGAGCATGCCGTCCTTCGGATGGGTCGTTGAGCGATGGTCCTGAGCCTGTACGATGTCAGATACTCGTTAAGACCCTAGCATAGGTAAATAAACTTTGGATAGGGAAAATTTAGGACTACCACTGTAGTCGGGTCATCAGAGTGTCGAATGAGCGAAGTGGCAGTAGGCGATATGACCTCATAGTTAAAGCCCGAACATGACACACAATAATACAATTATTTCTGTCGGGAGATTTCGTGTTGAAAAAAAAAAGTGCATTATCAGTCTTGATTATTGATGTATAAATAATGAATATTCTTTTGAGAGTTCTAATATAAGTGCAATTATCCTAAAAGCTGAAGAATGAGGAAGGGGAATTAAAGTCTTTGTTTCTCTCTCCCAGTTTGGCATGAATTAAAGTCGGCTCCGCGGGTAAAAACATTCAAAAACAAATGAATAACAATAAACAGGGAGGGCGGACTGCAGACTGGAGGGCCGCTCGCCCTGTCTCTAATTGAATCAGGGGTTCTACATGGGTGACCCTTTGCTCCTCTCATTTTTTTTTTAATATTACTTTTTTGTATTTTTTTTTTTTTGTAATTATGTATTATTGCGAGGATTTTCCTGCATGAATGACCCTTCTGAAAGAGCAAAAATTCCAATGAATTTTTCTGTATTTCTGTCTGTTATTACTGTTGAATGTTGTTGTATGTAATTAAATTATCAACGGCTCTTGTAGTTATTTCCTAATATTACATTTTTAATGAAATTTTACACATCATATCTTATATTATTTCCGCTGAAAGATTTTGTTGAACAATGAGATCAAAGTGTAATGTTAGTTATTGTGACCCATGCCCGGGCTTACACAACAACAATTAATATACATTAAATCGCCTACCACCAGAGCGGATGGACATCTAATTCTACAGTGCGAATTCTAAATTGGTTTAATAAGTGACATTTTTGAAAATTTTTTGTTAAGTGCATAATCGGGTACAAAAGTTATAGTTCTGTTCAGGAAAAAAGTTGTACAAGTGAAATCCTAGCCAATGCTGAGATCTAGTGGCAAATCACTTATACCATTTTGGTGACATGAACAAGTAATTTAAGCATAACAATAGTGACCTTGAAATTAAGATTTTTATTCAATTTTATGGTTTCCTAAAAGCAACTTTCACCATAAAAGCAGAAGGCTAAATATTTCCGGTGCATTAACTGATTTAAAAAATCTATAATTATTATAGATTTTTTAAATCAGTTAATGCAAATTTTCTTCAAAGTTTTAAAAATGTCACTTAGACCACTTTGATTCTAACCCTCGTCAACTGTCTATGTAATGAATTTATCGACAAAAAATTTAGTACGAGGATTTAGGAGCCACTATTTAGGTAAGTCAACTATTGAATATTAGCCCAAAGGGTCGACTGATTTTGGAGGGGGGAAGGGCGAAAAGTTAATTGATAAATTGGTTCTGAGAAAGTTTACTGATGATTTTTTAAAATTTATTTTAAGTAGATATGTGATGCATTTGTGTTTTATGTTATAGCCTTATGATGAAAAAAATTCTAAAATCGGTTGTGAAATTTTTGTACTGGAAACTTTTATTCACCTTATACACAATCTTGTTGACATATTGACTATCCTCCGGACTCAACCTTAAAAGTAGTCAAAGAATAGTCCGTAAAAAACGAACAAAGTATGTTTACTAGCTTCTAAGAGGGATAGAAGAGTGGAGGACAGTAATCGGACGTAGTAACTGTTTTAGAAATGGTCTTAGTAATGGGACGGAGTTTCCATATGGTTGAGTTAGCATTAAAGACCCTCCAGAACCAGAAAGAAACAAGAAGCAAGGAACAATATCGGGGATTTAGAGGAGGAGGCGGGGAGCGTCATTTGAGATAATAAACTGGTCCATAGAGGCGGATCTACCAGAGATAATTAGGCAATAGAGATAATGTATGGGGGAAAGGCAAACTTTGAAACGGGGGGATAATACATTTGGCAAAGGAGGGGGGGAGCCCAAAAAACAGGATGGGGAGGAGACGTATGTAAGCCAGTTGTAAGACAATAAAGAAAAAAAAAACACTATGACATTTATTGCAGAGCTCTCTGGAGGAAATATGAGATGGTCTGGGTCGACAAGATGTTTCTTCTGAATCGCCGCAAGTACTTCGTATAGCATAGCCCTCAATTCATAGAACCTCGTAGATATGAACTTTGGATTTAAAGGGGAGTTCTACTCTTCAAGTCTTGAATAATGGAAACAAATATGTGATAATGATGATGTTGTGGGTCGAGTCTTCCCATTGTTTTATATCCAACTGCGTCATCATCAGTGGCACATCTATGAATACATATAAAATATAAATATGGTGAAGCACCGATTTACGGAGTAATAAATCAAATAAAACTGGCTTACCACACCCGTGCAGTGTGGAGTCTAAAGAAACACCCTTAGCTCACAGGGAGGAGTTACGAGGTTTATTCAATCACTCTTCATACATCCAAATAAATATTTATACATTCATTCTAAAATAATATGTTAGTTTTGTGATTCTTTAACTACAAGCTGATATTGAGTGAGACCCCACTATCATAGCGCTCCTATGAAACTACGAAAATAGTCATTCGTAACAAACAATTCGTCTTTAAATATTGTTACGAACTGAATCATTTACATTTTTCAGTAGGTCATATCATGTGTTGATATTGTCCTAGAATAGCTCAGGGCAAGTTCCGTTACGTAATCAATATTTCTGATCAATTTATTAGTTAGTTATTAACACTCATGCTGGGGCTTTAACTACCAGGTCATATTGCCTACTACCAGAGCGCTCTTTCGTCTCCCTGATGGACATGAGCCTCCTAAAGTTTGCCTACCCAGATTTAGTTATCTAAGGTAAATGGCTTTAACGAGTACCTCACAACATCGTACATGCTCGGGATCACCGCTTCCGAAGGAGCGAATCGAAATGTAACGTGGTTTCTTTTGACCCAGAGTGATTATATATATATATATATATATATATAAAGTCACAAGTAGATCCAGATGTAAGGAAGTCTATCAATACATTCTTTATCACTTTCGACCAATTTCTCAAAAATATTAGAAGTTTAGGTTAGGTTATATGACTCATGCCCGGGCTTTAACTACGAGGTCATATCGCCTACTACCAGAGCGCTCTTTCGTCACTCTGGAGGACATGAGCCCGACTCTCCTGTGGGAGTCCCAAATATTGCCTACCCTAAATTTTTATTCAACTAGGAGCTCAGAAGACAAGCACGCATACCACTGAGCTACCGGCGCCCTCTATTAGAAGTTTAAATCAGTATTTATTTATTTTTTCCTTTTTCTTATTTTTTTGGTTCCAAAGAAAGGAAACTCAATCCAACTCCTTAAAGATTCTCATTTATCAGTTCTTATGTTTCCTATTTTATTACATCCTCCTCTCACTACATTTTACGTCCAAACTTTCGACATTCTGGATAAGTCAACGAAGATAAAAACTTATTGTTTTAATCAATTTGCTACTTTTTTTTATTTTCATGCACTGTTTTTATAACATACATTAAATTCTGCCTTTCCCAAAGTACTGCATTTCATAGTCAAAACAAATCAAACGTCCACTGTCTCCGGAATTTTCACCATAAACATTCCTATGCGAGGGTAAACGATTGGAATCAATATCGTGAGATATTACTGATGTTGAATTCATATTTGCTATAATACATAAAATATATCTGTATATTGTGCTTAAAGTCAGTCTGTTCAATGTGGGTTCCTCTTTTTTCCGTGGTCTTTCTAGGCTATGTGGCATCTTCATTCAGAAGCCAGTTCAAGCGTTCTTCTATGTGTAAGTTCATTGTGAAACTAGTTCTAGTGTTCTTTGAGAGGGAAGCTCAAGAGTGCATTAATTTCAGAGCAGTTTCATTGGCTCAGTTCAAGTGCTCCCTAGCTCAATATTTTTTTTACTTTCATACCTTCAGCATAAGGAAGTACTATTGTAATCGTGCGAAAATCCAACATCGAGCTATCAACGAAATTTTACATTTCAAGAAGATCCCCCTTGAACATATATTGACCATTATCACGATGATTTCTGTTTGTGAGTATGTGATTGGAGCTTCATGTGCGCTCAAAAACTCAAAAACTACTTGTAGCAATGAACTTGAAATTAGAAATGAAGATGTGTTCTAACTTAAATCTGATTCGACTTGGAGTGAAATCAGATGAAAAATAAGAATAAACATACACCAACCACTTTTTACCTAATCAAAAATTGTCTCATATAAAAGTTATAGAGAATACTAAGAGGGACATTTTATATGAAATAGGATTTTACTCAGGTCACCCGGTTTGCGAAATATAAACTTAAAGCTCACTTTTTGAGGCGTACGCATGATTTACGCAGAAACGGTTTGTCCTATCGAAAAATTGGTTCTTACCAAACATCTTGCTAATTAAATTTGTAATCGCCAGTATACCCTCAAATTTGAGATAGGACCAACACGACCGTAGTTACAGCGCCCCAAATAACGTAATATAAATTTCTGTAGAACTGTTATTGTGACTCATGCTCAGCCTCTATGAGGTCATATCGCCTACTACCAGAGCGCTCTTTCGTCACTCTGGACGACATGACTTTATTATTTTATTACAGGACTTTTTTATAGTAACTACTTTTGTACAGATCATTCCCCATTCCCACTCACAGATTCATTTCATACTGGCATCACTAAGTCCTGTTATTTGTGTTATAGCCATTTTTGCTATGGAGAGCCTATTCGCTATTTAAGTATGCTCCAATTCTAGAGCAAGGTTCATGGGTGTCAGAGCATTATCGTTTGAGACGTAATTTCGTGAGTATTTTTTTTACATCATTACGAGACTCTTAGAGAAACTGGCGCAAAATTACACGGGTCATGAAGTGGAAAACTTTCTTGATATACTCATCTGGGTCTCCGCCCCCCTGGCCCCCTTTTCAACCCCCCCTCCCCGCCCCTTGATATGTGGCAATGTTATCAGCGTCTTCCCAGTGGTTCCATTAAGGGGCTACAGCCCTCCCTACTTCACCCTTCGTTGGGGAGATCTTCCCTACGCCCTCCAACCCTGTAATTAACTTAGGTTAAGATTAGCGAATAAAAATGGTAAAAGTATTGATTTTTTGTTCAACTTGAATCTTCTCTAAGCAACTTGCTGCTAGAAAAAGCTGCACAAAATATTAATAAAAATGATAAATAAAATATATCTAAAGTAGTATAGAAATAAATATAAAAATTTAATAATGCATTATTTGGATCAGCGCAAAGAGCCCTGCTATACACAAAATAAAAAGGGTGATATGTAGACTTAGTCATACGTAAGTAGGGCAATATTCAATTTGATAGGAAGAAACAAAGTATGTGAATCACTGTCAATGTACTTCCCCAACGCGAATTTATCAAGTTTTTGCGCTCCCTCTGTAACCAATTTACCGAGATGACTGTATATGAAAATGTATCTTAGAGACTTCTGAATCATACTAAATTTAGTAGATACATTTTGTGATCCTCCACTTCTTCCCTTCGGCCGACTGTTCTAGAAATTGATGGATACCAATATTGTATGTAAATTCAAAACCTATGTGGTTTTGAATTTACATACAATATTTATATTTTATATATCGATATGAGAGGGCGCCGGTAGCTCTGTGGTATGCGTGCTTGCCTTCTGAGCTCAAGATCGTGGGTTCGAAACCCGACCGAGGCCTTTTAGTTTATTTTATTTGGGAGGTAACACAAACTTGAGCACGCCGTCCTTCGGATGGGACGTTAAGCGATGGTCTCTGTGCGATGTCAGGTACTCGTTAAAGACCCCTGCCATAGGTGAATAAAAATTGAGGGTAGGCAAAATTTAGAACTCCCACAGTAGAGTCAGGCTCATGTCCACCAGAGTGACGAAAGAGCTCTCTTTTTTTTTTTTTTTTTTTTTTTGGCCTCAGCAATAAGCCATAGCCAATCAAACAAATTCATATGAATATATTAGATTTCTTTATTATTTTACACCGAGATTCCACATGCCTTAATGAAACTTAAGATACTCCTGTAAATGTCCACCTTACCAGAGCCTATAAGACAGGCATAGTTAAATGGCTGACACAATTTGGGATCTATCGCCATAAACAAAGAGAGCCTCTCTTCAGCAAATTTTGGACACAACATGAAAATATGTTCAAAAGACTCGATTTCCCCACAGTGGGGGCATAAAGCCGATTCAGCCAAACCTATCCTGTGCTTATACAAACCACACAACCCATGATTGGACCTAAGACGACAAATCGTGCGACAAAGTTCCTTGGAAATCGGCTCCCGAGTGAACCAAGGACGAACTTCAACCAAGGGATTCAAATCTTTGTAAAAGCTACCCTTCCTAGAAACTGAAAATTCCTCCTGCCAGGTGCTCCAAATCTCTCTTCAAACTGAATCATAAAACTCTCTGAAGGGAAACAAACAGTGAAGCTTTGGGCCCTCCACTATAGCCTGCCTTGCTAACTTGTCCACAATTTGTCCACAAAAGAGCGCTCTGGTAGTAGGCGATATGACCTCGTAGTTCAAGCCCGGGCATGAGTCATAAAACCTAACCTAATTTAGGAACTATCTTAAGGAATACATTCTTATGATGTATCCTATTACCATGTTTTTGTTTAAAGAATAAATAAATATTATTATTATTACTGAAGTGTTTATGTTTACATAACAAATGTATCAACACAAAGTTTATATCAAGTCAGTTCTCAAAGCGAATAATAGTAAATTATAGAACTGATGCGGAAAAAATAGGAGCACATTACTCATACATCTTAAATAATATAAAATAAAGAATATACTTGTTATAAAATGAATTTTTTTTTTTTTTTAATGTCAAAAAGAGTTAAAATTATAGTTTATAAATTAAATTGTTTAAAAAAATTATTTAAAAAAATTTGAATATCGATATAAAAAAAAATAAGTGATTAGACTAGGTTATATCAGGTTTTATAGCTTTTATTTATAATAATATCATTGTTTTTTTTTTTTAAATGTAAGGGTGAAATTTGGACAAATGTGAAATAGTATAACAATTGACGACAATCAAGTTGTAGAATATATGATTGGAAGAGTAAATTATGGATCATTCTGTATTAAGGTGAGTCCTTATCGGTCGTAATATTATATGAAAAAAATAGTTATTATAATTATAATGGTGTTATTGTTTTAAATAATTTGTATTTTTAGAATTGAAAATGACAAGAAGTCGAAACGTCTTATGAAATAAAGAATTATTGCTTTAGAATAAATATACCACAATTGCCTTAAACTACGATATTGAAAGATGAGTTGATTAATATGCGCTGGGGAAGAACACTGCTGGTGATTCACTAACGATGTTTTTTTGACTAGCATGTGTGTGTGTAATAGACTGTAATATAAACAAGCCCGTTGCCAAGGCAACGGATTTAGAAGCCACTATACATTTATTTTAAACCGAATTTAGAAGAACAAAACAAGTTTAAAAAGAAATAAAATACAATAAAAGTAAAGAAAAGGTAGTTTTAGGCCTAACCTTACAGTCATCAACAAACATTTTAAATAATGATTACAAGATCCACCGACTTCAAAAGGAAACTAAATTTTCAGAAGGGATTAATTTAGCACCCAGAAACAACATGAAACAGCTAAATGAAGAAAATTTCAGGAAGTTATGAGCAAAATTAAAAAAAAAGATCAATAGTTAAAAAACTCGTCGGTAGAAGGCTTTGAAAATTTTTAGAACAAGACAGTTAATTATTAAGAAAAGATTAAAGAAGAAAAAGAAGAGAAAAACTGCCCACATCAGAAAGAAAAGCCAGCTCAAAATTTTGAAAAGGAAGCCTGTTCCAAAAATGATCCAATCATAGAGGACGGATCCAATCCAAGGCTGTAGAATGATCCGAAAGTGTATTTCACCGAAGTTTGAATACTGTTTTTAAAAAAAGTAGGAGTCCAATTGAAAATCAAAACCGCAGAAAATTAAAAGAATATTTAATAAGAAAGAAGAAAAAGAAACGAAGGAAGAAGACGCAAAAAAACTTTGTAAAGTTGAAAATTATCAAGTTCAAGAAAACAAAACAGCGACGGAAAGACAATATCAAGCTACCATTTCGAAGGTGTAAGGCAGTTGTCCTCCAGTCTTGGTATAGGACAAACCTGTGTTCCGAGGTGTCTAATTTAAAAATTATAACTCTTGAAAAAGTGGTGGAAAGTGGAATAGAATGTAAAGTAACATTGAAAAGAGGCGAACTGATGGAGGATGTAAATTTTTCTTTGTTTAATATTTGTATGTAAATAATGTTAATTTTTAATTTAGTTCAATGGCGTCATGAACGTGAGTAACCTTTATATATTTTTTTTTAATGGCTGATCAGCAAATTATAAATAAATTTTTCCAATTTTTGTAAATTCATAACCATGTTTTAATTTCTTTTTAATTCCCCAAAATCTCTCTCAATGAAATTCACATTTCAAAACTCATAGGCCTTGCGAATCAACACCTTTGAGATAAGCGCCAATCGTTATCGGGACACAATATTTAATAATCTTAATTTTCAGAATCACACCGGGAGACTTTTGGATTTTTGGATTGGTGCAAGTAACGTAGTTTGAAAATTTTACAGAGTTATTTATAACATATGTTTTTCATTTTTTTTTAAGAGCTTCACTCAACCATATGGTAGATTATTTTATTTTTGAAATTATAGAGTCAATTAACTTAAATTTTTTTTATTATTCAAAATTTTATTCATTTTTTTAATTTATTGTGAAATCCATCAAATAAATATATTTAATAAAAACCTTTCATTATGGCATCCCTTGTGAGGATAATTTCTTGTTTTTTTTTATTTTGCATTCTTTGATCAATAAATAACTCGCATAGAGTCAACGAAACATTTTCTTTAATAACGATTAAATAAGCCTAAAGTTGCATTATAAGTAAAATCAGAAAAACAAGGCCATGAGGAGATTTGAGTTCCGTTTGGAGAGAGGGGAATATACTACATGAATTTTTGTTTATATACATAAAAAAATATTGAACCAAAATATTTTTAAATTTATATTGATAATTTTTTTTTTAATTCGAGATATTAAAGTTATTATTTAAGATGAAGCTCACTAAAGAGCAATCAGACAAGATGGACAGATTTATAGAATTTATGATGAGGAGTATGACGGAACAGAATCAAATATTAAGTAGGATGATTAACGAAAGTAGAAAAGACATAGAAAATATGAGGGAAAATTCAAGTAGGAGCATAGGCAATTCCGAAAGGAATCTGAATGTAAACGAAAGATGTGATAATAGTATAGAGAATAAGGAAGATCAAAATAATGTAGACAATATTGAAAATAACAGCAAAGAGAGAAAGGTTCAAACTGTAGAAGTAGAAAAAGAAACAAACTTAAAAATTTCAGTAGAGGGAGACAAGGGTATAAGAAACTTAAATGAGATAAATGAAATTAAGATAGCTTCGGAAATTAGTTATAGAAATAGTTTAGAAAATAAAGGTACAGATTTAGTAGTGAAAAGTAAGTTTCAAAGTAGGAAAATATTGGTCAGAAAATTTCTTTCCAAGGGAGAAATCACAATGAAGTATCATTTAGAGCAAATTAATGTAGAAGTAAGAAAATATGAGAGTGTGGATGTTTTGCTGTATGGATGGAGAGTGGACTCGACAGAGATATTAAATAGGACAGCTGACGGGTTCAAAGAAATTTCGAGGATAAAATACAGACAAACCGAACAGATAACTTGTAAAATTAGGGAAAATGAACAAGATGAGGAAACAATGACAGACAGACTACGCAGAATTTTATTTAGTGTGGGGGGGAAGATATTTGAAGACATTATACGGCGCGGCATTAAGAAAAAATCAGGGGCTCTTCTTAGGCTCTGTAATTATTTAATTGCATCAGCCGAACTTACAGTAAGTAACTATTTTTGAAACTCGAATGAGTTATAGACTGACAGACAGACAAACTGAATAAAACTATAGACACTGACAAAACTATGGATGAATGAAATTTAGAATAAATGAATTGATATAAAGGAGTAAATGAATATATGTATATTTTATAAATGCAATGAAATTTGAGTCATAAATACTTTTGATTGTTAAATGGTGTAACAATAGGTCTATAGTAGAGTATACGTTGATAGTAGAGGTATTAAGATATTTAGGAAGTATTATAACCTTGTTTATTGACTAGTTGTAATTGTTTAAGTGAACTAAGATGTTGCGTTCGAAAAGGGAGTTCGTTCAGTAGTGTTGAATCGATCCGGTTGGATCGATAGTAAGATCGAACTGGAGCATGAAGTAGACAACCCAGTTTAGAAATTCTAAACCGGATCCATCTAAAGGATCCCTGGTTAATATAGATAAGATTTTTTTTTAAAATTAGATTTCTTTTTGATTTGAGATTATTAGTAATTAATCGAGAATGAAAGAGTAGAATAAATGAAGTAGATTAGTTTTGTTTTTAGTAGTAAAATAAGCAAGCGGAGACTAATTGATCCCCTGCAATAAGCAGGCGGAGACAATTTGTTCTCTTGCAGTATTTGGCGTCTGCACTTTGCTCAGCCTGGAAACAGTAGACAGAGAACGAGCCCGGACTCTCCGAAGCTTGACGCGCTTCCTGTATGTCGAGTCACAGGACTGGTTCCCGACAGAGCTGTCGCTTGGTGTCGGAGAGAGGGAGTGCAGATTGCCTCCTCTTTTTGGCATTGGGGGTCAGTATCTGGAAGGAACGGTCCAACTGGGGGTCAGAGAAGGATTTTTAGCTGATCCTATGGGAATCGAACCTAGCCATCTCAGAAACATTTAGACAAAGCTAATACACATAAAACATACATTATTACGGGGATTTATGATTTATTTGATACATTTATGTTACACCGTACGGACAACACAACATTAAGAAACGAAATCACTTTACATTACTCAACTTACACAATACACAGGAGGGGATTTTGTATAATTTTGCATTTTTTTTATGATTTTATTTGTATATAGTGTAGAAATGTTAATTTAGTATTAGAGGAATGTATGCTAGTATAAAAGGATTAAGAGTGGATGATCGCGATAGTATGTAGGAATTTGTTTACTTTAAAATAATTATATTATAAAATTTTTTTTGTGTTTTGAACTAAATATGTAACAATTGAATTAGGATTTAATGAAAAATGTAAGACCGTAGGAAAAGAAAGATAGGTGGATATGATGGCAAGTTAATATATACGGAGTCGACGATTTTTTTTTTTAAGGGTAGAGAATGAAAAGATGATGATTATTCGCGGGAAGAATTAAGAATTTTATAAATAGTTTCATCTAGATATGTTTGTTTAATAAAAGGGGATGTAATATGATTAATAATAAAATAATTAGAATACATGGGGATAATTTTTTCTTTGAGACTTACAAGACGTTACTGAAAACATAGATTTTGAGGAAGTTATTGAGGAAGTTAGAGCTATTAGAGAATAGATAGCTAGATATTTATTTTTTGTGAGATAGCCTACCCAAGGAAGGGAGGATCCACATTTTCTGCGACGATATATGAGAATAATAATCTACGATGATATAAAAAGTTATTAGGGATTTTTTTTTGAGATTAGGAAGTTGAAGTTTTTTTTTTTTTTGAGCTATAGGAGGAGTTAGGGAATGGGCGAAGGCCTAGGTAACGTCGAAATAATGGGATAAGGAATATTTATACTTTGTAAGGGGGAATTTTGTAACTTGAGAAGTTGACATAGGAAGTTGAATTTTATTTGAACCAAAGATATGTGAAGAAATATTTAGAAAATGATGATGAGGAATGAGGAACTGAATTTAGAAAAGCAACCCAATTATTATTTTTTTATTTATGATTTGAAGTAGAATATAAATTTTTTTTGAGATTAAGATAGAAAGAAAGATGGAAAGTAAGAAAAGATATTAAGTGGTGAAGCGGCAATATTATAATTAAATATAAATTTGGTTTGTTTTGGGACATATGTCCAAAGGATATTAATTACAGTAAAATTTGGATTTAGATAATAATATGTTCAATATTTTTTTTATATATGAAATTTAAAAGACAATTTTATTTGTCTTCCGCTCGTCCGAATTGTAAAGGACTGAGCACAGTATAATTAGTTGTAAGGATATTTTTTTTGTGGATGTAAAAAAAAAAAAAAAAAAAAAATTTTATTTGTTGTAAATGACAGTGGGGAATGAAGTGAAGTGACAGGTGCGAGATGAATTTTTGTTGAGGTGGTTTGTGAGCGTAGAGACACCCAAAAGTGCCGGTTCACGACGACCAATTGGAGGACGACAGGAGTGGATGAAGGCAGAAAAAGGACCAGGATAAAACAGATGAAGAGGGAACCTTTGGAACAAAAATTGTGATTCTAGAAACACAATTTTCGTTCCAGAAAAAATAGAAGAAGGCAATGTAATATAAACAAGCCCGTTGCCAAGGCAACGGATTTAGAAGCCACTATACATTTATTTTAAACCGAATTTAGAAGAACAAAACAAGTTTAAAAAGAAATAAAATACAATAAAAGTAAAGAAAAGGTAGTTTTAGGCCTAACCTTACAGTCATCAACAAACATTTTAAATAATGATTACAAGATCCACCGACTTCAAAAGGAAACTAAATTTTCAGAAGGGATTAATTTAGCACCCAGAAACAACATGAAACAGCTAAATGAAGAAAATTTCAGGAAGTTATGAGCAAAATTAAAAAAAAAGATCAATAGTTAAAAAACTCGTCGGTAGAAGGCTTTGAAAATTTTTAGAACAAGACAGTTAATTATTAAGAAAAGATTAAAGAAGAAAAAGAAGAGAAAAACTGCCCACATCAGAAAGAAAAGCCAGCTCAAAATTTTGAAAAGGAAGCCTGTTCCAAAAATGATCCAATCATAGAGGACGGATCCAATCCAAGGCTGTAGAATGATCCGAAAGTGTATTTCACCGAAGTTTGAATACTGTTTTTAAAAAAAGTAGGAGTCCAATTGAAAATCAAAACCGCAGAAAATTAAAAGAATATTTAATAAGAAAGAAGAAAAAGAAACGAAGGAAGAAGACGCAAAAAAACTTTGTAAAGTTGAAAATTATCAAGTTCAAGAAAACAAAACAGCGACGGAAAGACAATATCAAGCTACCATTTCGAAGGTGTAAGGCAGTTGTCCTCCAGTCTTGGTATAGGACAAACCTGTGTTCCGAGGTGTCTAATTTAAAAATTATAACTCTTGAAAAAGTGGTGGAAAGTGGAATAGAATGTAAAGTAACATTGAAAAGAGGCGAACTGATGGAGGATGTAAATTTTTCTTTGTTTAATATTTGTATGTAAATAATGTTAATTTTTAATTTAGTTCAATGGCGTCATGAACGTGAGTAACCTTTATATATTTTTTTTTAATGGCTGATCAGCAAATTATAAATAAATTTTTCCAATTTTTGTAAATTCATAACCATGTTTTAATTTCTTTTTAATTCCCCAAAATCTCTCTCAATGAAATTCACATTTCAAAACTCATAGGCCTTGCGAATCAACACCTTTGAGATAAGCGCCAATCGTTATCGGGACACAATATTTAATAATCTTAATTTTCAGAATCACACCGGGAGACTTTTGGATTTTTGGATTGGTGCAAGTAACGTAGTTTGAAAATTTTACAGAGTTATTTATAACATATGTTTTTCATTTTTTTTTAAGAGCTTCACTCAACCATATGGTAGATTATTTTATTTTTGAAATTATAGAGTCAATTAACTTAAATTTTTTTTATTATTCAAAATTTTATTCATTTTTTTAATTTATTGTGAAATCCATCAAATAAATATATTTAATAAAAACCTTTCAAGACAAATGCCTTATTTTTGACTGGCATGTGTATAATATACAAATGCCTTACTTTTGACTAGCATGTGTGTGTGTAATAGACAAATGCCGTTTTTTTTGCCAGAAATATGTATAATACGCAAATGCCATATTTTTAAGTGACATGTGTGTAATAGACAAATGACTTATTTTCTCCCCTGTAAAAGTTAGATGACATACATACCACAGGAAAAGACCGCAGAGAAAAATGAAGTAAAAATACTAAAGTTATAGTAAAAAAAAATGTAAAAGTGATTACATAATAATGTCATTTTCCGGTAATAGTAATATAAATGAAGTAGTGTAATATATTTTGAGGAAGGCTCCCCCCGGAGCACCTTGTAGCCGCCGTCTTCATTGTGGCTGGGTGCTTATCGGCACATCTTCTCGGGATTATGGAGACGTCGTAGCCCCCAACGAGGCCACTAACAGATAATTTCCATAAAGGTGCTTGGCTCTTCAACAGCCCAACTATATTTAAACTTATATCACTTCTTTTTATTATTTTTTTATATATTTTTCTTTCTATGGCTACGACTTCAAGAATAAGTGGAGAATGTATGCTTTCTTTTAGTAACTATTGTAGTTAATAATAAGTTTCAATAAAAGGAAAGATAAAAAATGATGACGCCCTTCTTCGGATAGGACATTATGGAGCCTGTGCGATGTCAGGTTCTCGTCAAAGACACCTAGGTCCATCAAAGCGATAGTAGTTTCCTCAGAGCACGCTTTTGAGCACAAGCTTTTAAAAATGGAGGCGTTTTTAATAGCAAGAATAAAAAAAAAATTTATATATATATTCACAATACGAAAAGGAAACTGCAGGAATACAGTATTTGTCTTATATCACACATAACTTATTATTACACTTGATGATAGCGGAAAACTTGTTAGAACTTATTATTACACTTGATGAAAGCGGAAAACTTGTTAGTCGTTGATTTCAAAATTGTTTTCAGATTTTTTCGTTTGTGTTCAAAACTAACACTGTTCCGTGCCTGCCTGTTCCCTAAAAACGCTTGTCACACGTCTGAACCACGAACCATTGACTGGATTTTTATAAGATTTGATATATAACTTTAGTTTGGTTCGTAGATAATCCCACTTAAAATTTTCCGATATCGGGTAATAGTTTTCGGATAATGTGTTTCTGACGTTGGGGGCAACCTCAAAAGCCGGCTAGTATATAATAATAAAATCTGTGAGAGATCAGACTATATCTTTATTTTGCAACCTGGGAAATAATCACTTCTCACTACATCAGTCCTCTTCACATAACCATTTTATTACTGCATATATATAAATGACAAAAAGAGGGCGCCTGCTAGATCAAGATCGCGGGTCTGACCCCCCCCCCCCCCCCTCCCCTCCAAGGCCCTTGTCCTTGAATGTAAAATAAACTTAAGCACGCCGTTCTTTGGATAAAACGATATGCGATGGTCCCAAACTTGTACAATATCAGGTACTCGTTATAGGTGAATAAACCTAGAAAGTAGAGTCGGGCTCATGATGAAAGAAATATTTGGTAATAGGCGATATGACTTCATAGTTAAAGCCCGGGCATGAGTTACAATAATTATAATGTGCTCAGCAAAACAGAAATTATCAACTGAACAATAATTAAAGATAAGTTTACATGTGAGGAAGAATTTTTTGCAATTACTTAAAAGCCTTTTTTTTTCGTTAAAAAACTAATTTTTCTCTCTGAATTTCAATCTGATACTACACATAGTATCTCACAAGATGAAGCCTATAAAAGTTTCTAATGCGTGCTTGTAAACGACCATGACGAGAGCCTATTTCCTCCCATTCCAGTTTAAAAAGATTATTTTTTTAAATCAGTAAAATAACTAGAGAACGCATTTTCTGTTCTTCCCCCCCCCCTCCCTCTTTTTTTTTATTAGCTTTTACTTTAGAGATAATTTCCTTTTATTTTTCCTTTAATGTCCTACGATAAGGGGAGTCCTTTATTCCACTTTACTGACAATAATAAGAAAGCGACCAGACAGGACAGGAGAGGGGGGCCCCTTCTCCCTTGTCCCTACAATTATACGGGGTGCTACCCTTGCAGATTTTTTTTCAAAAGCCCCCCCTAACTAGGAGATTAGACGGGAATTTGTTCCCCCCTCAACCCTTAAGGTGGTTTTAGATCGGGCTGGATCTTAATTTGCAGCTTCCAACACCTCGCTTTACAGATAAAGAAAGTGCTTTTGATGTGTCATCAACACTTCTTAATTTCTTTCTTTTCTTTTTTTCTACTTTTTTTTTCTTTTTATTTATTTAACTTTGCTCTTTAATCGAATTTCTTTTTTATTTTCAAGTTCTTTTAAAAATAGGAAAACTTTTATACATCATTTTTTGCAAAATATTTATTTAATTAAGTAGATGTCAATATTGAACCTATACAATATTTGCTTTAAGGTTCATTGTAAATAATATAAAAGCTTAGAAAATATATCTTTATTAACGAATAGTTAATAAATTATTAATAATAAATAAATAATAAATTGAATTATTCTCATTTCTAGAACTGTCGTGAACTGCACACAATCAGTTGTAATAAAAAACATATTTGGAAATATTTATTGTTTTACCAACAAACATTTTTTTATTTTTTTTTATTTACATGTAATGCGACATTTGTCATTAGCAAGTGGGATGATTTGTGAAGTATGACATGACTGTGGTATGTGACTGAAGAGGAGTCCAGGCTAGTTCTGGAGCAGGTCTCTCTGCCATACCCGCTTGAGGCGTCGGTGGATTTGTGCGGAGAGTGTTTATGGATAATTGTTGAATAAGTGGGTTGGCATGATGATGGAGTTTGACTGATAGCGTGTCCTGATTACAGAGGGTACAAATGGGATGTTAAGGCCATTATGTTTGTGGTAAAACTAAAACTAAAGTTAGATATAAAATTACTAATCTCTAACAATCAATATAAACTAATTTATATGTGACATGCGTGAAATTATATTTTATCCATTATATATTATGTATTGGTTTAACGGAAATAAAAATTAGATATAAAATTACTAATCTCTAACAATATAAACTAATTTATATGTGACATGCGTGAAATTAAATTTTATTCATTATATATTATGTATTGGTTTAACGGAAATAAAAATTAGATCTATTATATTTCATTCATTATGTAGTGTTTTAAGGGAAATAAAAATTATTATTATTATATAAGGAGGAATGTATTTCAGACCAAATACATCACGGGGATTTCCAACCCCTTACTTACCTGATATGCGCGTAAAAATGTTTCACGCTAAGCAAATTGACAGTTTATACCTAAACCTGAATATGTTGTAATGCCTTAACAGGTATTTATGTCATTTTTGTTGAATAGACAATAGTTCAAACAGAAGTATGTTTTATTTATTTCTTTAGTTATGCTTCTCCTATCGAAGGTCATCTGTGTCAAATGTCTTCCTGATGACCATTATTCTTGTGGAGGTCCACCATTTGCGCCCTATAGATCCTCTTCTTCTGTGTCACTATAGACTTACTCGGTCCCTAGTTTGTACCGCAAATCGCATGGAGAAATGCAAACAATTAATTCACTGCAAATGGTCTTGAAAAATGATGTTAATTTAAAAGTATTAATTATTTTCTGTGTCTCTTCTCTTTAAAAGTTAAATCTTTAGAGGTAAATATAACGAATCTATTTTAATGGCTATATCCAGGTGTTATTTCTTTGTATCTAAAACTATTTTTTCATTAGTAAATTGCGTTCTTAGATGAGAGATGTGTTAAGTTTTACGAGATGACGTAATAAAGGTTTGTGGGAGCTCAGGATTCTAATTAAACTTTTGAAACGTTTTAATGTTAGAAAATCTCGAATTAAAGCTTAAAACACTTCATGTTCATGGGGGAAAAAGCGGTTTCTAGATTGGCAAACGGAAGAGATTTCCTTTATTTCCCCGCTTTAATTCAAATAGCGGATGGAAGAAACATAGGGCTAATTTGGTAAGGGGGGGGACTTAAAAAGTTTGTTAATCTAACAAGGAATGGGTTTAATGGGCAATGCTGTGTCGGGAGAGACCTCTATTACCATTAGAAAGGACACTAAGAAGGTGTTAATACCCGTTCGGGTAACAAGATAAGGGAGACGTAACTCAGAGCAATGTTTCAGATAAAGGCTTTGTACAGAACGGAGACACAATAGGAACACTGTTCTCTCGCATGTTTCGAACCTTATTTGCATCTCTCTTTTCTTGTAATTATCAAATAAGAAAGGAGAATGTGTAAAATGGATCTGCATAATGTACCAGGGAGACCCCAATATCCGAAGTTAGTTAGCTTGAGCGGGATTAGCGCGGCGAGGCAAACCCCCTAAACACTAAATGGCTTTAAGACGTCGTATACGTGTGAAATTGGCTGTCAAACACCCTCTTTAGATGGCTCCTGATGAGAGTGTGTTTCGTCGTCGCCTCAGAAAGGCCCAAGGGAATCCGGCCTTGGGTTTTGTTGAAGAGAGGGCGCAATGAGAAAAGGTAATTTCCCATTAAGGACGTAACAGAATTAAGTGTCGTTCAATGGAAAATTGTTCAATTTTCTACCTCTTTGGGTGAGGTGCTTGTGTTTTGAAAAGAGATGTGTGTGTGTGTGTGTGTGGATAGGGCTTATAGAAAAGGTCCGGAGATGGTATCTTGCCGTTGTAAAGACTTGAGACACAACCCTATAAAGCTCCTAGCTATAAACCAGTTTTGTACAGCCGCTCTACCCCTACAACCTATTACACTTCTTATATAGCCCCAAACTCCGCAGATATACACCCTGTAAACATTTTCTTTTAGTATAGGCCGTACCAAATCAATAGTTTTATCTGAACAAAAAGTAATTATTTTTATCTTATAGCTCAAAGTTACCTTACAACTTACCTTTTATATGTGCAATGAAATTTCTGTGCGCACAAGATTACGTGCCGCTTGTGACGGGTTCTGTTCGCCCTATCTGCAAACTTATTACGTCGATCTTATACAGGTTTAGAGGTTCACAAGAGTTTTTCAACTGTATAAGTGATAATCATATTAAAAGAAAAAAAACATACGAAATTATATGGACATTATAGGACTTTCTTATACCAATCACTCTCATCAAAACATTTCAGGACGGTTTTTGATAAGTATCTTGCAAACCGGGTGACCTGTAAAAAATTGTATTTTATATATAAAATACCTTTCCGTTAACTTACCCCCTAGTACTTGAAAAGAACTTTCCCTAGAACTGAAACTATTTTTGATTATGTCATAATTATTATCTTGTAAAATGTACTTAGATCCCAAAGAAAAGTGGTCTTAATTTTGGTCCAATTTCGATCGAAATCTAATCAGACCTGAATCATGTGATCTAAAGCACAGTAAACTCACAATCGCGCCAGGTATTCATGGAGCGACAGGAATTATTAGTTTAAAATTAACCCCCTCCTACCCCCAAAACGAAAAAAAACTTTCGGTTTAGTCCGAAATAAATTTCGTTGAAAGTTTCCTCTAAATTTCTCCCAAAATCAATGACTAAAGTTGCTATGTAGTCACATGCATATGCTATATATGAGAGTAATTTAATTAGGTGCGTTCGATATGGAATGCGAGCGGGTTATTGGAACTGCAAAGGGCCCAGGGCCAGGCCTAGGTTTGTCAATACACGCACAAACAGGGCAGATGACACTTCAATCATAGACCTTAATAGGAGTCACATTGTCACTCCACTCTCAATTATTTACCGCCAAATTGTGTAATTTCATTCATCCCATTGGATGTAGAGATGCTATTTAGAAGGCACTGTTTGCACAAAACAATATAGTAATTGCTATTAATTCCTCTTTCGTAACAAGTAAATGTTTATTCTGGGAATCAGTTTTAAAACGAAAACTGGTGTGAAGGAATTATACGGTAGTCAGAAAAAAAACGGAATTCTTGATTTAGATTATTAAGAAAATTGAAGGGAATTGTTCCAGGAATTGTCTTCATTGTACGTTTCCAGTTTAAATGCATCTTAATTGAGTCTTCTCCTTAAAGCAATTTCCTGTCGAAATTCTATTAACATCTCAGGCCACAATCTATTAGGTGAATATTTTATTGTATTAGGTATAAAAAGTGTAAAAAACATGGTATCCAAATAATTTTTATTTTTATTGTGTGTTTGATTGAATCATTTTGAGAGCGGGAATTGAGGAACCATTGTTGAAATTTGAAATGAAGGTATTAGGTAAGAAATGCTAACTTAGATCTGATTAGATTTTGGACGAAATCACAAAACAATTAAGACCACATTACTTCGGTGCCCAATTTCACTTTATGGTTGAAAAGATAACTGAAAGTCATATTTTGTATGAAATAGGTACTATTTTTGAAGGTTCGCCGAAAGTCGTTCTAAATTGAAGTTTTGAAACACATTTTTTAATTTTTTTTTTCTTTTTTTAATTTTGATTGATATTTGCGAAAGCGATTAGTTCTATTGAGAAATTGGTTCTTTCCCAAAATGTTCATTATACTTAAAGGTTTTTTTCTGTATTAAAAACAGGAATTCTTGATTTAGGTTATTAAGTAAATTGAAGGAAATTGTTCTAGAAATTGACTTCACTGCACATTTCCAGTTTAAATTGAGTCTCCTCCTTAAAGCAATTTTCTGTCGAAATTTTATTTACATTTTAGTTCACCAAGTAATAGGCGAATATACTTTATATATAATATTAGTATATTTATAATACTCTATTGTAATTGGTATAAAGAGTGTAAAAAACTTGATGTTTACATAATTTTTTACATATTCTTGAATCACTCCTCTGACTGGATACCTTGATGACATTTTGTGATCGCTTTCCCAATGATCAATTGCATACATTTACTAATGTAATGCCGAACGTTGCATAAAACCCACATACCATGGGAATATTATATTGTATAAATAGCTTAGGAATATATTCTGTACGTACAATAACTTGTAACCTTTAAGTATAAGATCTTTCACAAGCTCTACCCTTCCTAAACTCGTAATATATTTTGGTTCATGACGGAAGAAGAAAAAAAAAAAAAAAAAAAGCTACGTGAAACATTTTTCTGAAGAGGTACTTTAGGCAGACAAAAGATGCTATCAACAACTCGAAGGATATCGGTGGTTCTTTGGTTCTTCCATCAGATCCTATCAACCGAATGAGGTGCCTACATATGGGGAGGTAATTTCGATTTTTTTCTCTTTATACCGTTGTTTTAATTAACAATTTGTCATTGGCTGAGGCCACCTCGTGTTTTATGGCTCTCCTAATGGAAACAACGGTCTGGACCTGAATTGGCATCATAAAAACCTCTCTGCAGTATAACGAACCGTTTACATTTATTATATATTTTTATTTAATTTAACATCTTTTCTCTACTGATGTTTATGTCCATTGATATGTATGGTATTGATACAAAGTAAAGCATTTTGAAATTTGAATGGTTGAATTATTTTCCGATAGCCTGAATCCATCTTCACATCCTGATCTTTCTCCTGCTTATGACATTCGAAAATGTGTGTTTGTCTGCTAAAGGGCCCGTTTAGCACTATTTTCTTTTTAACCTACACTTTCTGTACTTGACCTTACTTGTATATGACATACGAAAAGGCTAAGTTCGAAAACAAATCAAGAATTGATAAAGGAAGTGCGACTGTTCTAGAGTGGAAGGAAATGAAGAAAGTCAGTTTCTCGGGTGCAGCAACGGAAGTGGACCTCATTGGACCCGGCCTCTCAGTAGGGATCAGGAAGGTGCATTGTTAAACAGTTCTGGAGATACGTGCGTAGCGGAAAGGAAATTCATTTTGACGCAAACAATTGGGTTGTCGAAAGTCAAAAAAATTGATAAGAGGATAACAAAAGAAGAACTGAGAAAAGAAGTCGAGTAACTAACAAGACGCCACTCGGTAAAAAAAAATTCTCCGATCCTCATTTTTCAGAAGATATGGAGGGATGGAGGAAACCATATCTGAGAATCCAGGAAACAGAGCTTCGAAAGGATCCTGTGCTGGATAGTAGATAGTTAAAGACTAGCGAGGGGATGTTATATGTGCTTTAAAGCTTCGGATAACATGGGTACAAAACCCACCCCCTGCATTCAATCAATCAATAGTTGTATATAAAAATTGTTGTAAATCTGAT
This sequence comes from Aradus depressus, assembly GCA_963662175.1. Taxonomy (NCBI): domain Eukaryota; kingdom Metazoa; phylum Arthropoda; class Insecta; order Hemiptera; family Aradidae; genus Aradus; species Aradus depressus. Next base: position 13,313,721 of record OY759215.1, read on the forward strand.
TGATAAAAATAATAAGGGCAAGTGGGAAGTATATTAGGGGGAATGTTTGGAGAATGTTTACATGGTTGACTGGAGGCCAGAAAAGCCCCTTCTAAATTTGCATAGCAATGAGGCTGTAAGGGCTCCCTCCAGGGTCCAACAGAGCTCCGACCCTCCTCGCCCTAAAAGACCCCACCCTCTCATATCCACCTTTTTAGCCCCGCCGACTCGATAGGAGCTTTTGTCCTGGAGGATTAGCTTCCGTATTGTTCTCCTTCCCTCTCCCAGTCAGACAGAGATATTAATTAAACTTCAAATTCAATGGTCTTTTAATTAGAACAATCGTATTAAGAAGGATTTAATGGAGGGTACCGGCTCTCCTGGAAACTAACCTCCCTCTCTGCTCTCTCTCTAAATTCACATACACAGTATTTAAATTCAGCATGGCAAAGCTGGGAGTTCAAAATAGAAATTTACAGTCGTATGATTGCATTTTTGCAAGAGGAACGGAAAAGGTTGGACTCAGGCAAAAAATGGTCAACACTAATCTGCCTAGAAGGGGTTCAGAATGGCCACGGGTCATGAGTATCTGCAGAGACATCTCCATAGGTTATAGGTGTAGTAGATTCTACCATGAGCCCACCCAAAGAGGCGCTATGAACGCTATTATAAGACTAGAGGCTTACAACAAGAGCACTCTATAGTGGGCTGTATGACGTCGTAAGGCACAAGTACCCATTGACGTACTACAGGATTAAACCTTGCTATTTGGGAGATGTTCCGGTGGATGTCTGTCAGCAACAGGCACATCTGCACAACTTACTATTAGTTTCAGATGAATAGAAGCTTCATCATATTTATTTGTTTGTTCTAACAAGCTTAAAGTTAAGAAAAAGAGAAAGACTAATGTTACCTGTGGCTTTATTTTAATTTAACCTTTTTATTAATATATAATTATATTTTATTTTAGTATAAAGTAATCATTGTTTTGCTAGTTAATATTATCTGCTTTGTTTTAATTGATTTTATTCCATATTATTCAGAAATAGTTGTATTTATGTTTATGTGTCGAACTCCTTGCTGTAAGATAATTCTTTATGAGCAATAAAGTTATTCATTCATTCATTATTTAATTTTTTTTTTTTTTTTTTCGCTCACTTTTTTGTTATTTTTTTATATTTTTCTCTTTGTGACTAGAGGAAAGGTCTCGTGATGCACTGAAATATCAAATTTGTTCTGAAGAAATATAAATATAAAAGTTATAATTAAAAATATAAATAGTATAAAGCCTGTTGTACTAAAAATTTGGTAACAATTTATCTTCTATTAGTTATTTATTGAAAAAAAAAAAAGTATATTATTGTTGTTTTGAAAATAGTATGAAGTATTCAATTGCCATGTTAGGGTTTGACGGAAATAAATGTTATTATTATTATCGATGCTTTCTGCGCGTTAGAACAATGAATATCAGACGTCAAGAGTCACTAAGAAATATTGTCAATGATTTTCATTCATTGGATGAGTAAATATTAAGATACATTTTTCCAGTATTGTAAAAAAGCATTAAAAATAAACATAAGAAAAAATAATAATAATTTGAAAAAGAAATGCATAAATCTGATCATTGAGGCAGACAGTATGATGCTTAAGATCAGAAAGGCAAATACAAACGAGTTTTTTTTTATTTTTATTAAAACATTTTATTTATATTTTTGATCAATTCTTTCTTCTCCAGTAGTTTTTCAAGTGGAAAATGTAATATTGTCTAAGTAGCCGTAAAAAGAGGACAAGACATAATGGACAGTGGGAGTGGGAAGGACTGTATCCTGGGAAGTTGAAGAGGAAGGGGATGTTCCTGGATGAGTGGGGGTGGATTGGAGGATATTGGATTTTATCTGATCTGTTAGAGGGTGGGGGGAGAAGAAAGGACAGAGTAAAAATCAGAACATAAATCTACTGTTTGGGAAGAGTCCGCACTTTATTTTGTTTTTCTGTAGTTTTCATCGTTCAGTCTTCTTGCAAGATTAGATTATTTGAAGAGACAAAAATGTTTTGTGCTATTTTGTCAGTGGGTTTTTGAAGTTAAAAGAGAAGTAGTTAGAGTATTACTGGGATGACAGAAAATAAATAAATAGAGCCCCAAAAAATGTACAATAAATTTCCAATAAAAATATTTCTAAGAAATAATTTTTAAAATATTTATTATCGGTAGTTTTTATTAAAGAGGAAAAGAAGGCGTCTGTAGCTCAGTGGGATGCGTGCTTACTTACTGAGCTCAAGATCGCGGGTTCTGGGAGATGAAAACCATGAGCACGCCGTCCTTAGGATGGAATGTTAAGAGATGGTCCCGAGCCTATACGATGTCAGGTACTCGTTAAAAACCTCTACCGTAGCTGAATAAAAACTTAGATATGCAACATTTAGGACTTCCACTGTCGAGTCAGGTTCATGTCCACCAGAGTGACAAAAGATAGCTCTGGTAGTAGATAAAATGACCTCGAAGTAATAAGCCCGGGCATGAGTCACAATAACTAGCGTAAATAGGAAAAAAATATAAATAAATATGATGTGGTCATAACAGAGCTTTCTTAAACCAACCAATATTGTACAGATCACTCTTCTTCCCCTCTCTCCTCCTAAATGCATTTCAAACTAGCATTACCGGGAATATGAAAGTCACTCTCTCACTCTGGAATGAAACAAAGGAAACTCCTGACGCCAGCACGTAACTTTCATACGCCCAGTAACACCTGTTCTAAAGTAGTTGGTATATGGAAGTTTTCCTATATTTTTATTATTATCATTAATATTATGTTATTTACTATTAATCTCTCTGTTATTTATTCATATTTATGTTTTTTCTATTTGTTCCCTCTTTGTGAATAACCTTGTCTGCCTTCACGCACTCAACACAAGAACTCTAATAAATACTGTTATAATGAATGTATTGACACGAAATTTCACATGTAAATTCAATGCTCTCTTAGGACTACACCTATTAATTTTCAGAAGAATCAGCCGAAAATGAGGGAGGGGTCAGAGAATGCTCAACCCAAAAATCCCAATAACTGTCGATGTAATAAATGTATCGACATGAAATTTTATATTTAAATTCAAAACCTCATAAAGATTGACACCTATTAAATTTATGCGAAATCGGTCGAAGGTAAGGTGGGCTCGACTTAAATACCCTATCAACTGCCGATATAATAAAAGTATCGACACAAAATGTTGATGATTCGGAATTCGTACTGCGGATGTGCATAGTCGGTGATTTACCGACGTATTTTTTTAATTTTCAACGTCAACCATCTTCACGTTATTTCACAGTTTTGTGTGTATGCTTGCGACGAACCGCATTTCTAATATATCTATTCAGATGCACAACTGTATATTAAACTAAATAAAACAAAACTTGTAACTTTCACAACTCTGATTAATTCTGTCAACCTTACACCAACACCAAACATCAAAACAACACAACCTCTGTTTAATTCTGTCAACCTTACACCAACACCAAACATCAAAAGAACACAACTAAAACACCTCCATCTTGGTTCATGAACTTTACAATACTAAAAGATAGCATCCCCACGCTAGGTCGGCCATATTTCTTAAAAACAAAATAATACTTGATAACTTATACAAAATATATGAATAACTAAATAAACTAATACTATTTTTATTATAACTTAAAATAATAGGTTAGGTTAAGTTAGGTTTTATGACTCATACCCGGGCTTTAACTACGAGGTCATATCGCCTACTACCAGAGCGCTCTTTCGTCACTCTGGTGGACATAAGCCCGGCTCTAGTGTGGGAGTCCTAAATTTCAATTACCCTAAATTTTGGGTCTTTAACGAGTACCTGACATCGTACAGGCTCGGGACCATCGCTTAACATCCCATCCGAAGGACGGCGTGCTTAAGTTTATTTTACCTCCCAGATAAAATAAACTATGGGCCTCGGTCGGGTTTCGAACCCACACTTAAAATAATATAAATGAATTATTATATCTATAGGTACCTATACAATGAATTAAAACTTATAATATAAATAAAAAAAATTTATAATTCTAAAATTAACATTAATTAAAAATGAAGTGATCCTTCATATGCACACACTTCCAGTCTCCAACATAAATGGTTATCATGAAACTTTTATGATAAATATAAATGCTTTTTTTTTTCTTAATTGCTTTAAAAATTGATAATCAGACTGCATAATGGACTCTATTGATAATGGAAAACTGTGTAGAAATCCTTAACAATAGCCGTTAAAATAGGGGTTCTGAGGGAAGAAGGACCAGGAGAGAGGGAGAAGGGGTGGTGGGGGGGATCACAAGTGGGAAAGTACGTTCCTTTTATTGGATTTGATGAGGTTTCTTATTGGCTCTTATTGGATTCGGTTCGATAACATTTACCAGGATCTCTAAGGAGTCTTCTGTATCGGTGTTTATGTAGGTAGGCAGCCGAAAGTCAAGGGAAATAGCCGACTTATAGACTCTGTGTGTGTGTTTCATTTAATAAAATGCAAATGTGGGAGGGTGGAAAGAGGACTTGTGTAGTGAGTGTCACACTCAAAGAACAGTTTGGAAGCGATCCCAACCAAATGTTACATATTGTTCTTGTGTTGTAATATCAACAGGCGTTATCCCTGTAACCTTGGCAAAGGTCTTTGGGTATATATAGAAAGGTGGATTATCCAAGAGATGCAATAGGCACGTGCCTACAGGCACTCATATATATATATATATATATATATATATATATATATATAAATATTGTACCGATACTGTATGTTCAGTATCCACATTTTGGGATATTTGAAGTATATGTAATTACAATGAGTACGAGTGCAGGGAACCGAGTTTTTGATTAATTATAGTTCTTATTCCCCTTATTTTTGTTTTTATATGTGTCAATCTCAATATATGATGATATATAACATTAAATGAATAAAATAAACTTATTTTTGAAATATTGTCTATTCCACTAAATATATATATATTTAGTGGAATAGACAATATTTCAAAAATAAGTTTGTTTTATTCATTTATTACAAGTTTCCACAATATGTCCGCGTTCCTCAACTTAGAATATATAACATTATTATGTTTGGTGTGTTTTGTTTTTATAATGAGTACCTACCTAGCCTCGCTATCTGTGCTAAAAAGTTAGAATCCCTCCCTGAGATACATAATGAATATTAAAATTCATTGTGATTCAATTGCATTTTCTTTTTAGTACGGAGGTATGAAATAAAAAACATTTAGTTACCCGTATTTAGAAATATAATCAGAATTTATAATTGTTATAATATATTTATTATTTTAGAAGATACAAATATATATAATTCCTGAGGGAAACCGGTAGCTCAGAGGTAGCTTGCTAGCCTACTGAGCTCAACATTTCTTATCTGGCACGTGAAAAAATACGCCGTCCTTCGGGTGGGACGTTAAGCGACGGTGTTCCCGACTCTATGCGATGTCAATTACTCGTCATAGTCCCCTTACCTTAGGTCAATAAACCTGGGTACGCAAAATTTAGAATTCACTGTAGAATCGAGCTCGCGTTCATCAGAGAGACGAAAGAGTGGTTTGGTAGTAGGCGATCTGACCCGTAGGGAACTTTCCCTATGAGACATGAGTCGCAATAACTAACTAACAATCGAATTCCTTATACAATAGGATCTATTTATATTTCTTGCTATAAATATTCTATATTTCTATTCCTATAATTAAATCTTCTTTCAGGATATTGCGGTGCAATCAGGGGCCCCAAGAGTAAAATATATAAAAACATAAATAATAAAGCGAAATAGCATTATTCACAATCTCAGAGATTGCAATTTTACCCTAATTTCCAAACTAATCCAACAGTTCGTCTTTAGTGAATCTATGAGCTCCAATAAGGTAAACACAGGAAGGAGCAGGTAGAAAGGGTGACACACATTACCTCTCGAGTCGTTTTCAGAACGAAACTTGTTAATAATTCATCCGGGACATTTCTTTTCACTTCGTTCTAAATATGCATGAATCCTACTGTTACAAAACAATGGTTCATTAGAAAACTGCATTTTCTAAAGTGAAATGTGCATCTGTAATTATTGACATTTTATGCATTCATTTTGTCTATTTTTAGTGTCATGAAAGTCCTTGAGCACTCAGAAAAAATGTTTATACTGAATTAATTTGTGGTAGGCCATTAGGCTGTTTGTTTAATGATGGTACGTTATTTTGGAATGTGAATGGGTCAAAGAAGGTGAAGTAAGTCATTCACAGGACTAGAGCAAATACTCGGAATATCTAGGGAGGCATATCAAAACCTGGATAAAAAATGTGGACTAGGGACCTTTTGAAAATGTCATGGAGAAAAATAACAACATGTAGACAGGCGAAGATGTTCCTGAGTGAGAATATTAAGGTGTTGAGGGATAGGATCGAACTTAGGCAACTGACAGGAATCTTCACAGGACACGGTCCGTTCAATCGACACCTACATAATACAGGAGTCAAGGATAGTCCCACCTGTAACAGATGTAGAGATGAAGAAGAGACGGCAGTTCACTTCCTGGGTAGATCCTCGGGATATGCTCGCACCAGATTTCACACATTTGCTAAGAAAACTGCGAGACTAGGTCCTTGAAGGACTTGGTATCTTGAAATCCAGGTATGACAAGAGGACAAGGTAAGAAGGAAGCCCTTCCAAGATTTAGTAAGTAAGTTTCTGTTTGATGGGGAATTAGGAACACTCATACCAACTCGTCCCGTCCCAAAAATCGTCGTAATAACTTGACAAAGAATTATCAAAAATATTTATCATAGTTTCAAGTATAATTTTAATATAATATATTAGTTTAATTATTTTTATTCTCACTTGTTTTCTATTATTTGTTTATTCATTTTTATTTGTTTTATACTATTTTTTTTTACTATTATTGTTATTACTAATCACAAGATTTAATAACTGTTTATGTATCTAATTTAAAAGATATTTTGATCCCTAAATTTTTATGATTTATCCTAATATCATTTTATACAAATATTTTTATTATTATAAAATTTCGTGCGGATATATCCATTATATTTACGATGATTAGGATTGTTGAGTTCAGCACCCTTCCTCTGATCACCCCATCCCAAAATCATCATTGCCTGCCCTATAATGTTTCACGTCGATATATTGATACTGATGGGAGGTATTTCGTTAACACAGGAGACATGACGTGAATTTTTCTTTAATTTGTAGACTGCAAACATGAAATTTCGGCGAAATCTCATCAACACAAAATTTGTCATCATTTATATAACTTGCCTTGTACCACAAGTTGTTCTCTTTATCAGGCTGTTTAGTAGAAAAAATAAAAGAAAAAACCTCATTTAGTTAAGTAATAAATAAGAACTAAAATAATTGAGTATAAAAATTCTAAGAAAAATATATAAAAATGAATTTTATTTTAGTTATTAATCCCTAGACATGACACAAAAACGGAACTGTTATACTTACTTACTTAGACCATTATGGACATACGGATCACAGATATACGGTTCAGCAAAAACATCCAACATCAAACGAATTCAGGCATTTCAGTCAAAAACCCTCAGACTGATAACACAATGCCCCCCATACATAAACAACAGAACACTTCATAACGATCTTATGATACACACAGTACCCGACACAATACAAACTATTTACATACGTTTTTTTAGAAAACTTTACACACATACAAATCCAGAAATACGTACTTTATCTTCACAACACTTACCACAAAACCCCCCACGAAGGTTGAAGAGGAGGTGGAACCGCGACTTACTGCCACCTTAATTCCTATTCGTTCTTAATATTTTTATTTTTTTTTATTCTTTTACATTATTTTCCTTCACTTTTCTCATCTCTCTCACCCATTCCATCAAAGTTGTCTTTCAATTCCTTTTTATTTATTTATTTATTTATTTTTAATTATTATTATTATTATTTTTTTACTTTTTTTTTTTTTTCCCTTGTCCTTATAATTAATATAAATTTTCGTCCCGAGGACCTACCACTGGGTGGCCTTCCTCTCACATGCCATTCACGCCAACGTCTCCATACCTACCAACATAGATGCTGGTTGTTGCCCCCTAGCAACAGTTGCATCTTTATGAATAAAAGCCAAAAAAAAAAAAAAAAAAAAAAAAGTTATTAATCCCTTAGTATTTTTTTGAGCTGAGTTTACGAAGCTCTTTCCTAGGCGACTCATGTATTTCGTTGTACTCGTACTCCTCCTAAACCCCTTTACCGATCACATTGAAATTTGCCACGATGGTATTGGACACGGTGACGATGGTTTACTACTAAAAAAATCTGAAATCGAACATACCATGGAGGAATAATCACCGAAAAACGAAATCCCCATTGAAATCAATTCAGAGACAATATTCTCGCGCAAAATAGAATTTTTCTTTTCAAATGTAAAAATCCGGACAAAGCTCTTTTCGATTTACCATCGGACACCACTTTTTTCGAGCCGTTTTTTTCAGTGTTCTAACGTAAAAACTTCGACTTTTTTTCGATAAAAATATTCACAGTTGTTTTCTACAAAAAGGCTAGAAAAAATACATTGAATTCAATTGAAATCTATTTAAAGTATTAATATATTCATAAAGAACATACAAGGTGAGGAGTTACTGATAATTATTAAAACATTAACTGAGTTTTTGTATACAGATATGCCTGACTCAGCTCAGTTTTTGCAAACAGCAGAATGTATTGCACATCTAGTTTTACCTTCTTATTAAATGATGGGTACCTACTTTGTAAGCAGTCTGATGATGAGGGCGATCTCCAAAGCCGGCCACCACAAATAGTAAGGTAGACAAATAGAGATCTGACTTCACTTTTCCTTTATACCATGTTTAGCTTGGAGAAATGAAATGAGAGGGATCTTGAATCCTCCCCAGGGCGCCTTCCGAACTACACCTGGCTAACCTTCCTTCCTGCTCTGCTGGTTTGCAGGAGTCAGTAGTGAAGGAACAGGCTACTCCTAGAGGCCCATTAGACTGATGGCCGGCCCACCCACTGACCCTTTATGAAACTTTCAACATTATTACAGAAGAAACTCCCATTTCAGGAACATATCTCCCAGAGAATCAGTTGACAATCCCATTGTATCCGACCTATTGTCCTCCCACTCACTCACTTTATACCTCTGTATAGTATGTTATACAATACCCATCGCTAATTAATAACAATAATCAGCTGGAGTAAGAAGAAGGAGAAAAAAAATTTCGTAATGGATTAATTTAATTAGCTCATTTTTCAATGCTCCAACTGACTGGAAATTATGGTTAAAACAGTTTTGAAAGAAAAAGACTATAAATAACGAAATTGGATCAAATAAAAATAATATCCATGATACGAAATCCACATTGCGATGCAATATACTGAGGTATTATTCAAGATTTTTATATACCTTATACCCCCCTACGTTTGGTGATGTTAAATCGCAAAATTTATGTAATACATGGGAGTACTAGAGAAAAATAATAAAAAGAAGGCTAAAAATAAGTACATATGTCCCATTCTGATGACAATGCATCTATCAAAATTTCCGCCAGATAATGACTTTTTTCAGAGGTATGCATTCTGAATCAAAAACGGTTGGTTCTATGGAATAATTTTCGATTACAAAAAAACAGTTTTTTATCAAATTTAAATTTTGACCAACGTGCACCCAGTTATATCGTATCAAAAAAATTGCTTTGGGACCATGGTGGCCGTGCGGGCTAGAGCATAGGGCCTTGGTCGCACCATGGTTGCGGGTTCGAATTCCGTTCTGAAGAAAGTTTTATTTCGTAGATGTAGGATATTACACTGTCCCGGGGCCAAAGATGTTATGTAAATAACCAAATTACACCGTTATAGAGACATGGCTAATATGCATCGTTGACAAAATTGTGTTAAAACTAAAAAAAAAATTGTTCTCGAATTTATTTAAAGCCCACAACTTTAAAAAAATTTACAACCAGCAGCTGGCCTGATAATTCAAGAACAAAAAAAAAAAAAAAAAAAATCAAACCCAGCAGTGAACCAACCTTTTTTCATAACAGGGGATCTCGATGCCAAACTCTCTTTAACCTTCTTTGGGGATTATGGGGTAGGTTTAGACTTGAAGGTCCAGAGGGTTAATTATTGTGACTCATGCCCGGGCTTTAACTTTATTCGCTCTGGCGGACATGAGCCTGACTCTACTATGGGAGTCCTAAATGTTGTATTCACCAAGGATAGGGGTCTTTAACGAGCACCTGACATAGTGCAAGCTCGGGTCCAGCGTTTAACGCCCCACCCGAAGGACGGCGTACTCGAAGTTTTTTCACAACCCAGATAAAAAACCTAAGGGTCTTGGCCGGGTTTCGAATCCGCGATCTTGAGCTCAGTAGGCAAGAACGCTATATCTGAGCTACCGGCGCTCTGAGAAGCCCAGAGAGGCCTGAAACCATCCGCTACAAGAATTTTGATTTTTCCAGCTCTATATTTAGTGTTCTCATATTTAAAATTAAGTTTAACGACTTTTTCTTTTCCTGCACCGGATCATATATAAATTTAATAATCTTGTGACCAAATTAACTACATCATATTATACATAATAAAAACAGAATTGGGAGTTAAGCCTATAAAAAAAGATAAATATTGACACAAATAGATGATAAAACGTAGGAGGATGAGACAGTTAAAGTTTGGACGAGTTCCAGAAGTCCACTTGTTTGTTATCTGGTTGGAGGAGACCCTCTCTCGACATACTTGCAGACATACATGGATTATGTATGTCTATTTTATGTATTAGACAATAAACAGATGACATATGAACATGGAGCCACTTGCCCATTAAAGTAGCCATATTCCAAATTGCATTACCTCACTATCTTCACAATAAAACGATTTGCCCAACTGTTATGGAAATCCTGTTAACTCTTCAAGTCCCCTTCAAATTGATCGTTGTAGCCATGTTTTTATTATCTGCACTGCCCTAATTCCTGTTCATTTTAATCCACATCACATATATATGTATATATATATATTAATCGCCACAAATAGCCGCCGCTGTTGTCGCGTAAATCTAGCAAACATCTAAAAAAATGAGCTCCTAAACGACAATTTAGGAAAGTTTTGGAATGTATCTCACAAACTGAGTAAACTACAAAACATCGTATTACGGATAAAATTAACGTACCTTTCAGTTTTTTCTACAAATTTTATTTGAAACGATTTATAATATATTACTTAAGTCTCGAAATAAAGTGGTCTCAATTTTCGTTTGATTTCGGCCAGAACTAAGTAAGCAAGTACATGTGACTTTTTCATTCCACATTTCTAGTTCATAGTTACAATGAGCTAGAGCACTCACAAACTTACACACAAAAAGACAGACATAATCACGAAAATGGTCAAACATATTTAGGGAAACTTGAAACCTGAAAATCCGATGAAAACTCGGTCTCGAATTTTGATTACAATACTTGTGTGAAAAAGTAAAAAAAAAATTAATTGAAAAATAAGTTTTGAATATTTTTTAATACATAACAAACTTAAACCATTGGTAGTACAGTAGAACAAAACATCGGCTATCGATACTCATTCCTCTTGCACATTGACAAATCGATTGAAAATTTACCTTTAACCTAAGATTATTAGAACTGAACTTTAGTTATGGTTAAGATGATGTGGAGAAGTATAAAGATGCCATCAAACAACACTTAGGCGCCCCCTATTAAGTCTCGCCCATACAGGAAGACTTAAATAACAGACCCAATCCTTGGTCGTGAACTATATGAGATGTGCTTCAGAGACAGCCTCGTTAGGAAGACACATCTCCTGGGAGCTGGATCAGGTCGGCCTCCTTTTAGCGCGATAAAGTGATTCCACTTTCATTAGGGGATGAGGGGCCGGGGTTCGAGTCCCCAGGGCCTCGGGGGTTTAGGGGGATCTTGAGCATTCTGAACCACCGCACAGGCTCATTATCAGAGGAGGAAGGAGGGTCAAGAAGAGTACTTTGGATTAATCGATGAAACTGTATGGCGTTGGGGATAATCGACCTTTTGAGCAATAAGCAGGCTTGCGGAAAGTAAATCCCTTCTTCAAATCTATATAATAAAAATATTTAAAATTAGATTAAAAATGTTTATGTTAGAGGAAACCCTCTATTCAGAAAAGAAATGTTTTTCTCCTTGTTTAAAAAGGAAAAAAAAATCATATATAAAAGTCGTGTTACGCATATAAAAGCTTTATTTTTTATTATCTTGGCAGAGGTTCTCAATTAACAAACTATAATCATTATTACTTATGTGAAAATTTTTGTATACTGCTGATTTTACTGAGTATATATGTAAAAAATACATATACTGATCTTGTGTTCACATTTTCTTAATTCGTTCTCACAGTTAAAAATAATCGATTAATTGTGAGACAAAAAAAATGTTAGACGAGGTTAATAAAGTGTTGGTCTTATGTCCACCAGAGCGACAAAAGAGCGCTCTGGTAGTAGACGATATGACCTCATAGTTGTCCGAGCATGAGTCATAGTAACTAACTGTATTTTGACGTGTACTATGTTTATCATTAGGTCAATGTAAATTGCACTGGTGCTTATGAATGGTAGGCATTGTGAAATGAGTCTGAAAAACCTGATTTTTTAAAAATATTAGTGTTTTTAATTGCCTACATTGTTCTGATTGTGTATAAGAAAAATGTTGCTTAAAAGAAATCGAAAAAAATTAATCTACAAACCCGATTTCTTTAGTGGCCTCAAGATACTGTCTTTTGTCACTTTAGGTGAGACATCCTGAATTTAACGGAAGAAACCTGTAATAAAGACAAATTTTCTTTAAAATTTCTTCAAGAGAAAGGACTAACAAGATTCCATTGTTAGTCAGTTAAGAGGAGTACTACTGGTGAAGAAGTGAAGGAAGTCGGTAAAGTCGTTGGTTGTTGGTCGAAACAATGGTTATTTAATTAGTAACCTGTTAAAAGAGGAGGGAGCAGGGGCCTCAATGTGTCTCGTTAGGGGCGGCTTGGAGGCGGCAAAGGCCCCACGGCAAAGTGCAATTATGGTAAAGAGGAAGGTAACGAGGATCATCAGCAAAATGCTACCAAATCTCACGTCACTCTGTCCACAATGGACACCAAATTGTCTTCCAACTTCTCCAACTTGAGAACAGTTGTATGCAAGAAAAACTTCTCTCATCTTTGGCAGATAAGTGCTTCACTAATCCTCTATTAATGATCGCCCATTGAAGTGCACTGTCAAATCGAGTTCTAATAACATCCTTCGCTTTTTACATACACTCTCCTATTTTCATTGAGGCTGTAGCTGCAAAAAAGTCCCGTGGCTCCAAAGGCCTTTTTTGCGGAGAACGTTTAAATAGCTTCTCTAGAATGTCTACAAAATTTTAGCTTTACTACTCGTCTACTATTAGAAAGCCCTTTCGTTGCACTATGAGCCTAACTGGAGATTTAGGACTCCCATACTACTCGGCGAGTACGGGACTTCAGACAGACTCGAGACCATTGCTTAAGGTCCTATCCGAAGGGCGGCATACTCAAGATTTTTTTATCCCATTCTTAGTTTCGTTTGGTTTTTTCATATTCAAGCCCGGATCTTAACTATGAGGTCCTATCGCCTACTACCAGAGCGCTTTTTCGTCGCATGATTCCGACTCTATAGTGGAAATCCTATATTTTGCCTAAACGAGTAATCATTGATGTTGATAAGTTAGTTATTGGAGAGCATTTCAATAGTTTCGAATTTCATAAGGAACATTTTTCTAAGACCCAATTTTTCGATGGACCTACCGTTTTTGCGTAAATTAAGAAAACATCTTAAAAAATTAATTTTGAGATGTCGGTTTAAGGACGGTATTCAGTATCTAACTCGCAAACATGGTGGCCTTCGAAAACTTATATTTCATACAAAATGTATCTTTCAGTTTTCTCTAAAACTTTTATTTGAAGAGATTTCTGATTAGGTCATAATATAAGCTGTATCTTTTACTTAGGCCCCAAGACTCAATTATCGTCTCATTTCGGCCTGCTCAATGTGAAATTCCATTTGAACTTGATCTCGGATTTTTGAACGACTACAGTAGGTACTTTTTTTTTTACTAAAGGCATAAGAAAGTGAATCATCGGCAAGGTACTTCTCCAGCAAGAATAAATCAATTAATTTTTTTTTACGCTTTCCATCCTAAATCAATCGAGCGTTTGCCCTAAAAATCAATAGTTGAAATAAGTCTTTATATAAATAAAGATTTCTGAATTCTCATACTAAATTTTATGTTGATAATTTCCCTGAAGTCCCTCCTCTGATCCCCCTTTTCCCCTCGGCCGATTGAGCTGAAAATTAATAGGTGACGTCCCCCTATAAATAAATTCATTTTATCGGGAGGTATCGTGCTCGTAAACAGACAGACTAACAGAGAGAAATCAGGAGGTCGGAAAACATGAAATTCCGTTTAAAAATTGTCATTGAATTTCTGAGCACGTAACTTCTTCTATACTAGAAGTAAATTTTGAGTGTTTAAATTCTTTATAAATTAGTATCTTCTGTTATTTTCAAAACAAATGTTGTAAACTTCTGACAGAATTTGTCCTCTTGACTAAGAGCAAAATATACACTGTATAAGAAATGTGCCGAGTGTAAGTGTTTTGGGAGTGTACAAGGGGGCCAGATGGCGGGGCCGCACTTGAGAAGTGGTTCCTCTCTCCAGGCCATGTTCCAAAGTTGCCTAACACATACTATTTAGGCCACAGATTAGTTTCAGCTAATTCTTACTATTTTTAGTCGCCTCATGACTAACGTTGTATCGTCCACCAGCGCCTCGTCGGGAACCTCTGTTTAGAACACATTTGTTACCTAGTAGAAAGTGACACTCTAATTGGCCTATCTAGTCTGTCTATTATACCACTTCCAGCCATACTACATTAGTGTCTCTTCTTCTCCAGCCTTTCTACTTCTCCAGCTATACGACGTATGGGGGAAGTTATGTAATCGGTAAGAAATTTGATGTTTTTTTTTTTTTCACCGGAACGTTTTGTAGCGTTTGCTAGACTTACGCTTAAAATGGTTAGTTCTATCGAAAAAATGGTTCACACTACAAATGATCCTTATTAAATTTCAAAACGAAATTCATCCTCTGATTTGAGATAAGACTAATATGAACAAAGTTATAGCGCCCCAAAAAATGTACAACAAATTCGCTTTGTAAATATTATTCTGCCATCCCATCCCGACAACCCTCCCCGAAGGCTGAGGCGGTTCTGGCCGAAACACCTGTTAGCTATTATTTAAGTAGCTCCCACGTAGGGAATGCCGCCACTGTCTTACTCATTGTGTATACATATATATTACTATTATTTTGTACATATTCATCATGAAATTACAGAGACATTTTTATTTATTTTTTTCTTATATTAACTTTTCAAAGCTTATTAACATTTTCTTATATTAATTTCTAGTATTTATTATTTTACTTTGTCCAGTTATCCATAATTTTCAACAAATTTACTTATGGTTTGTAACGATTGTAAATGTGCATAATAAGAAAAAAATATATATTTCAGAGTAATGTTCAAATTTTAACGCATAGCAAAATATGTTTTTATTGTTGATAGTAAGCATGCCGTCCTTCGGATGGGACGTTAAGCGATGGTCCCGAGCCTGTACCATGTCAGGTACTCGTTAAAGACCCCTGCCCTAGGTGAAAAAAAATTTAGGGTAAGCAAAATTTAGGACTCCCGCAGTAGAGTCGGGCTCATGTGGCGATATGACCTCGTAGTTAAAGAACGGGTATGAGTCATAATAACTACTAACTATTATTGATAGTTTTTTATTGAAAAGGATAAACAATAAATATATATATATGTCCAAAACAGGACTTTTCTATACCAACCACTTTCGTGCAGATCACTTTCCCTCCACCTCCCCCTTATTTATATACCAAGTATGAAATAATTTTAAGAAGGGGGAGGGAGGGAGGGGAGAGAGAGAGAGAGCGAGGGAGGGAGAGGGAGAGAGAGTGAGGGAGAGAGAGAGAGTGAGAGAGAGAATGAGTGAGGGAGAGAGAGAGTGAGAGGGAGGGAGGGAGAGAGAGGGAGGGAGAGAGAGAGTGAGAGAGAGAGAGGGAGGGAGAGAGGGAGGGAGGGAGAGAGAGAGAGGGGGGGAGCGAGAGAGAAAGGGAGTGAGAGGGAGCGAGAGAGAGAGGGTGTGAGTGAGAGGGAGGGAGAGAGTGAGAGAGAGAGTGAGGGAGAGATAGAGAGAGAGAGAGGGTGAGGGTGGGAGAGAGAGGGAGGGAGAGAGAGAGAGGGTGAGGGAGAGAGATAGAGAGAGAGACAGAGTGAGAGTGATCTGTAAACGTAGTTGGTATAAGAAAGTCATGTAATGGCCACATCACAATTTTTTTTAAGTGTTTCGCTTCCTCAGGGAACAGTTTATGGTTACTGTAAATTAAGAAAGTTTTTAGTTGAATATGTCTGTTTTATAGTCCTTTATGTCTGATTTTCTTGGAGTTCAGAATGCTTTGGGTTCCGGGCTCAACCCTCCTTCTAGAATTCCTGGTTCGAATCTTGACAATTACTATATGAGAAAATGGTCTGTTTAATTGGGGCTATTCTATGTCGGGTGGTTCTCGTATGTCCGCTTTATAATGAAGCTTGGCCCCACCTGCTAGCTAGCCTTCCGGATCTGATGTCGGGTCCAGCTCAACTTCAAACTTGGCTAATGATCTCCACAAATGAGACATTTCGGATTTTGAATCTCAAGAAGCCAGCCATGCTCAAGAATTACTTGGTCGACCCTCGGGTAGTCAATTTTTATGAAATATACTCTTCCAACATCTATTTATATTCGAATACAACGATAAGTTTTCTTAAAGAATGGAGAAAAAGAAATCGAGTTGATTCATTTATTTACAGAATTTTCGGTGGGAGACAGTCTTATCTAGTCTCTTTGTTGTCTTCTTACATAACAACTCTTCAATGGCTTCACTTTTAAAGAGAAGTCAACTACGCACTTGACAATAAATTACAACAACTTTACATGTCTACCTTATGATTTGTTTATTTATGGGAACAGATTTTTGACATTCCTATACTTATAGTATAAGCAACTTCTAAGTTGAGAAACGCGGACATATTGTGGAAACTTGTAATAAATAGATAAAACAAACTTATTTTTGAAATATTGTCTATTCCACTAAAGATATATATATACATATATAACTACCGGTTTCGGCTTTATACCATCGTCAGGTCTAGTTATGAACTAAGTCAGTTTGCAGAGAGCGACCCTTCAAATACATCTCAGGTCAAAGGCTATTAAAACTTGGGAGTCCCCCGGCTGTACCGTTAGCTAACTCATGAAATATTTCTTAACAAAACCTAGTTCTAAATTTACATAAAACAATGTCACTAGACTAATCGTGGAAAAATAACAAATAAATAAGCACAAATACAAGTAAATAATAAAAATAGAAATAAAATTAATAATAATGTTAAGATTTAGATAACTTGAAACATATATGTGGAACCAAATATTAATAACAGATAATACAAACATATATGTGGAAACAGAACTGGTTTAGGCTGTTAACAAAGGGGAATAGTTGAAATAAATTTGGTCATTCATACATGGAGATCAAAATTAATAACAAGAAATTCGAATTTAGCATTCACAGAAAACCGACTACAACAGACACGGTAATACACCCATCTTCTAACTGTCCTTCCAGTTACAAATACGCGGCCTTTTATTCTATGTTCCACAGAGCCTACTCCATTCCAATGACCCAACAATCAAAAGATAAAGAACTTAAGATTATTAAGGAAATAGCCAAAAACAATAGCTATCCACAAAAAACAATAAATAAAATTGAAAAGAAGGTCAAAAATCATAATTTTAGGAACAAACTGACCAAATTAGAAACACAAAATAAAGTTTATAATAAATGGGTCAGCTTAACTTACCACGGAAAAATTTCAGAAAAAATAGGTAAAGAGTTGAAAAAAGAAGGTTTCAATATCGGGTTTAAAACTATCAATCCCATAAGCCAGTGCCTAGAGGTAGGGACAAAACAGATATTGAAAATAAAAGCGGTGTTTATAGTCTAGAGTGTGCGACGTGCAGTCAATTATACATTGGACAGACAGGACGTCGTTTTAGGGAAAGAATTAAAGAACACACGGCCGAAATAAAGAACCGAGGAAACCGTTCTACATTCGCGACCCATATAATTGACAATAGCCACACTTTCGACCCATCTACAGGCATCAAATATCTCCATTATTGCCCAAAAAGCAGGCTACTTAATAGCTTAGAGCAATTAGAAATAAATAGCTAACAAAAGGAACATTTGTATGAATGACCAAATTTATTTCAACTATTCCCCTTTGTTAACAGCCTAAACCAGTTCTGTTTCCACATATATGTTTGTATTATCTGTTATTAATATTTGGTTCCACATATATGTTTCAAGTTATCTAAATCTTAACATTATTATTAATTTTATTTCTATTTTTATTATTTACTTGTATTTGTACTTATTTATTTGTTATTTTTCCACGATTAGTCTAGTGACATTGTTTTATGTAAATTTAGAACTAGGTTTTGTTAAGAAATATTTCATGAGTTAGCTAACGGTACAGCCGGGGGACTCCCAAGTTTTAATAGCCTTTGACCTGAGATGTATTTGAAGGGTCGCTCTCTGCAAACTGACTTAGTTCATAACTAGACCTGACGATGGTATAAAGCCGACACCGGTAGTTATATATGTATATATATATCTTTAGTGGAATAGACAATATTTCAAAAATAAGTTTGTTTTATCTATTTATAGTATAAGGAAGTATGCCATAAAAAATTATGTATTCGTGCAAAAATCCGCGATCAAGTTTTTCAACAGAATTTCACATTTTAAGATCCCCTGAATACGTTTTGATCATTTTCGCGATGATGACATCATCATTGACATTGTCTTCCTCTCTCTCTCTCTTTCTCTGTCTTTGTATGTTATTGGAACATTGTGGACTTAAAAATTAAAATGAAGATGTCATTGTGAGAAAATCAGTATGTTAGATATTACACTGGTGATCTTGAACGTTTCGTCCTTGTTCGCCCAATATCCCATTTCTAATTTTAAGC
Organism: Aradus depressus; assembly: GCA_963662175.1. Taxonomy (NCBI): domain Eukaryota; kingdom Metazoa; phylum Arthropoda; class Insecta; order Hemiptera; family Aradidae; genus Aradus; species Aradus depressus. The sequence goes on from OY759215.1 coordinate 13,332,873, forward strand.
TGTCGAAATGTTAAAAATTCTCTGTCTCATTTCTCTTTTTTAAACAGTAACACTTATAAATAAGGAGCTCTACTGCATATGCAGAACAAAATTCCATTAATCTTAGCGGATAGTGGGATTAAGCGCGTTTATACACCACTTTACTTCGGTACCTAAATACATTTTACAAGATGCTTATAGCCTAATCAATAATCTCTCCAAATAAAGTTGTAGAGAAAACTGAGAGGCACATTCTAAATAAATTATGATTTTTTCGAAGTCCGTTCAGCTTGCGAGGTACATGACAAAAACCGTCTTTAAACCCATTTGTTTAGACTTTCGCTTGATTTACGCAAAACCTTTAAGTCCTATCGAAATATTGGTCCTTACAAAAAAAGTTCCTTATACAATTTTTAACTACTACCTAAATGTCTTTAGATTACAGGTAAGATCAATTTAAGCGCTCTACAAAATGTATTAAATTATTTAGGTATATTATATATATATATATTTTTTTTTTTTTTTTTTTTTTTTTATGGGAACAGACTAATTAGTTCAGAACTTTAAAAAAAAAAAAAAAAAAAAAAAAAAAAAAAGTTTTGGGTCATCTCCAAGAGACATAGGAGGAGATTCAGAAATGATTTTAAAGTCAGGATAAAAAATTGTGAAGTTTTGTTCGTCTTGGTGAAAATAGAATATCGCATTGAAGTTAAACCCCCTTAAATAGAAGCTTATGTTTTAAAAATGAGTCCATAATGTTATAGTGAAGTTATTGTTTTTTTTCTTGTTATTTTTTTTTACCTGAAGATAACCCAGGGGAGTGTTTGAGGAAGGGAGGAAGGTGGAGTGCCAACAGATGACTAAAGTGTGGAAGTGGCATTTCAATCAGGACTCTCCCCCCGATCTAGGGGCTGCTGGACAGACAGACAAACAGAGAGGTGTCTGCAAGTCAGTTAACAGACGGGTTAATTCAATCTGTCTCCAATTAGCACATCACTTACCTACCCCTTTGTATTCAGCTAACTCTGTGTCTGTGTTGCCTTATTCCACTCTCCCTGTAATCTCACCAAATTTTTTTTTTTTTACTTTAGGAAGTATTGGGGAATGTATGTAAACAGAAATTCGATGTTTAGTTTTCAATAGAATTTTACGTTTTTACGGAGTCAGTTTTTCTGAAATTTTAACATAGTATTTCTAACTAGTTACTTAACTTATGTCTGGGGAAGTAGAACTACTTGTCTGTTTATGTGTGCGTCTTTGAACACGATAACTCGATAATTATATATGTGTATCCAGAACCCAATAAGGACGACACCTGTTGATTTTCAGCTAAATCAGACGAAGGAAAATGGGGGATTAACGACGTAACCCTAAACTCTAATGACTGTCGTTGTAATAAATGTATTGACAAGAACTTTCATACGTTAATTCAAAACTCTAGAAGGACGATACATATTAATTTTTTATGAATTCAGCCTGAATACCGAAAACACAGTTGATTATTTTGTGGTGGGTAAATAAATTGCTTGAGATTCACATCAAATGTTCAGAACTCTATAAGAACGACATTTATTGATTTCAGCCAATTTCGGCCAAAATAAAATGTGTGGGATCAGAGGAAGAAGGCCCAACTAAAAATACCTAACACATTTCGATGTATCGAAAGTATCAACATAAAATTTAGTACGATGGTTCAGAAGTCCCTGAGTAAGTTGACTATTGATTTTCAACAAAATCGGTAAATTAGTTTCAGAGGACGAGCGAAAACTCTTGCTCAGCTTCCGACCAGTCTGTCCAATATAAAAACAGTTACAATAATTAGTTTTATACACTCCTAATTTTTTTTTGTGATTTTGAATGTTGATATATCGTAGAATGTTTACCGCTATTCCTTCGACCTCATAGCGCCCCGCTATCTTCCGTCCACTTTAATGTTATGAATGTATTGCAGTTATTTTTTTTATGACACTACACATGGGCCATACACGCCTATAAGAGCCGATACTATTGCCAATTATCGTCATAAAGTCTGGGTTACGCCCCATAAAGTGCTGTTGGGATTCGAGCCCTATACATCTACATTTAAGGTACCAGCCGAATCTCCCACTTTATAGGGTGCTCTACCTTCAATTTAGTATCAACTCAATTTGCCATCGTAAAAATTCTTTACAACTTTATGTTCACGTTATGATAAGACGGATGTTTGAGATGGTCAATATAAAGGAATGTGTACATGGCTCTACGAATAACATAGGTTCATTAGTTCTTTTATAGGACGGTATTGCATTGCGCCAAATCGTATAACTGCGCTTATTTTAAAATATATACAAATTCAAAAACACCAAAACATATTTTATTAAGACTGCTTATGTACGGGAAAAGGAAGAGAAATTGGGGGATTTGAAGGAGCTCAATTCAAAAACCCCAATAACTGCCGATCTTTTAAATTATGTTTTAACAGACTTACAGATGATGAGGGCAACCTCGAAAGCCGCCTAGATACATCAGACTACATTTCTATATTAATTAATTATGTATTTTTTAGTCGCATTTTTAGGTACATTTTTTCAATGAAACTTGAGTTAGATTTAGCGTCCTGTAAAATCTTCTACACCCATTACCAGAACGTGACTTGAGCCCTAACGATTAGGGAGACACGTCGTTGTTCCTGTTAACACAGCTCTCTTATCAAGGACCCTTTATTTGGGGGCACCTACAACACAATCAGGATCTGTAAATGCTCTAAAGAGATTCGAACTCGATCAGTCGTACGCATAGAGATGTGGCTAAAAAGCCTTCAATTAGCCATCTCACTTATTTCTTTCAGGAAACTAACAAAATGCCTGGATTTATTCTTTTTAAATAAACGAAAATGTCATGAAAAAAAAACGAAAAAAATCAGTCTAGTGAAGATAATTTTAAGGTTATTTTTTACCAGACATTTCAGCGGTTTCATTGTACTTTATATATGTTTCAGAGGCGCTAAAATTGACATAAGAATCGAGAATTGCAAAAAAGTTGCGAGGAAGTGCCTCCGTTCCCTACTCCTGCACTATTTACTATATGAATTTAAAAGTCGCTGAGCAAGGAGAGGAAATTATCGAGGAGGATAGCGCCAAACAGAGCACAGAGGAGGGAGAATACAAGGGGGCACCCGGGAGGGCAGAAAAAGAGTGGGAATCCGCTTACCTCAGGACGATGGGTGTGAGAAGGTGGAAACGGCAGCTTGAGAATTGAGGCGAAAGATTCTTGCTGGAACCCAGGTTCTACAAGGACGAAAAAAAAAATGTTTAGATTGCACAAACCCCAAGATGTGTTTCAACTATAACCTGAAAATTTAAAGTATGCTTAAAAACCGATGCCAACTTAATTAGCTTTTCGATGTGATGAAAAATCCTTTCGATTCAGAGAAAAAAAATACTAAGTTGCACTGATTCATTTGTTGAAGGGCATGTTCCTTTTCAATTCAATATAAGATACCTTAGTCCACTCGGAAGCTCCGCAGAAGAAGACTTATTAGGAATCGCTAATTTATTTTATTTTTTTTCTTGTATATCCTTCAATTGGTTTTCATTTATTTTTTTTTTTTTGCCCCTTCTATCGGTTTGAAGTTTCATTACAATCTCCTCTTTGTTAATGTTGCCAGCCCTCTATTGACGCATCATACTACAAGTTCTCTCCCCTCCAGAAGAACGTTACGCCCTATGTTTGGCATTCATCGACGCCGATGACCACAGCCTACAGAAGCCTCTTCACCTCATCCAATATCGGGCTGCCTCCTTTAATTGGAGTCTCAAGTATGCCCGCTAATACAAACCAACTTTCCTGATTATACAACTCTTACCCCCTCTCCTGTTGTATTTCCCTGCTCTTCAATACAACTTTTCCCTGTCGTCTCCTCAAGCCCCATTGTATTTATCCTTAATTATGTACCTTACCTCTGATCAGTTTTGACTTTTGTCAGCCTCTCTTCAAATTTAATTATGAACTACATTTGTGAACTTGAAGTTCATACATTGGATAAATTTTGAATAATGATCATTCAGTTAGTCCAGATAAGTTAGGACATTTTAAATAATGTGATGGCCACAAGGAATAAGTTAATAACGCGATAAAACCCAGTTTTACAGAAGAGCAACTTAAAGTTTGAAGATTTCTCCAAAATCTCATATTAAATTGAAAATTTAAATTATCTCAAATTGGAAATTATTTGTTTCTAAGTGATTTATTCAACCTTCATACCTAGTTCTTCTGTTGTTTATATATTATTTAGGAGGTAAAATATAAAAACACGTAAGAATGTTAACAAAATTAATATAATAACAATTAGTAGTACGATGTCAGGCACTCCTTAAAGACCCCTGCCCTAGGTGAATAAACATTTAGGGTAGGCATAATTTAGGATCCCCATAGTAGAGCTGGACTCATGTCCACCAGAGTGACGAAAGAGCGCTCTGGTAGTAGGCGATATGACTTTCTAATTAAAGCCCGGGCATGAGTCATAATAACTTACTAATATTCAAACAAACACAAAAGGTGACAATTTGAAAAATGTAATTTATACATTTAAACAAAATAGAAAAGAAATATTAAAAGAAAAAAAATGTCATCGCTGAATCACAGGCAAAGTACCCAACACGAATTAATTAAGGTTTCCCTCTCCCTCCAAAATCAATCGTAATTTGGGTTAAATATCTATACTTGGACTTACAAACGGACTTCTGAATACAAATAAATTTTCTGTCGATACATTATTATATATTAAATATATATTGGTTGTTCTTAGGGTTTTTGGCTCGTGTCCCTCCTCCGATCCCCCTCTTCCTTTGACCAGTTTTGCTACAAATTAATAGGCGTTGTCTTATGAGAATTTGAATTTAAATATGAAATTTCAAGTGGATTAAAGTTTTTGTGTTGAGCACCCCTCTTCCTAATCCTCCCTTCCATTGGACTGAAGATCAATAGATGTCACCCTTATGGAGTTAGGGTGGGTACAAATGCACAATTACGTGTTGGTACATTCATTCTATCGAGAGTTATCATGTTCACAGACAGACAGTATTTTTTTTTTCCTTTTTTAAATCAGATGGTCGAAAAACATGAAATTTCGGTGAAAACAGAACATCGAATTTCTGACCGATTACATAACGTCCCCTATACTTCATACAGCTGGGATCATGTAGTTGAGTGGTTAATGTAATGTGTTCTATGTGTGTTAGATGTAACGCGGTTCCAGGACGACGTCGTTCTCCCTAACAAGAACCATGTTATATCATAAACACATTTTCATATTCCCTTTTCCGACTCCCCATTTGAATATTTTCTGCAGTAACGGCCACATTCTTATTTTGTATGGAAATTTCATTATGGGGCTGTAAACAGATCCAATTTACTTTTCGCCCCAATTCCATATAAGTTGGGGACGGCTGAAATCTAAAATAGACCCTCTGTTTAACCCCACCCGCTTTCTTGATACAGTTTTACTAAAAAAAACTGAATGGGCAGATTTACACATTACAGTTGAATGTGATAGAAAAAAAGTCTTCGGTAAATCACCAGCTATTCATAGCTGGAAGTTCACTTCCCCCACACAAAAATATTATATTCTTTTCTATACCTCGCACATTGGGACCTGATGAAGGGACGTAAGAACATCCCGAAACATCGTTGGGATAAAGACACTTCCGAAGAGTTTTAATTTTATTATTATAAGTAGTAGTAATCGATATAAATTTAACAGCACATATAAAATTTCGTATCTATATTTATTCCTTTGGGAGTTATGGAATACCTTCAAATCCAGTGTCATATTTTTATACTTTTATGCCGATTGATTCATTATTTCAGGTTATGAAATCGATGTTGAGTTTTAACCGGAATTTCATGTCTTCTGACCCTTTGTTCCTACAATTTCATGTCTTCTGACCTCTTTGTTCCTACAATTTCATGTCTTCTGACCTCTTTGTTCCTACAATTTCATGTCTTCTGACCTCTTTGTTCCTACAATTTTTTCATTTTTTTATTTTCCTTGTCGTGTGTATTAATCTACATACTATACGAAACTCCACCAATCATATTTCCTTCATCCGCTGTATGCAACAATTTTTTCTTTAATATAATTTCCTGGATCCTTCTTTGTTCTTTCCACTAGTCCTAGCGTATTATTTTTTTTCCCCCTCTACTTCGCTTTTGACTTTGAAAAATATCGGTCAATTTTGTTTGCATACTGTTCAAAAGGTCAGATGCAACATTTTCAACATAATCAATTTTACTAAATGTGAACCTGTTAATTTCATTGATGTGCTCAAGTGAAGTGATTTTGTTTTTTGCTTGCTTTTAGCCTAATTGAATGTATATTGTACAAAAATTGTCAATAAATGAGAGAAAAAAAGAAATAAATAAACTGCTGAAAAAGTACAATCCACCATGAGAACATTGATCTTGTCCACACAATTGAGTCAGAGAAGTATATGTTTGTCTTGTCATAAATTCCTTGTTCCTATGTTTTGCATACGTTCCTTACATTATGTAAAGACTCGGGGCAGTTTGAAGACTACAAACTAAATGATGCAAACACGAAGCACTTTTCAGGTCCTTAACGAGGGCTCTATGACCATATAAAACTTCTACAGTGCATCTACCATCTGCAATCTAATCGTATGGGTTTTTATGTTGCTCTTTTCGTTTGTTGTTTTCTTAGTTGTTGTCTAAAGGCTCCTCCGGTGATGATAAAAATGTTATGTTTGTACAGAATTCAGTTTATTCACCTGAACAACTCAGGCTATTGTTGCATAAAGGACTGAGAATACAATCTTGTTTAACTTGTGAGGGTCTATAAATTTTCGTCGCATTGATCCTATTTCAGAACGAATTAATCTATTAACTTTTTACCCCCCCTCCATAACCAGTCGACTGTTTGCGCTAATGTTCAACAGTTGACACATAGAGGCTCCTAAATCCTCGCACTGAATTTTGTATTGACAATTGTTTTTGAATTCCCCCTTCCCTTCAGTCGATATCGCTAAAATTTGACAGGTTATGTGTTCATTATGTTTTGACTTTAAATATGAAATTTCATGTCGGTACATTTATTACAATGGCAGTTATTAATGTTTTTGAGTTAAGCCTTCCCCTAATCTCCCCCCCCCCTCCCCCCCGGTTGGCAATTCGGCTGACAATCGATTAGTGTTGTCCTTATGGGGTTGTGGTCACATATGTACAATTTCGTGTCCTTATGGGGTTGTGGTCACATATGTACAATTGCGTGCCAATACATTCAGACTATCGACAGTTATTAGAGTTTTTATGTTAAACCTCCCCTCTAATCCCCCCCTCCCTTTGGATGAAAAACAATAGGTGTCGTCGTTAGAGAGTACTGGATTCACATATAAAATTTCGTGTCGATATATTTACTCTGTCGGGAGTTATCGTGTTCACTAACACACACACAAACATACAGAAATTTTTTTTTTTGATATTTGGAATCTAGAGGTCGGAAAATATGAAATTCCGTTGAAAACTCGGCATCGAATTTTTGACCCATTAAATAACTTCCCCTATATTTCGTATTGGTGGGGAAGTTATGTGTGTTTCAAAACAACAATTCTCCTCTCTTATTTTGTATGAATTGAAAACTGTATTTACTTATTATAAATGTATTTATGTATTAATATTTTTTTATGCTTATATATCTTTAAGTATTTATTTATTCAGTTTTTATTCATTTCATTTTACTTTTTTTTAAAAATAGTTTTGTTATTACAACTAATCATGAGTGTGTTAAACACATAAACCTTTTTTTTTTTTTTTTTGTCTTAATAATGTTGGTCGCAACTGTAGCCATGACGCAACAACCAGCTACCAAGAGGACTTGATTGATAGTGGATGTCCTGACATTTCCTGGTTGGCGTGAGAGAGGAAGGCTACCCAGCGGTAGCTCCTCAGAGCGAAATTTAAAAACAATGAATATTATGATTATTATCAATGAATATTATGAGGATATTATGATTTTGTTTCTAGAAGGGCGGTTGCAATTTGGGATTATGTTAAGTCACGGTTCCACCTCCTCTTCAATCTCCTGGGAGGATTGTGTGGTGAAGAAAGTGAGTGGATGTATGAATTTGGGTATGAATGCAATTTGCTATGGAAACGTCTGTAAAGGTCCTGAATTGTGTCGTGTACTGTGTTTATAATTTGGTCATTGTGGAGTGTTCTGTTACTTACGTATGGTGTGCATTGTGTAATGAGTCTGAGTGTCATTGACTGGAAAACCTGGAGAGTTTCAGGTTAGATATTTTAGCCGAACCGTAGAATTGTGAGCCATACATCCAGAATGGTTTTAGTAGAAATGTGTAGCAATTACGCTTTTGTGTTAAGGGTTATAAATCTAATTTATAATCTATCTTAATGTATAAATTTTTTTTGACGTATCCTGTTACCATGTATTGGTTTAACGGAAATAAAATTATTAATATTATAAATTCAGGACGGTTTTTGGCATGTATCATATCATATAAACTCGTTATATTTCATATAGCTCTTTGTGGGCAACCTTTCTTTTTAAAAGAATTTTTATTATAGCATATAAAGATTTATTAACAAGCAATTTATAAATAAACCGAATTATGGAACTTACTCCGTTCTGTTTTTTTAATATCGCTACTTTTTTTTTTTTTTTTTCAATGAACCCTTTTTTATTTACAGTCCTCGACTACGATTATAATATATTTTTTAATTATGGCACCCAAATTTGAGGAGCATAACCACCTACGTTTACAATATATTTTTTTAATTATGGCACCCAAATTTTAAGAGCATAACCACCTATGTTTACAATTTATTGGTTCAAGCATCACGGATGTAAAGTTTTCTAGTAAACATAAAGAAAATGTTAGTTGATCGTCAGAAGTTGAATAAAACATTTGTCTTAGATGAAAGAAAACACTTGGCGTTGTTCATAAAAAACCTCTTTTAATATCCACTTTTGAATTTAAAACATACTGTTTTATTGTTTCATACAAATATTTATTGACCTAAATTCTGAAAAACGTTCAACTAAAATTATGCGGATAGTGAGTGGATGGACAGAAATAGGTCGCTTTGAAGTGAGAGAACAACATATTCAATCTAAAATATAAGTAGACCTGAATTGTGTTTTTCTTTTTTTTTCAAAATAGACCTCTAGATCACTCTAAAATGGGCTTTTGACAGACCATCTTTTACCATCAGCTGGGTCGTAAAGACTACGAAAGACAACAATATATTCCAGATGGAGAAACCTTCTTCAAACACCTAAACCAAAGATAAAAGCAGTCATTTTTTATAACAAGTCGGTTTAAATTCAACTGTATTTACTACGTTCTCCAGCTATACGAAGTATAGGAGAAGTTATGTAATCGGTCAGAAATTCGATGTTTAGTTTTCACCGGAATTTCTTGTTTTTCGACCCACAACTCCGTTAGGATGAATATATCGACAATAAATGTTATAGGTGTGTTCAGACCCCCGTAAGGACGACACCTATTGATGTTCAGCCGAAGCAGCCAAAGGTAAGAGGGGAGGCTTAAGCAAAAACTATAATATCTCTCGTTGTAATGAATGTATCGATACAAAATTTCATATGTAAATTCAAACCCTGTAAGGACGATTTTTCTTTATTTTCAATATTTTTTATCATCAGAGTGAATATTGACCTTGGTGGATGGTGCATTGTTAGGTGCACATGCAGGTGGTGTTGACACTAGACACAATACCGGCCTAATTAGCTAGCTAGTTGCCGGGTTCACCTTGAGAGACTCCTGTCAAGGTTGTCTTACACCTAACCTGCCTCAACTCACATCTTGTTGGCCTAACATCACTCATTGGACATATGACAGTTTAAAAATATATCCTCCCAGGTTAAACATTATGAAATCTTTAATAGTTCTCCTATCAGGTCAGGGTTTTATAAAAAAAAAAGTCTCGATGAATCACTAGCAACATACTTCCCCGACTCCAAATATATCAACTAAGTGTTCACTCTCTCTTTCTCACTCTCTCCTTTTCTCTCTCTCTCTCTCTCTCTTAAACCAATTTATCGATTTGGTTGAAAATTAATAGGTGTCTTCAAAATCATACTAAATAACGTTTTATTACCTACATCAAGTGGATTTTTTAGTTGTATTCCCTACTCTTGTCCTCTACCCCGCCTTTGGTCGATTTGACTGAAAATTGACATGTGTCGTGCTTATGTAGTTTTGGATTTACACATGAAATATCTCATTGATTCATGCTTCACTTGTGCTTTTGTGTTAAGATCACACTAATCCCTCCCTTTGGCCGATTTGGCAGAACATTTTGGCTCTTTAACGAGTGTCTGACATCGTACATGCTCTGGACCATCTTTTAACGTCCCATCCGAAGGATGGCGTGCTCAAGTTGTTTTCATCTCAGATAAGAAACCTAAGGACCTCGGCCGGGTTTTGATGCCGCAATCTTGAGCTCAGTAGGCAAGCACGCTACCTCTTATCTACCGGCGCCCTCAAATGAGTATAAAGCATTTTTATCTGGAAAGTAAATAATGCGATTTAAATTTCATAGAGAAATAAAAATAATAAAATATCATTAAATTGTCTGTTATCTACACTAAACCACCTAAAATTTTGTCAAGTAAAAGTCAGTACAGCCCTTCAAAATACTAACTCGTCCTCTGTCCTTCCTCGTGAGGGGCCGATACGCAGACAGTTTTTTTTTTCATCATTTTTGAAATCAGGGAAATTCTCGTACTATTTCTGAAAAATCCTTTCTTTGCAGTAATTTTGGTTCATCGAGGCCACAGCTAGTAGTCCGTTATAAGTACAAATTATCTTTTTTCATGATTTAATGCAATATTAGCTGTGGAGGAAATATAATATGTTGATCGATCTTGTAAATCGAATTCTCGTATGATTTCTGGAAAATTCTTTCTATGCAGTAATTTTGGTTCATCGGGGCCACAGCTAGTACCTAGCCCATTATAAGTACAAATGAATTGTTTTTCATGTTTTATTGCAATATTAACTGTGGAGGATAGGGAGCCATGCGGGCTAGAGCGTATGGCTTTGGTCGCATGGTCTCAACATGGTTTGCGGGTTCGAATCCCGTCCGGGAGTGAGTTTTATTTCGTAGATAGAACTCCCTCCCGGGACCATGAATGTCGTAAAGAAGTAGATTAAAACATTATAAGATTCATGGCTAATATGCATCGTACATAAGGCCAAAAAAAAAAAAAAAAAAAAAATGTGGAGGAAATATACGTGGGTCAGAAAACATGAAATGCCGTTGGAAATTCAACTTCGAGTTTCTGACTGATTTCATAACTTCCCCTATATTTTCTACAGCTGTGGAAATAATGTATGTAAGCTAGACAACATTCAACATTGGTGGAAAAAGTCTCCCAAATGTTTAAATATTGTTGTGAATGAATGATCATTTTCCTCTTTATTTTCAAAAACACTCACTTTTTTTATAATTTTGTTTTTTAGAATTCATCTGTTTTGTCAATAATATTAATATTTACACTTCTTCACCTTTCTTTTGTAGTCAACAATACATTGTAATTGCTGTCACCAGACTATAATAAGAACAAGGAAACTGAATTCTGAAATTAAAATTATTGATGGCTTCTTGTGTTAGCTTATTCTGAACTTAATGGGAAAATAAAAAACCCTCTCCCTGAAACTCTCAAGGTCATCAAAACATCCACCTACGGATAACTAAGTCCACAATTTTTGATAGTGTACTCAGGGAATGATAATATCATTTATTTATGTTAAACCATAAAAAATGGTAATAGGTCACGTCATACAATTTTATACGTAAAAATAGCTTACAAAATATCCATCAATCCTAATATATATAAATCTTAGAATACAAACAAATATAAGACTAAAAAAACAAACGTAAGACTTGAAAAAACGGTGATATAAAAGTTATTACGATAGAATTTAGAGGATATTGGTGGAGGACCTCTGCCAAGAAATAAAAGAGAGAATATATTTGGGCTTGGTCTATTTGTTTTTGAGCAATTCAGGGCAGAATCTCATTCGATCTAGCGAGAACCTCCTTACAGTGGAGCGTCGATTATCAGTCAGTTATCCGAACATGTCGACAAAAAGGAAACGAGTAGTGCTTATATTAAAAGATAAAAATTATTATTATTTCATTAAAAATCGAAATTATTATGCGGCTGAAGAAAGGTGAAACGGGTCATGCATTAGCTATCAAGTTCGGTGTTGGTAAATCAACGATAACGGGAATAAAAAATAATTCTGATTAATCACTAGATATGCACTTAATCTTGACAGTGAGGAGGGTAGTTTATATCGTAAAACTATGAAAAACTGAAATCCGAATTGTTGGAAGATGCTGCATTTACTTCGTTTTTGCAAAAACGGGCTTCTGGGTCCATTTTGTGTGAAAAAGCAGTGGAATTAAACATGAAGCTTGGTGGTGACTCTTCATTCATCGCAAGTTCTGGGTGACTGAATGTCGATTATCCGAACCATCCCACACAACATCGACGCTCTGCTGTACGTTCATATGAAGTGTACTTAACGTATTTCCATTCTTCTGTTCAACCTTTCACCAATTAAAAACCAGTTTTTATGGAGAATGATTGTTGAGCAATGATTGATGAGTTCAATACCTGTTTTGTTTGGATTTATTTATTTGAATTTGAATAGTGCGTATGAGGACGTATAATAAGGTAACATGTGTTCCTTCTGTTGAATAGAGGTAAATCCACTTTTTGGAATTGTAAAGGCCAGTATATCACTCTAAGGGGTGAAATCCTGCTTACCGTATGGATAAGAGTGGACTTGGGAGATATACGCCGTTTGTTTGAATTAAGGCTCAGTCATCAGACGCTTACAGTACGTAACAATATGTCACGTAAATATATTATATAGATAAAAATGCAAAAGTACATTCTGTCAGAATTAAATTTATTGCATGTTTGTCTAGAGCCACAACTGAAAAAATACAAAATGGCTGTGAGCAATGTTTTGTAAGTTTGATTGTGATCTGAGACCAGCATGGGCTGTCACTTCTGAGTCAAATTAGTGTTTTCATAGTTATGTGTAAACATTGTGTGTGTGTTCACTGCAAACGAAGGAAGAAGCAAATTTTTTATTATAAGAATATTTTGTTTGTTCAATTAATTTTTTTTTTGAAAAATGATGCACTTGAATTATGATAACTAAAATAAGGTATTGTGATGTATAAAATTACACACATTGTAATTATTAATAATATATTATAAAATTAATTATATTTATTGGTATATAAAAAAAAAAAAACTGTTAACAGTGAAGTAACTAAATTGGTGAATAAATATATGAAGTCACATTTTGTTTTAAAACCAACCAATGAATGAAAAACAAAAGACGACGATCAGCTGTTTTTAATAGATTGGATCAGTCTGGGTTGTGGAGGTGAGAAGTCTGAGAAGAGATGTGGACAGGCTAGTCTAGAGAAGTGTTTTTAGGCTTAAGGTATGGTGAACCAAGTAGGTGTGAAATAACAGTGAAATCGATGCACAAAGGAGGTACTTTTATTTATTAATATGTTTATATGCCCTAAATATCATTGATTTAAAGAATGACCACAATATTTAAAAAAAAAAAAAAAAGAGAGACTAAAGTAGATATAGAAATTAGTTTGCAAGATTTTTTTTTATTGTAAATAATTTGATTTTTGATTTCATATTGATTGTTTGGTTTTATTTATAATGTAGGTTTAAGTAAATAAACCCAATATTTGTTCTCTTCTTCTATGCTATTCATTTTCCCTGTTAACCCAGTAAGATAATTTATACCTTTGGATTAGATTTAACATTGTTGCAAAATTACGTACACGAAGATTCTGAGTAAAGTTGTTGGATTTCCATGGCAGGTATTTACACATTTTTTCTTATTTTTCTTTACTTATAGCAAGTCATATTGGTTAGTTACAAAGACACTCACTCTCATTTTTAAGTGAACAATTCCAGTCAATTGGGCGACATAACCATTCTAGCAACACTGTTCAACAACGTGATGTTAACTTTGTATGCTTCCATGGCAACTCATTCCATTTTCATAAATAACAACGATAATATATTTGGGCTTGGTCTATTCGTCGGTATTTCCTGAAATGAGTAAAAAGATTATATTATTGTTATCTTAATAACAATTTTAGATAATAGCATATAATAATATATTGAAATATATGGGGGCCATGGTGGCCGTGCGGGCTAGAGCGTAGGGCTTTGGTCGCATGGTCTCACCAAGGTTTGCGGGTTCGAATCCCGTCCGGGAGTGAGTTTTATTTCGTAGATAGAACTCCCTCCCGGGGCCATGGATGTCTTAAATAGTTATATATAACACATTGACATGGCTAATATGCACCGTACATAAAGCCAAAAAAAAAAAAATTATATATTTTATTTTTTATTTTTTCAATTTACATTGCTACATTATTTTCTTTTACCACAAATTGTATTTATTGTGACACATTTAAGCTATCGAAGCATCTTAACCTAAAAGTGTTTTTTTTTCATTTGTTTGTTGGTGGCCTTCTGAACTTAGCTTTTCAGCCATTTACTTACAATGGAAAGTTATATAACTATATTATTGATAGAAATGTATCTGAAAAATGAATCGAAAATATCTTGATTTTTGGTTCGAGACACTATTAGTTGGACTGTAGTGAGGAGCATTATCCTGTTCTGTATGAGGAGAACACTAAACATATTTTCATGTTATGAGCTGCTAAGTGGACAAGCCAAGAGAACATGGTTTGCATCGGCTCTTACTCGCTGTTAGTAGGTGCAGTATGATGAAACCTAAAAGTTTCTTACCGAAAAATCATTTTATAGTTTGTAATATTGATATTTTAGTTAAATTCACTACAATGGTAAATATGATCAAAAATAGCTATCACAAATAAATTTGCGCTGCGCTGTTCGACACACACACTCATGCATGCACATCAACGAGACTTACGCTCTGACGGTCTGCCATAGCCCCTACCGAGAGCTAAGATGTTTACATATCAAAAAAACATTTTAATGGAGAACGATTGTTGAGTTGTGTGAGGAGGCTTTCAGATAATATACTAATAATGCAGCTCTATATCTCCCAATTTATTTCAAGTGACACATAAAACGTTAAGTGCTTCGGGAGACATCTCCCATCTTGAGTATTGGACTCATCAAATGGACTGAAAAGATACAAAATCCTTTAAATAAACATATTTTATAACCGGAATATCAGAAAATGCATCAATGTCAACTCACATAAAATTTTCAAAGTAATTTCTGGATGTAGTAATTATAAAAATTAAACTTATCAGGAGACACCTCCCATTCTCAATATTGAACTCATCAAATGAATTAGGAATCATTATAAAATTCATGACTATCCAAATTACATAACATTTTTCAATATATAATTTGGATTTGTTGATGATATTTTGACCTTTTGGTTCTATTCTAAGGACAGGAGGAGGGGGCGTTCATGCTTGCCAATGAGCTCAAGATTGCCTTTGAGCCTACAGTTCTTCTGGAGGGGCCGTTACGCGATTGTCCCCAGCCTGTGCGATTCCAGGTACTCAAAGAGCTAGGTAATTAAATCTGGGTAGACAATTTAAAATTCCAATTGTAGAGTCTGGCTCATGTCCACCAGAGCAACGAAAAATCACTCTGGTAATAGATGAGATGACGTAGAAGCCCGGGTGTGAGTTACAAAAAACCAAACCAAACCAAGAATTAGAGGTGTCTCCCGAAATGTTTAACGTTGTGATGGATTATGTCTATGACTTGAAATAAATTGGGATTAAAATTACTACATAAATAGAGAAGAGAAAAAACTAAGACAATTGTAATAATTTGTCTTATTATTATTAATGTCGTTAGCTTCTTATTAAAAAGTAGTGTCTTAATTCTTTAACCATCCGAAAAGCCTTCTTATCTTCCATGGTTTGCTTGAGAACAATATAAAAAAGTCCCAATGTTCTCAGCCCCAGAAAGCCCTCTAAACCTGACACGGCCCATGACCTGTTGGCTTCCTATTGTTTTCAAAGCCCTCCCCTCAACACTCTTCTTAGTCACTCTGCCTCTTGTTTTTCCCCCCCTTAGTTTCTTTTTTTTTTCAGGGAACTTCTTAACCTAAATTGGCTCTTACCGCCCCTTTAGTAAAAAGAGAGAAAAAATAAAAAGTTAAAGACAACTCAACCTTTCGTTCCCACCAAAAAAAAAATTATAAATAAGGTAAGTTGGAGCAAGTGCGGACAAAGATTACAGTGTTGGACTTTAAATGTTCGTAAAAAATCGGCTTCGAATTTTCGAACTCGGAGAGGGCTCAACTAAAAAAAAACATCGGGTCATGGGGATTTCAACTCCAAGCTCTTCTTTTTCAAGAAGAAGGACAGCCCGAACTGCTCGTGTGGCGGCGTCGAGACAGCAGAACATGTAGTTCTCGAATGCCCGCTGTACGACGGGCCTAGGGTGGAGTTGATACGCCGGACAGGATCGTACCTGGGACTAAACCCAAGGAAGCTGATGACTGAGGCTGACTACCCGGAGTTCGGAAGATTCGTCGCCTCCTGGCGGAAGGTAAAGAAGGGAGTCTAACGTGGTTCCGGGGATGACCGTTGGGTGCTGGTAACACGGCCCTCCTGCGACATCCTCGGCGCAACGCAGCCAAGAGCGTAGGTGCCTGATCCCGAGTTCTCTCGGGAAACGCCGCAAAGGTAGGTTGGAGGACCCAACCGATCACTCCGGTGATTGGCGGGGTCCTACAACCGGCCATAACAGCAAAAAATCTTAAATAAGTGCCCTTATTCCCCCCTACGCGGCGGACGTGTGTCGTTGAGCCTCCTTCAGGGGACACACGTAAAAAAAAAAAAAAAAAAACTAAAAAAAACCGAAGATCAGTCGGTGTAACTTATATATAATTTTTTTTAAATATCAAATGACGTTCAGAAGTTCCTAAGGGATACACCTATCGATTTTTAACTAAATTGGTAAATTACATAAAAATTCGGGGAAAACCCGAAAATTAAATTTGGAATTGTTCTTAATACAAGACCTAAATAACATGTTTTGAATATATTATTTATATTATTGTTAATTATATCTGCTAAATATTCTTTTCTTCATTAATTTATCATTTCCTTATTATTATATATATTTATAATTACTGTTTGTTTCAGATGGAGGACGAGGGACACCATGGGAACGACGAGACCCGCTGCTTCATCCTGTCCACCCTGGCCGGAGTCGGATTGTCCCGGGTCCCCTGTGTCATCTGTCACGGTCCACTCATGGTCTACGATAGGTACCCCCTCGTTGATGGTACATTCTTCCTCAGTCCTCGCTGTCACAAGACTGACTGCTCCCTCGAGGTAATGACAACACTAACTACTCATATTAGTATTCTTCTTATGTGGAAGATCCTGAGTAGGGTGTCCGCTAATTTTAAAAAGTTCGTTTTTTTGAGGTCCCTGCTCAAAATCGTGTGTAGTTTGGGGAAAAAAAATTGTGTGAATTTTTTCAGAATTTTTAAATTGAATTAAAAGTTTCCTGTAAGAGGTTAAAGTTTAACATGCGGTTTAAATGGTTAGGTTAGGTTAGGTTTTATGACTCATGCCCGGGCTTTAACTACGAGGTCATATCGCCTACTACCAGAGCGCTCTTTCGTCACTCTGGTGGACATGAGCCCGACTCTACTGAGGGAGTCCTAAATTTTGCCTAACCTAAATTTTTATTCATCTAGGGTAGGGGTCATTAACGAGTACCTGACATCGTACAGGCTCGGGACCATCGCTTAACGTCCCATCCGAAGGACGGCGTGCTTAAGTTTATTTTACCTCCCAGATAAAATAAACTAAGGGCCTCGGTCGGGTTTCGAACCCACGATCTTGAGCTCAGAAGACAAGCACGCATACCACTGAGCTACCGGCGCCCTCGGTTTAAATGGGGATTTGAAGTTGTTTTAATATTTTCAGCGTAGTTCCCGGTATTTAAATAGAAAAAATCTGAAAATATATGCATTTGGGTTTTGAAGGTTGCTGATTTCGAATTTCATGTCAAAAATGCATTTCCTTAAGTTGTAGTTGTCAAAAAACCTAAACAAAAAGACGTAAATTATCACTTTTATGAAATGATAAATTAATTTATTGATTTATGAATTAATTATTTATTATATAACAATTTAATTGATAAATCAATAAATTAGTATAGATTAATTAATTATTAATTATTAATAATATAATAAATAATAATTAATGATAATTAGTTTTTTACATCTGTAATTTGGACAAATTCATAACAGTGTCATACAGCTGCAATTGTTGAATGTTTGGTTTGGTTTTATGACTCATGCCCGGGCTTTAACTACGAGGTCATATCGCCTACTACCAAAGCGCTCTTTCGTCACTCTGGTGGACATGAGCCCGACTCTACTGTGGGAGTCCTAAATTTTGCCTACCCTAAATTTTTATTCATCTAGGGTAGGGGTCTTTAACGAGTACCTGACATCGTACAGGCTCGGGACCATCGCTTAACGTCCCATCCGAAGGACGGCGTGCTTAAGTTTATTTTACCTCCCAGATAAAATAAACTAAGGGCCTCGTCGGGCTACGAACCCACGACCTTGAGCTCAGAAGTCAAGCACGCATACCACTGAGCTACCGGCGCCCTCTAATTGAGAATGTTGAATTTGACATCGAGTTTGAGTTTAGCGTATCCGGAAGAACAGAGAGTTGAGAGACCTCTACGGGGAACCCGACCTGGTATCCGTGATCAAGCAGGCGAGATTACGTTGGTTGGGCCACGTAGAGAGAATGGAAGGAGAAAGACTCCCTAAACAAGCCCTCTACGGTAGGCCAAGCGGTGCCAGGAGAAGAGGAAGACCCAGACTCCGGTGGCTGGACGACGTCGAGGCGGACCTCCGAGTGTTGGGCATCAGAGGATGGAGGGAGAAGGCTTTGGATCGAGACGAATGGAGGAGGATTGTGACGGGGGCCCGGGTTCTTTCAGGACCGTAGCGCCACAGGAAGAAGAAGAAGAAGAAGAAGAAGTTTGAGTTTAGAGACCTTAAAAACCTATAAATTGATATATTTGATTATTATTTCATAAAAGTGATAATTTACGTCTTTTTATATAGGTTTTTTGACAACTACAACTTAAGGAAATGCATTTTTGATATGAAATTCGAAATCAGCAACCTTCAAAACCCAATTGCACATTATTTCAGATTTTTTCTATTTAAATACCGGAAACTACGCTGAAAATATTAAAACAACTTCAAATCCCCATTTAAACCGCATGTTAAACTTTAACCTCTTACAGGAACCTTTCAATTCAATTTAAAAATTCTGAAAAAATCCACACAATTTTTTTTCCCCAAACTACGCACGATTTTGAGCAGGGACCTCAAAAAAATGTACTTTTCAAAATTAGCGGATTCCTGAGGTCCTGTTTTGGTACAATGAAAAAAGAGGCTGATGTTTTCAGAAACAACAGTAAGATGCTTCCCTCAGAACGAATGTTCACCTTACAGACTAATATATTCTCCAATGTTCGGATAGAAATTAATTTTTGTCGGGAGTCCTTAGGATTATCGAATAACTTCCCCCTACCCCCTCCCCCCGCAAAAACAACCATTTTTCTTTTCCGTTTTCGGAATAATATTTATGAATCAAAAAACAAAAAAATTAAAAAAACGAGAAAAATTAAATAAGAAAAAAATTTTAAAGAAGTTAGTTCTGGCGTTCCAAGCACACACAATTTTTTTTAAAATACGATTTTGGCGGCTCTAGTTTTCGGCCCCGAAACAACTTAGAGGAGAGAAGGAGAAGGCTGATAGGACCACGTGAACTAGCGCACACTGGTAGTCTATCAAGTTGTAATCACGTAATATGAAAATGTAAGCTGTTACTATGGCGTAGATCGAATCACCGGCAATGTACTTCCCCAGTCTCATTTAATCAACTAAATGTTTGCTTTCCCTCTAACACTAATCGATCATTTTCTTTCATAATCGATTACATAACTTCCCCTATACTTCGTAGAGGTGAGGAAGTAAAAAATAACTATTTCCAGTCGTGTTATTACGTAACGTTAAAATAGGTTAAAGACATAATGTGATAAATGGTATATCATTAAATGCTGTGAGTTATCATAAGAGATAATCTCAGTTTAGTTTCAAGGCTTGCGTACTTTTGTTATCAACCTATTTCACAAATAATAGGGTAGCCAGATAATAATTTTTTTTTTCCAATGTTTATTTTATTTATAAAGAACAGTAACGTAACAGTAACAGTAACATTAACGTTACCAAGTAAACTTATATCTTTATATCTTACAATGAGCCATGTCCTTTTCAGGAAGCACATCATTTTCATAACTCATACAAAAAACAAGAAAGTTAGTGATCAAATGATTACGGTCCCATTTTTGGACAATGGATTGAGAAAACTCCATCGTCTTAAAAGCAAATCTCTCGACCGTCAACCATTTATGTATTTATTTATTTCAACAATAAACGAAGGATACAACTTCCAAGTTGAGAAACGTGGACATATTGTAGAAACATTTAATTAATAATTAAAGCCAACTTCGTTTGTTTGAAATAGTATCTATTCCACAAGAAATTTGTACATAATATTGTTCACGCATATCACATATTAATTAGTTTAACTTGTTAAATTGTTATAAATTCCTAACTGTGCAGACACGGGGATTTGTCCAACCACTTCCTTAGCTACCGGATGTACCCATAAAAATGGTTCACACTCAGCAAACATGACTTAGTTCATAAATAATTTAGATATAAGGGCGTTGCATCAAAAATTATATCCATATTTTTTTTGATTAACTTTATAGCTTGCATAAGAGCGGCATCGTACGTCGGTCGAACGTTGAAGAAGCTCGGGATCAGTGTAGGGCTTAAATGAGCCTAAACATTGGTTAGCTAGTCTCTGCCCCAACTACGATCCAGTCTCGCGTATCAACTCTCCACCCTGGCTTGGACGATGATCAGATGATCAGTGGTCAGGCTTTACCCAGGTAGATCCGAGGCGTAGACAGGTGGACCTCCGACGCAGTATAACTTTAGTTTCTGACGAGATTCATAAGAAAATGTTTTCATTTTCGATTTTTTCATACAATAGTTTAGGGGTTCCGAGGGTGAGTACCTCGTCTTCAAAGTCGAAGGTCCAGGGTTCCTATCCCGATGTCGAAAATTATGCTTCGTAATTTACATACCGGCCGACGTTACCCATGTATGTTTAAATTGGGATGATCCATTGCAAATATATTTTTTTGTTTTATTTTACAAATTGATATTTACAACTGTATAAAAAATATATACAACAAGCAAATGTGCTAAGAAAGAGATAATGGCAATGTCAAAATGCCAAGAGGGGAGATATCGGATACTCCCTAGTCATTGAGTTTCTCTCATTTGTAACTAATCATTGCTGCTGCTGCTAAGAAGGTCTCTAGGCCATTGTCTATTAGGCCGTAGTTGGAGAAGTGTGGCTGAACGGAGGGCCCGGACTAGAAGATTATTGTGGGAACTAAAAAGGAAAAATAATTTTTTATATTTGGATTTAGCAACTTCGGTGACAAAAGTTACGTGAAGAGTTTTGTTGGAGAAGTAGTAAGGACCATTGGCTATCGTATGAATTGAAGGATTTTGGATTGGATGCGCTGGAGATTGGAAGCCTTGATAGAACCCCAGAGTTCAAGTCCGTAAGTCCATTTAGGTTTGAGTATTGCGTTGTATACAAGTCGTTTTGTTTTCAAAGTTAATTTGGATCTTTTGTCAGTAGTCTTAGTAGGTAACAGTTTATATCGTCTGTTTATTTCTTGTATTTCCAGTAGCGTGTGAGGATTCCAAGTTAATCATTTGTCGAATATGAGGCATAGATAGCAGACTTCGTTTTAAATAAAAATGGGATTGTTATCAAGGTACACTGGAGGGCAGATATATTTTCGACGAAGGAACTGACTTCTTGTCGTTCACCTAATATTTGAGGAAGTTTATGCGACATTGCCCAATGGGCGAGAAGCTAAAAAACGTATCTTGTGAATTATATTGATTATGAACTCCTCTGTGGCAGTTTGTTGAGTGCTGAGGCGGTGAGTTGAGTTGATCAAGTTGAGGTCCGGAGATGATCCTAAGACTCCTTGGTAGGTCCTATCGACAAGCTGTTACCTGGAGGTCTCCAAGTTTGAACAGGCCTCCTCCCTATTGTTCACAGCCCTTCCAGCTCCTGGCATCATAATAAAACTCTCCCTCGGTTGACAAACAAACTCCCTTGATAAACCTCCCCAGCCTCCTCAAATTAACTCCGGCTCTCCTCTCTGCCAACAACAAGCCTGGGATCCATCACATCTCTTCATTGTCTCCTTACCTCCTTTTACACGCCCCCTATCCGGATAATATTCTACGTTGGCGGCGGAAAATCTCATGTTAGCAAATTTCAGTGAGGGAAAAAGTAAAAAATTTTAGTTTTACTATTAACGAAAGTTGCCCGGGAGTAACCATGCGTTTTATCACTTTAATTGAAGCTGAATGCGTGCGATATCCGGTCAAAGAATAAAAAGCTTATTGCCTCTTCTCCTACCAACTCAATATCCTCTTTCGTTACTCGTTTCTTCGTTATTCCTAACTTTTATGAAAAAATGTATGTAAAAAAAAGGTTTAAAATGAAAATGTAGTTCTTATTATGTGCTTTTTTACGTAGGACCAATAAATAACTGAGAAGACAAAAAATATTTTTTTGATTCTGAAATCATTGGTTGATTCAAAAAATGATATTTGGATAACGGACTTCTGGTCCAGGCCCATCCCCATGAGTCCCAACTCTCAACACATAGACTCCAATAATTGCCGAAGTAATGGATGTATTGACATGAAATTTTATAAGTGAAACCAAAACCCGATGAGGAAAATATATATCAAGTTTCAGCCAAAGAAAATTGTGGGATCATAGGAGGGTGCTTTACTCATCATGAGTTTGTCAAATTTTGAATGAAGAGGTCACCTGTGCTAACTTGGAACTGATTATATTTGGCCGAAATCGGACGAAAATTGAGACCACTTTAGTTTCAGACCTAAGTACATTTTATAATAATCAAACATATTTTCAAGTAAATGTTGTAGTTACAACAAAAATACATATTTTAGATAAAATAAACTAAGGGCCTCGGTCGGGTTTCGAACCCACGATCTTGTTCTCAGAAGGCAAGCACGAATACCACTGAGCTACCGGCGCCCTCTAATAATATTATTTATGGTGGGCTGGTGTTTTACGCCTAGGGACCTAAGCATCCAATGCTTTTTTCTCTTGCATGGAAGCCCTGGGCTTCCATCTTACTTTGTTACCTGTTTGTTTATATTTACTATCTAAACCAAGTCCTTCAAGAACCATGCTCCCGTGATATGATTTTTAAGAAGTGGGAGGGTGAGAGAGAGTGTCTGTCAGCCTGTTTGGTATAAGAAAGTCCTATAATGGCCACATTATATATATATATAAAATGTATGTTCATGTCTTTCTCAAAATCCCTCTAGACTTTCATTTCCATCTCAGACCTAGCTACTTCGGTAAATCTCCTCCACAAAATGAGTACACTTTAAGTAGCTACATAGTGATTATATGGTCGCTTTGAGGATGATTCCAAGAAACCCTTCTAGACTGGTTAATTTGGTCGGCGGTCGGCGGGGGGAAACCTTCCAAGTTGCCAAAAAGCTTGCAAGCTCACATAGGCTCACTGAACTTGCACAAATTGGATCTATTCACCAGTCTCCACCCCGTATTGGCATCCACCTTCCAGGGACCATCTTTGTGATTTTCGCTCTCTTCTTGATCCTGTTGAACTTTTTTTAAAGATCTTTTTACCCCCCCCCCCCCCCCCCCACTTCTTTTCCCCCAAGTTTTTTTTTTTTTCTCGTCGAGACTTCCTTTTCTTTGTGACCTCGATGGAAAGTAACGAGATGGTGAACGAAGCACCTCGTTAACTAAGACCCCCCCCCCCCCCCCCCCCCCTCCCTTTCCTCTCCCTACAAATGAATAACATACTTTCCTTACCTTTCTTGCATGAACAGTTTTCAAATCATTTTTGTAATTATACGCTTCCCAAATATCTTATATTGCTTGCTTTTTTCCTCTTATTTTCACATGTTTTAGCAGAAAGAACCATGGTAATAATATGTCAAGAGGAGAAGAAATATCACCGTAAACAAATACGAAGTCATATTGCCTACTACCAGAACGCTCTATCGTTGCTCTCGTGGACATTAGCCCGACTCTGCTATGGGAGTCTTTAACGAGCACCTGACATCGTACAGGTTCGGGACCATCGCTTTACGCCCCATCCGAAGGCCGGCATGCTTAAGTTTATTTTACATTCAAGAACAAGGTCCTCAGCCGAGTTTCGGACCCGCAATCTTGAGCTCAGTAGGCTATTGATTGAAAGTAATCGAAATTAATAATTTTTTTTTTCTGGCGATGCATTAATATGCCATATCTCAATAAAGGTGTTATTGGTTATTAGACAAACATAACATAAAAACTCCGTACCGGACGGGATTCGAACCCGCCACCGTGTTAGGTCCTAAAGTTCATGCGACCTTTAGTTGGTTATTATGACTCATGCCCGGGCTTTAACTACGTGGTGGTATCGCCTTCTACCAGAGCGCTCTTTCGTCTCTCTGGTGAACATGCCCGACTCTACTATGGCAATCCTAAATTTTACGTACCCTAAATTTTTCTTCACCTAGGGTAGAGGACTTTAACGAGTAACTGACGTTGTACTGACTCGAGACCATAGCTTAACGTCTCATCCGAAGGACGGCGTGCTTAAGTTTATTTTACCTCCCCCCCCACTCGGCCAAAATAATCCTTAACAATTAATCATTCAACATACAAATACATATTACAGAGATTGATCTTGATGTCTGGAATGAATTTAGTTCTGAGGTTGTTTTTCCACTAACCCAAACCTGACGGCTCCAATGGTGGGGCTAAAATTGAAAAAAATTATTTGAATTTAGTTCAAGTTTATTTGAATTCAAATGTACAATCTTTTTTAACGGAACTATTAACTTTTTTTTTTTTGCCTTATGTACGATGCATATTAGCCAGGTCTTATAAAGGTGTTAGGTGTTATCTAGTTACAACATCCATGGCCCTGGAAAGGAGTTCTATCTACAAAATAAAATTCACTCCCGGACGGGATTCGAACCCGCAAACCAAGGTGACCACCTCTCAAAGTCGTGTAACATTAAATGCGTCATTTTTCTTGTCGACGTTATGTTGTTCTTATTGGCCAGAATTTAACTGGAACTGCCTGGAACGTCTACAAGAGGTAACATGAAAAAAAAAAAAAAAAATTTAATTGGATAACGGATTAAAATAACTTATAAAATCAAGAAAACTACTTTTGTAAACAGAAAACGAGGGAAAGTAATTGAGTGAAAATAAGTAGATTTGAATCACAACTCAAAAGAAAAATCAATAATGAAAAATAAGTAAATGGAATATTATAACAGGTTAGAACTTGCCCCAGGTCATTCATTCTTCCTCTACTGACAACCCAAACAATACGTATAGTCTTCCAAAGCAGGTCACAGTTTCCGGCACCAATTTCACAGCATTATATATATTATATCCTCAGCTATACGAAGATATAGGGGAAGTTATGTAATTGGTCAAAAATTCGAAGCAGAGATTTCAACGGAATTTCATGTTTTCCGATCTCTCTAGATTCCATATATAAAAAAAAAATGTATGTCTGTGTACACGATAATTCCCGATAGAATGAGTGTATCGACACGTAATCTTCTATGTGAATCCAGAACCCTCTAACGACGACACCTAATGTTATTCAGCCAAATTGACCAAAGGGAAGGGGGGATTAGGGGGGAGGCCTAACATGAAACTCTAATAACTGCCGATGTAGTGAATGTATCGACACAAAGTTTTATTTGTGAGTTCAAAATATAAGGACGACACATTAGTTTTCAGTGGAATCGGCAGAAGGGAAGGGGAAACATCAGAGGAGGCTCAACTCAAAAACTCTAATAACTGCCGATGTAATGGATGTATCGACATGAAATTTAGTATGAGGATTTAGGAGCCCCTATGTAAGTCAACTGTTAAATATTATCGCAAATGAAACAAATACATTTTGAAAGTTGTAAACTGTTACAAGATTATTATTTTTGTTTACTTTTTTAAAAAAAAGGAAAATATTTTTAATATATTTTCTTTTATTTCGAATTAAGTCATATCGACCAGCAAGAATTTCATAACTACTAGTATTTTATTTGTGAGAAGATTTATGAAAAAGTCTGCTATATTAACCTCTATTTGCAGTTCGCATTTTGCATTTGTACCATTACGTAGAAAATATGAGGGATGCACTAGATGGTTTTCGTAATTCTTTGCATATGGACGGCGACCATTTCTTTTTGGCAGTGGGGAACATGTTCTTCATTTTACCAACGAGTCGTACACCGGATGATTTTGCGCTTCTGTTAATGTACTGTGGAGATTTTATTTTTAAGTTTTTTTTTTATTATTATTTATTGTATAAGGAAGTATTATCGTAATACGATTGTAGCTATGAACTAGAAATTTGGAATGAAGGGGTCACATGTTATAACTTAGGTCTGAGTAGATTTTGGCCGAATTGGAACGAAAATTGAGTCCAATTTAAGTAAATGTCTATAAGGAATACATCTAAGTAATTTTTAAATCGTAACTCATAGCAACGAACTGAGAAATATGTGATGTGGCCATTACAGGACTTTCTTATACCAAAAAAGTTCTATAATGGCCACATTACTAATTTTTTTCAATATTTTAGATGTGTATTTATTAGATGTGTAATAAATAATTTAAAAAAAAAAACGAAAAAAAACCAGTTATATTGATGAGAAGCCCCTTTCAACTTGTAGCCGGGCTTGCAAGAAACGTAAATAAAATTCTTCGGTGAATCACCAGCTATGTACTTCCCCAGCACGAATCATTAAGTTTTCGCTCTCCCTCCAAAGCCGACCTAAAAAACCTAAAACTCAATATTTGACTTAGGGGGATTCAAGTATTACGTAACGCAATTTGGGGGGGGGGGGGGGGGGGGGGTATCTTGTAAAACGTTACGATGCGTTACAGGGGCGGGAGGGGGGAAACT
Source organism: Aradus depressus (assembly GCA_963662175.1). Classification (NCBI taxonomy): domain Eukaryota; kingdom Metazoa; phylum Arthropoda; class Insecta; order Hemiptera; family Aradidae; genus Aradus; species Aradus depressus. Next base: position 13,360,057 of record OY759215.1, read on the forward strand.
AGGGAATTAAAATCTCCCAAGTTGGCAACGAAGAATACGATTTTATTTTGACTAAAATGTTTTATTTCAGTTAGGTTTCCGTTTCTAATTGCATTGTCAAAGGTTAAAATAAATATGAGTAGGTGATTTCCAAAACCAGCCATTTGTCCGTAAACAACTTTTGGGATAATCACCAAAAACTGATAAAAATTAACCGTTTTAAGAAGTTCCGATTTTTTTTTTCATGGATGGGTAATAAGTTTATCTCTCATCTTGCAAACGTTGCCAAATATATTGTGGCTAAAAAAATTGCTATTTTTTATTTAAGTTTTCTAATAGCTACTTTTGGCACTCATCATGAGAAATGGCTGGTTTTGGAAATCACCTACTCATATGTTATTTTATTTTAAAAGTTTATTAGTAAAAAAAAGGTAAAATAGGAAAATGCAAGAGAAGAACAATGATGGATGAAGCCAAAAATGTATGTAAGGACAGGGCCAAGTCAGGGAAACGGCCTTATTAAATGTAAGATTAGTAGTAGAAGATTATTAGGACAAATTTAGCCCATTTTAACATATTTTAAACTTAAGCAAATGTTTATTACGTTATGTGTGATTGTTTATTAAATAACAATATGAATAAATAAAATAAACAACATTCGCACGTATTGCGAGTTAGAAATCTCTTGTTTTATTTATTATTACCGCAAACGCGATTAAAACAATAACAAAGGTATTTTAGCGACTTTCCGGTATTTTGCGCAACATAATTGTGATTTTTAGATAAAAATGGTCACTTGGGTGTTACGTAACGTTTAGGGAGGGGGAGGGGTACAGAAAACGTTACGGCGCGTTACATGGGGGGGGGGGGGGGGGGGGGGGAGGGAGGGTCAAAAATCTTCAAAAATTGCGTTACGTCTTAATTTTACCTCCTCGCTGATTCCGCTGAACATCAATAGGTGTCGTCCTTTGAATTTATATAAGAAATTTCGTGTAATTACAATCATTACAATAGTAGTTATTAGAATTTTTGTTTTTGACAAAATTGACCGATTTGGCTGAAAATCAATAGGTGTCATTCTTAGAAGGCTCTGGGATACTATATATAAAATTATCGTGTTCACAGAGACAATTTTGTTTTTCATTTTTGGAATGAGTTGGTCGGAAAATAATGAAATTCCGTTCAAAACTCAACATCAAATTTCTGACCGATTACATAACTTCCCCTATACTTATAGCTGTAGAAAAGCCCTATATATAGCTTGGGAAGTAAAACTAGTTTATTTGTTCAGTTTGTCCACTGTTATTATTTTTTTAAATTTCAGTATAAAATTGGTTAAGTTTAATTCATCGGATAAAATGTCGCGGATGAAACCAACTTGTTGGAAACTTTTTATAAACTGCCAATTATAAAACTAATTGGGGTTCCTGAGCCCAGAAGACTGAACCCTAACAAAGATCATAATACCGACCTAGGTGGAGGAGGGTTAAACTTTTATTCTTTAAAAAAAAAAAAATCTTTTCAGAGTTAGTATGTTAAAAAGAGGTGTGGGTTGTGGAGCTGGGGGTAGCAGAGAGGGGGCGGTGTGCATTTAATTTGAATTTTCAACCCCCCCCCCCCCCCCCCCCCTCCCTGCACCCCCATTAAAACTTGTACAACTAACTTCCAACTCCTTTAACTGAATTTGCTTCTTGGTTTTCTGTTAGTACCCCACCACTTCAATTTTTTTTTTTTTTTTTTTTTTCACTTATCCTTTCTTCTTTTCATTTTTTTCCTTTTTTCATGATATATACCGTTTCTTTCAAAATTTTGAATTATTAACCTTACCATTTATGTTGCTACTCACATTTAAGGAAATGAGGACAAAAAAAAAAAAAAAATTCATTCCGCATGAAAAATATAATCCAATTAATTCCAATTAGAGCTTCATGGCTTAATTCGCGCGCATTCGCGAATGTTCTTTTCTTTAAAAAATATATTTTTTTCAAAGTATTATATGCTTAGTAAGTAAACCAGTGGGTCACAAAGTCTTACAAATTCAGTTCTAAGTTGGAGGCGATTCGTGTACTTGGAAGTTTACAAATTTCTAAGTTCACTCTCCCCTTGAAAAATTGTATGCACACTACTGCATTTTCATTGAAACAAAAAGTGGTGAATCACCGGCAGTCTACTTCCCCACCACGAATTAAGAAATAAGTTTTCATTCTCCCTCTGAAACCACTTTATTGATTTGGTTAAAAGGTCGTATTCCCGGGTCTTCTGAATCATCATACTGAATTCCATGTGGATTTATGTATAAAATTTTGAGTTTCTATATTCATTATACCAGGAATTATTGCGGTTTTTGTGTAAAGCGCCCCCCCCCCTCACCCCCTTTGCTTTGGCCGATTCGGCTGAATACTAATAGGAGTGGTTCTGGATACGGATGTAAAATAATTTTTAAATATAATATAATTGATATAAAAAAGAAAATTTTTTTTTAAAATATTGTCTATTTTACAAAATATATACAATGTACGGGAGTATTTTAGGTATTGTTACCATCTTCAGCCACGACTTATAAATACTAGACAGTATTTTGTGAAATAGACAATATTTTTATGTTTTTTCTATATTTTTTAAAGTGTTTAACAATATTTCGGCGTGTTTCTTAAACTTCGCTAGGATGTTGAAATGTTGATTTTTTTCCGGCATTTCTTCCAGAGGTGTCTTCTTTTTTTATTTTTTGACAATATTTCGGGACATTTACACGTCCCTTCTTCTGGTCACTATGAACACACTTCATAACCTCTGGAAGAAATGCCGGAAAAAATCAACAATATTTCTGCAGCAAATATTCATTCTATCGGTAGTAGATAGACATTCATTTATTTATTTTTGGAGTCTGGGGGTCGGAAAATATGCGGTTAAAATTCATTTTTAAATTTCTGACCGATTACGTAACTTTCCCTATACTTTTTATATCTGGAGAAGAAACAAAAAAACTTGGTTATAATGAAATTTAAAATAAATGTTGCTCCCCATCCCCTGGTTTAGGTCATATTGATTTAATTATAAATAGTTTTATAAACAATTAGGTGAGTACAAAATCAGAGTAGTGATTATGTTTGATTGGAGGATAGTTGACGCTACAGTATAGCTAATGTAGAAAGGTACGGAGAGCTCACGCAAACAGTTTTATCTGTTCGATAGTGCACACGTCAACCCTAGCATGCACAGTGCATTGCACACACCTCTGCACTATCTTACCAGCGTAAAGTTTAAATGTACTTTTGGTACAACTTCTAAAACATTAATTCTGTTAATTTGCGTTTATGTCACTCTAGTTCTTACTTTATGGCAAATTTCATTTTTTAATATATTTTAATCTGGCAGGTAAACCTGTTGTGAGTAACTTCGAGTATTTTTACTAAGCTCATCCCTGCATACACTCAAGGGGCCTAAAAACTTATAAAGCCCGTAAGACTGGGGTTAATAGCCGTTCAAGATCCCCTCTCAAGATAATAGCACAACCAAGACCTCCAAGAATAGTATCTAGTCTCAACATCATAGCCAGCCACTCTATTCCCTTGACCACCACCAATACTCTTACTCAGCTTTTTGGCATTCCATGTCGATTTTTGTATTCTGGGATAAAAAGTAATGAAAAACGTATTTTTTTATATTTTCTACAATCCATCTTATTTTTTAATTTCAAATTCCTTTTTAAAAAAAATAAAAAAAAACTCTGGGTAAAGAATAAAACGACTACTAGTCTTCCGATGAATCCATCCGCTGGCCATTTAAAAAGGTTCTGGAGACTCCGAAAGAGATGCTTATCTGAAGGGGTATGTCGGGAGAATACCGTGGCTAACTTTACTTACACTACATAAGTTGTGAAATTGTAGTCTCTCTTGCAATGTGAGCTCTCGCATTGTTTTCGTGGAATGAAACTGCGCGCCTATTGACAAGAGAAAGACTTTTTTTTCCCCATAGTTGACTTCAAACGTTCGGAATCCTAGTTTACAGAATTGGAGTTTCGCCGTGGTTAAACCAATGCCGTGATCCAATCTGCCCTTCTTCATAAATTTCTACCTCTTTTCGGTGTCTAGTTTTTTTTTTTTAACTCTCATTTTAAAATGTAAGCTAGAGAGAAAATCTGTGTTTTTTCCTCCACCATATTGGATGAAAAAGTCCCTTTTCCTCAATTATAATAGTAACAGGAAACGTCATAAGAATGTATCTATTAAGATAGCTGATAAATTAGATACATAAAAAGATATTAACATGAGCTAGCATTCTAAGGCCGAGAGTCTGACAGACATGGATTAGAGTTAACAGTACTACTAAAAGATAAAATGAAATGAATAAATAAAAACATTAAGGCGTAGTCAAGGTCCACGCCGTAGATTTTCCGTGAAAACGTCGTTTTTCATTTTCTTTTCGATGCTGCCGTAGCTCTTGCATTTGCTCGGCACTAGACTTTTTAGGTTTTTTAAATTCCTTTTGATGCGAGCTTTCCTCTGATTTGCGTTTTCTATAATTCCGCGCATATTTACGATTCATATGAGACGACATCTTTAATTTTTTTGCAATTTTAAATTTAATACCGATTTTTACATGTACTTCGGCTAATATTTTTATTGTTTCACTTTGAGTCCTAGTAGTGCTCCTCAAGCTTTTTACAATGATACCCGAATCAACGTCCTATCTAAACGCGTTATCACGCTACACTAATTTCTAATTTTACACAACGCTAATTCGCAACAATCATCCGCCGGTGCCCACACTAGCCCGCTAACGTCACAGGCAAAACAAACACTGCACAACAAACACGTACAGACATGCTCTATCCATGGTACCTCAACCGTTGTTATCGCATTATTAGTCTCGTAGTTATTATCGATTTAAATCTGACGGTATTTTGTAACAGAAGAATGTTTGACCGGCTATCACTGTGCTTAACGAGCGAATAGACTTTTTCACGTCAATACTTGAAAATATGAGTACAAAGTCGAGTTCCTTAATAAAAAAAACCCTGAAGCCCTTGGTGACTCTTTCTAGAAAAGTCTGGTTCGCTAAGTAACCTATATATTTTTCGAATCATCCATCTTGAACATTCCTACATTATGCCAGCAAGCTGCAGCGTGTTATTTGACGCTATTACGCTATAGTCATTCAGCGCTGGTTATTACTACCGGTAGTTATTTCTGATAACTCCATCAGGGATTCAAACTATACATTATTAGCCAAAATAAAAACACATAATAAAGAGTAATTTATCTATTGACAGACCATTCACGTGGCTATTATATCTAATCACCTATTGTCCTCTTGTTTAACATACATTTTTCAAAAAAAAAAAAATAATAATAGTAATGTTCTTTCTTGAATGCACTTGCAGAGAATGTTTTTTTCACAGTAAATAACTTATTGTTCTCAAAATGACCTCAAATTTCTTGTTAATAATTGAGAAAATTGGTAATTATTAGCGTTGAAATCTCTCCTCCGCCCACCTTTTGTTTCAAAATATCATTTGTTTTCAAGAAAACATTCTTTTTTTGTCTCTCTTTTGCATAAAACCCTTCCGAACATTTTTTTCGTCGAAAAGTGGCCCCAAGATCCAGTCCTAGATGCGAAACTAACCTGGGGCTTACACTAATTCCAAACATTAAGGGATGGTTCTGAGTCTGGAATCGGGCTCATGTCCTTCAGAGACGTACGATGTCTGGTTCTCATTAAAGACCCCTATTCTAAGTAACTAAACCTGAGTAGGCAAAATATGGTCTCTCTCAGTAGTGTCTGGTTCATTTCCACCAGAGTGGTGAAAGAGCGCTCTGGTAGTAGGCGATATGACCTCATAGTTAAAGCCCGGGCATGTGTCATAATAATTAAATCCAGATTCACATATGCATAGACCATACTTCTCACCTTTCCTTACCTGTTATTCACCTCCGTAAATATATTAAGCAAAATATTAATGAACCCTGCGCAATGTCATAGATTAGACAAAGAGTTCTATCTTGTACGAATATTGTAACCGATTCATTTGTATAGAATCTATTTGTAACGTTGGATTAATTAAAAGTTCAGAAGTATCGATAAGTAAAACATTAATGATGTATTTAAGCACGAGTACATGATGTGGTCCAAGACTACATATTACACTATAATAGAGATCATAAGTTGAACCTGCTGAGTGGTAGGGGGGAGTTATTTCGCCTAATATCGTTCTACAGTATTCCTGCACCGAGTTACAACAATAATGAAATACTGTTGATAGTTTTCCCTAAAAAAATAAATATTTACCTATCTTTATTATATTTATTTATTCATCTGTATTAACAACAATATCATTTTATTCCTGTCAATAACAAAATTTATTTTGTCAAAGGAAACTTTGAATTTTTAAATAAAAAAAAACTCACCTCTTCATAGGACATGACTGGGACACTTATTAAACTGTACACCGCACTCACAACCAAGATCAACATTAAAGAAACTTAAGTATGTTTTTTACCGTGCAGTAAACGAGCCCTGGCTGGTAGGAATATACAGGGAACTGGAGTCTGGGCTGTAGAATGCTGAAGAACGTCTGCTACCCCGTGGCTTCTGAAATACAACAAATCCACTCTAGATATCACAAGCCACAATCTACGAGTATTTTTCCTTTCTATTATCTGGATGAGAGTCAATTACGGACGCCTGGTCCACTTATATGTAACACATTCTATTCAAAATTAGCAACTTTAGAGTGACACATCCAGATATGATTTATGTCATTTTTTATTTAGGTTGTAAAATATGAAATTCTGGTTAAAACTCAGCTTCGAATTTTTGACTGCTCTCATAACTTCCCTCATACCGCTGAGGAAGTAAAACAACATGATGTGGTGTAAAGTACTTGAGGTGAATGTTGGTCCGTTAGGTAGTTCAGTGAAGGATATTCTGACTCCACGCAAAATTGTTTTTGGTTGTCATGAGAAAGCGGCTGACGTTTTTGAAACAGATTGTACCATGCGTCTCTCTCCCCGTCCATTTCGAGAACTAACCTCAAGAATGTACTCTCTCCTTGATACATACTAGATTTACAACGTACATCATTGATTGTACTCTGATAAGAGGTTGAATCAGTTACTGCTCTCCGTCAACCACGACTACCTCTGATTCAAATCTGTTGTATATTTATATGAATGTTTGATAAAAAAAATCGGATTTTATGATTTGCCGCTGACTGTAATAATAGTGTTTTTTTGTTATTGTGTGCAGGTGAAGACAGAGAACAGGATCCAGTACTTGTCCTGTGTGTGCATGCGATGTCTGGAAGCCTGGTCCCCGGGCACCAAGACACGCTGCAGGTTCTGTAAGACCAACTGGGACGGCTCTTCTCTAGTGCTGGGCACCATGTACTCCTTCGATATTTTCGCAGCCATGCCCTGCTGCACCGAGAGACTTAAGGTGACCAGCACTATCACTCAGCATAAGTTAACATAAGCAAGTTGTTAAAGTGGCCTTCTTCAGCTGTTCTTGTGGATGGTTGGTTGGTTTATTTGGGGCGAACAACTTCTAAGGTTATTATCGCCCTATCTGGTTATATTTCTTGTACTTATTGAATCAGGGCATTCTTTATACAAATGACGAAAACGAAAACAGCCGTAATGGGATCTCACAGGAAGCCAGGGAGGCTAGAAAAAAAACCATAAAAAAGTGTGTTGAGGTTCCTAGGCACAAGCCATCCCAACTTTTATAGCCATGTAGGACGTCTAGGCATTGAAAGTTCCTACCCCTTCCTTGGGCGTTTGGGGAGATACAAAAATGTACCTACTCTATTTAAATTAAGATAGAGGTATTTAACGAGTACTTGATTATTCACAGGCTCGAGATCGCCAAAGTCTTATTCAAACTTTCAGATGAAAAAAACCTGAATGATTATAGTGATCTTTATTTGACTTTTCTGTTAAATTTCTGAGTTGCTCCGTCGGAAAGTGATTAGAAAAAAAAGTAATATGCATATATATACAGGAAGGGATGGGGGACTTAACAGGGGTAAAACGGCTTTGAGCAATTACTAGTGAGTAGCAGAGGGGATGGTAAAAATTTCCTGGGAGGTGGATGTCTTTGATGCAAAGCAGAACACCGCTAACGCAATCAGTAGCAAAAGCATGCTGCAAGGGAGAGACAAGTAGATTACACAATTAGTAAATAAATTAGAGGGAGAAGAGTGGGGTGGGATCAGGCATGACACAGACAAGTATTAAAAACTTGACTTTCTTTTGATGTTGTTGCTTTTTTTGGAGGGAGGTAAGTCAGATTGTCATCAAGAGTCTAATCATCCGGCCCAAGACTGACTCACTACTAAATTACTTTTTATTGAAAAAGAAAAAATATATATATATTTATATATATACCTTTTTTTCAGAAAGATTCTTCCTCTAAAGAAAAGAGGAATGATTAAATTTGCCCCCACTGATGTAGCTGGAAGGACGGAGAGAGGTCAGGTCGTCTAATGTACATTCTTGAAGGGGACTGGCTTGTTACCTTCTGGTCATCTTTGATCCCAGAGCCACTCGCCCAGTGATCTCCTTGAGATCTCCCCCTTTTCAGAGAAGGGCTCAGACAGATAAAGCCCACCCATACACAAAGTGGAGAAGAATCACCAAATGTCTCCTTACTTTTGCCCCCTCCCCTCCATATGATCAAAGTCAAACATGATCCACAAGATGGCTGGCTCTATTTTTTCTTATTGTGCCCTTTCTTTTTGTATTCTGCCCACAACTCATTGAAATACGTATACAAGTAAACACAAGTACTACTTTGAATATTAGTCAAAACAAAATTACTCATGAGAATATTTCAAAAAGAGAAATTTTCTTTAATAAAGGGCAAAAATAAATTGCATAAAGTAATTTCAGACAACGATAAAGTTTATTTTCGAAAGCAGAGCTCTTTTTTTTATTCAAATATAGAAATCGTTAAAAATGTTCATTTCGACTAATTTGATGCCTAGAATAAGAAATTGCAAAAATCTCAATGTTGTCTGACCGCTCGTCCGTTACGCTAAAATTGTAACCATTTGACCTCCGGAACTAGCGAAAGGACATTGACGAAATTAGCAGGGGATTTTCAGTCTGGCATCCCATTCGTCATAGTATGATTTGCAATTTACCCGACAGGAGAACTAGTTACTCATAAAGGATTTAACAGAAACTATGAATGACCATATCGATCCAATTCCTGCTCCTTTTGTCATATGTTAAATGTTCTTGGAATTTTAAGTTTCTTCGTTTCGGACGTAAAGATAGGACAAAGTCCTTCATCCATTTTCTTCCCATTCCTCTTGAAGAAGGCCACAAATATTATAGGAACTTACATTAGTGCTATGTGTTATCTAAAACATTATTGTGTCTATTGAAACTTGCAGTTCTTCTCAGATATTAATTTATTTTTAATGTGAGTTTGCCTCTGTTATGTTGCAGTGTAACAATTGCGCTCAGCCCCTGCTCCTGCCTCATCAGCGTCTCAACTTTTTCTCGGACTATTCGCACCGGGTGAGTTGCCCCCATTGCGGGATCCAGGACTGGCACTTCGTCAAACCGTTCATGTACTGCTACGACCGTCGGGACTCGGAGATGCCATAGCACAAGGAGGGAGGCTCCGAGGAGGAACGAGCCCGGGCCGTCACTCGACTCATTCAGGCCACTTGGGCCTCTGACATTACCAATAGTATGCTCTCCCTCACAGTCGCCTAGAGATCGCTGCGGCCGCAACACCACAAACCTAACTGAAATATGGGCAAACTCCAGGGGTTCAAAGCGGTAACAGTCATCCTATATGTTAAGATCTTTTTATATTTGGTGTATTTTAAATAAATAAAAAATTTTATAATTGAAGTTTCCCATAGCAAAGGCGCCTCGTTCTCTGTGTTACTAATGACGACCAAAACGTTGTTTCTTAAAATGAGCTTACAGTAGAAGCGTCAATCTAACGAGCAGTCGTACTGATCTACTGATCTGCCCCGGACTGTCAGAAGGAAAACTAATAAAATAAATAAAACAAAGAACTTGTTAAACATTTATATTGTCAAATTCCACAAAAAATAAATACATAAGTTTACCGGTTTCAACTTACGCCATCGTCAGAGGTCGTCACTTTTGAACGTTGTGCTAACTAGAGCGTAAGTCGAAACCGGTACACTTTATGTATATATTTCAGTGAAATTAGTTATTAGTTTAAAAAGTTTTTTGTTTTTATTTTACTGTTGAAAAGTTCTGATATTATCTAAGCATCTGACGAACGATACACATCCAATATTACAATTGTTTGACTCTTCAGAACGACTTTTCTTTAGAATCCGCTTCCTTAGTTCAATGTCCCGGAGTGGGGAGTCATCTATGGGAAAAGTTAGCTGAAACGGAACACATAGGATTCATCGTATCGGATGTTTTCACAAAGGTGTAATTCTTCCTTACGATATTTCCTGTCGATTCCAAACCGCTTCCTCAGGAACGTCCATTGGCCTCTGAAGAAGAGAGATGAAATAGCCTCGATATTCCATCAGAAAGAGTAACAAAGACAATTGAAAAAACGAAAAAAGCATTCAATTCTCAAATGGACATTATTCTTTCCGAAATAACTTCAAGATTATGGGGCGAATTTCGCTATGGGATCCTACATTTTTTAGTTTTGTAACATTACAGTAAATCTTAGGATTCTATCTACTATCTTTGTGGATGTATGCTAAAGAAAAAATTAATATGGACCCATAACTACAATACATTCAATTTAACAATTAAAAAAATTAGTAATCTACAATATTTCCCATAAATGCATGTCTCAAGGTCGAATATTGAAACTGAAAGATCTCTTTTGAAATGCTTCATTCAAAACTACTGCTCAAAAACCATATTGGACTGCACTTTTTTCCCCCCCATTTTTCAAGCTGAAATTTACAACAGTATAAAGAATTTATACAAGCAAATTTGCTATGGAAGAAAAAAAAAACAATTAAAAAAAAATCAAAAGTTACATTTCGACATTCTCAAAGTAGCGTAGTACTAGACATTATGCGGAATAAAAAAACAACTTCATAAAATACTGACATTTGTTTTGTCTATTCAACATGTTTAGGTTTCGTTTTCCATTTATGTGGTTATTGAAAAAGTTGCTAAAAAAATAGAAAAATAATACTTTGAGATCATTTTTCATACTATTATCGGTAGGGTGGCCTTTCGTCGCTCTGGAGGACATGACACTACTCTGGAAGTTCTAAATTTTGCCTCAACCGCGGTTAACAAAGACATCTTGGTTAACGTTGTATCCAGCTGTGGTATCCAAATGAATAAATAATGTATAAATTACTCTCCTAATGTCAAGTTTCCTCTCGCTGTGGTTCATAGTTATTTTAAAATTTCCAAATTAGAAGTTAAATTTCCCTCAAATTCATAAGAACTTAAGATCTCCAATATTAAATACTATTTCCTATATACACTTTTCTGTTTCTATATTCGTTTCTGAGATGTGACCAGCCAAATCTTCTGCTTTATTACATAGTAAAAAAACAATATCATAATTAAATGTCAATAACACATTATCTGTATTTATTTTTTAAATAGTGAGTCCTGATACAGGACATTCTCTTGGTTAATATAGAATTTTTCAAGCATAAATTTTTGAAAACACGTTTATAATAATTATGAATCTTGAGAAATACTATTTAATTTACATGTTTCAATAAGTCAGGATATTTTACAAAAAAAAAAAAAAAAAATTATGTGAATATGCATCTCAAAACATGGGTTCATATTATTGTTAGTTCCTGAACAAAGCTGTTGCAGCGCGAAAAAAAATGCAACAACACATTTTATTAGCACAGTTAACACTTTAAAAGACGGAGACTGAGCCGGTGAAGTGATGGGGATGAGTAAAACATGGTTGAGGGATGGTTGCCTGTCTCGTGCAACCACACCCCCCTCCCCCACCACTCGCCCCTACCAAAAGTGTTCCACTTGTTCAAAAGACAATTCGTGAAAAATTGTTTAACTTTAACTAAGGTGTTACGAGTTGATAATAATTATTTTTTAAAAAAATGTGTTTTTTGGTGCTGTTTTGGATTTATCAATTTAAAAAAATTAATAATAATAATAACTTTTATTAGAGACGATTTTTATTGTCAATGTTATTTCAGTTATCTATCTATATATTTGACAAGTGCACATTCGTGTACTGTGCGTAAAGTAGACTAAAATATAAGGTTTATTAAATAAATGGCCTTCAAATGCTGCAAAAAGATAATACACTATTTATAAACAGAGAAAATTCACTTTGAAAGTGGATTATTGGGTGAAGAGTCTTTTTTTGGACAAGTCCCCTTTAAAATGACAATAAGTGAAGTATCTTTTTACGGTATGTAGAAACACAATCCAGGAGAGTGTTCAATTATTGTCACTAAGGAAGAAGATTCACAAGTATTCAGGACTATGACGGGACAGAGAATTTTACAGACAATTCTCTTCAATTTTCAAAAGTATTATTCAACGATCACCAAGCAGATCCCCTGGAGCAGGAAGCAGGTTTTAGCTTCAAACAAGCCTCAGCTGTAAGCAAGCAAAAATAAAATTATCCTCTTAGAGTAAAAAAAAATCAGTTGCCTCTTTTTTTAGCTATAAATGCAAATGTCAAAATTATTCATATTACTCTTTTTCGCTTCATTTTAAACTAAAAAAATTACAATAAATAAAAAGCAGCGTTATATAGAACAATAAGAAAAAAAATGATCAAGGTAAAATAGAGAAATGCTTTCAAATACATAGAAGGGTGATTTTGCTGGATGCTATTTGGAATCGTGTGATATAAATGAAAATTGTGAAAAATAATAATAATATTACTTCAAGTTATTATACAATATAATACTATTTGTATCAGAAAAAAAAAAATCATTATTAATAAAATACAATACCTAGCAGAAGAAAAAGACGTTTCTTTATCAAAATTAATTTAAAAACATCAATAACAGTTATATTAATTATCTTTAATAAAAAATATTTACTAAAACCAATAATAGTAACAAAAATAATAACAATATGATCACGAAGGACTATAAATTTATGACAGATTTATTCCCCGCTCATAGACAAACTGTTCGTTGTGTCCTGAAGAAAGGACAAGGATGGATTTGTCCCAAAATATTGTCAAAAAAAATTAATAATAATAAAAAACTACATCTCTGAAATTCTGTATATAATACTTTACCATTGACGTACATTTTGAAGGGGACTTGGACCCCTTATGAATCTTCACCCGGATTTTTTGTGCTCTGCTTTTTATCTATAATATGCAGTGCTCAATCAACATTTTAGTGTTATATATTACTTACATTATAATATCATATATATATATATATATATATAAATATATATTTGTACTATTAAGTGTTGGTTTCTGAAACTGTACATTATTTTGTCTTAATTAATTTTTTTCTATTATATTACCGACTTTTAATTAATATTAGAACATTATAAGACTTTAAATACATTAGTTTATCGATAAAATAGTAGGTATATATGCACTCTAATATCTAAAAAATAATAATTTCCTTTATTATCGTATTTTTATTTGAGAAATAAAACAAGACATTATTCGTTATGTATTTTTATTTTCACTTCCTAATTTTCTTTAAGTGTACAAGAAATTCATCGTGTTGTTTCTATTATTTTTTTTTATTAGAAAATTACATATATTTTTTTCTTTTTAAGCATTATCAAATTAAGTATATAAAAAAAATTGTTATTACATAAAGTAAGTAAATAATTATTGTTTATAAACTCTGTACAAATAGAATAATAACATTTAAAAAAAAAAGTACATGCATAAATTTATAAATACATAGTAGAAATAAGTTTTAAATCATGGAGTTTCAATTTGAATATGAAAAAAAAATAATAATACTTACATATTTTAAAGTCTCAATAAGATATTTTTGCGCTGATGTGTGCAACTAATAAAATGATTTGCCACTGAGTATTGTCAAGGCAAACAGATCCTCTTCACACTTTACAACCTAGAAAGATAAGGCATAACTTAAATTAATATTTATTGATAATATTTCTAATACGGAAGGAGACATTTTCCGAAATAGGAGAAAGGTGGACTAAAAAAAAAACAAATAAAAAATCTTGTATCTAAATCAAACAATTTAAAATAACAGAAAAAAAGATAGTTCATGATAAAATTCACATTTACTATTCTATTCCAACTTGTAGAATTTCTCTATATATTTTTAATTATTATTTTATTTTATTTATTTATTTTTGTTAACATTTTGTTCTACAAAGAGAACTTGCTTCTTAAACATCGCAAAAAATATATTTTATCGAAGTGCCATTACGTACATTCTCGGAAAAAACATTAAAAATTTAAATAATAACTATAGTAGTATTGCTTAAACATATCTGGAAAAATTTTATTAGAGCTGAAAGATTATTTTAACGCTCAATTAGTGACATTTATTTTTCATAAATGTATCAAAAAAAATATATATATATATATATATATATATATATAATTTGATGCGCATTAAACTGAATCTAAAATAGCTTAAGTCTTGTGTTTAAAATTGTCCGTAAAATATTATTTAAATAATGAATGAATAAATAATAAAATGATGAAAAAAAATTTAAATGCATGATTAGAAAAAAATATTTAACCATTACTTGTATAATATACTATAAATACACATATATAGACAATTATAATTAACTATAAACATATATAACATAGAATAAAGATATATCTATGTTACTATAATATAAAATATATTATATAACAAATTACAATAGTTATATAATATGTTATATATGTTATGTAATGCGTTATATTCTTTATGTATTATGTTATATAACTTTTATAATATTTTATATAACTTGTATAATATATTATATAACTATATAATAAATATACATATTTATAAATATTCATATTTATACTATTGACCTGTTCACGCTGTGTTTGCTCTGATGTCGTATAGATAATGGACTTTTTTCGCTTAAATACTAAGTTTTAAGAGAGAGAAAGATGCCATTGGCTTTCTCACTCTCATTCAGACGTTAGAGTAAACATATCATGAATGAAGGGATAGTAACTTGTTTTTTCTTTTTTTTTTTCGCATAATACTTCGCTACCTGTAGTAATGAATGTTGACAATGTGGCCAGTGTAAATGATGGTATGATGGTGACCTTTTTTTTTTCTCTCTCGAATTCCTTTTTCGATTATTGTTTATTCTAATTATTTTTTTTTTTAAAGTTTGATGACTTTCATTTATTGCTTAATTCTTCAATCAATAAAAATATTCAATGTAATTATTCGTATAACTTATTCTATAATAATGACGATGTAATCAACAGCAATAATTATTTGAGTTGAATTTTTGAAAATTGTAAAAATATATTTTATCAAAAAAGAAAAATTGTTATAGACTGACGATAGAGACTCACGATTTAAACGTAGATAATAGACTGCCGTTCTTATACAGATATCCAACATTTCCTAAATGTATCTTCTTTTCAATTAGCAGAAGATCCTTCATTTTAATTTGAATTTATAATTATCAAATGTTGTAAGTGTGTGTACCTTCTTATATTCATTTGTGAGGATTCATTCTGATCTCATCAACTATTTACCAAAGGTGTTTCAAATATTAAAATAATTGTTACTTTCTTCAAATAACGAAGCACCTTTTAAATATAAAAAAAAAAAAATCAACGGGGAAAAATACGCATTAAATAAATTTAGCTATAAATATTTTTGCACTTGAAATGTTCATATTTTTTTTATTTATTTAATTTTCTGTTAATATTATTTTTTACTTAGAAAATGCATATCTTATGGGGTCCTTAGAATCGAAAATGCCGGCGAATTTCTCTTTCTACTTTTTTATATATAAATATAATTTAACTCAATGATTAACCAAAGGATAAATGACAGTATACGGAACAAATACAATTGGAACCACCTTCCATTTTCTTCCCTTCACAGATAGACAGACACATTGGGGGGGGGGGGGGGGGGGGGGGGGGGGGGGGGGGGGGGACTACACCTAGGGACCATGCCCTTACCCCTTCCCTGTTGGCTCTACTGTGGGAGACCTAACTAAATGTTGCCTGCCCAGGTTTAGTTGCCTAAGGTAGGGGTCTTTAACGAGTAGCTGACATCCCACAGGCACAGATTCATCGCTCAACTTCCCATCCGAAAGACGGCGCACTCAATGTTTTTACTTCCCAGATAAAGAATCTAAGGTTCTCAGCCGTATTTCTAAACAGCGATCTTGTGCTCGTAGGCTAGCACTCTACCACTAAGCTGCCGGCGTATGCTTCCCTTCATCAAAAATTTCTTACTTAAATAGTATTAGCGCACCGAATCAAAACTACGTTTTACACATTTAAATCCGGAAGTTTACAGGAAGCGGTCTACTAACTTCCTTATTGGGAGCTCACAATCTATTTTGATAGGATTTTCGGACACATTTACGTCTCATCAACTAACCGCTCCGTATCTAATTTGATTGGATTTACGGAGACATTTACGTCTCACCAACTAACCGCTCCGTATCTAATTTGATAGGATTCACAAACATATTTTCCCCTCACAAACTGACCGCTCCCTGTTTAATTTGATAGGATTCACAAACTAACCGCTCCGTATCAATTTTGATAGGATTCACAAACTAACCGCTCCGTATCTAATTTGATAGGATTTACGGACATATTTACGCCTCACCAACTAACCGCTCCTTATTTAATTTGATAGGATTCACAAACTAACCGCTCCCTGTTTAATTTGATAGGATTCACAAACTAACCACTCCCTGTTTAATTTGATAGGATTCACAAACTGACCGCTCCGTATCTAATTTGATAGGATTTACGGACATATTTACGTCTCACCAACTAACCGCTTCGTATCTAATTTCATAGGATTTTCGGACACATTTACGTCTCACCAACTAACCGCTCTGTATCTAATTTGATTGTATTTACGGAGACATTTACGTCTCACCAACTAACCGCTCCGTATCTAATTTGATAGGATTTACGGACACATTTACGTCTCACCAACTAACCGCTCCGTATCTAATTTGATAAGATTTACGGACACATTTACGCCTCACCAACTAACCGCTCCGTATCTAATTTGATAGGATTTACAAACATATTTGGCCCCTCACAAACTAACCGGTCCCTGTTTAATTTGATAGGATTCACAAACTAACCGCTCCCTGTTTAATTTGATAGGATTCACAAACTAACCGCTCCCTGTTTAATTTGATAGGATTCACAAACTAACCGCTCCCTGTTTAATTTGATAGGATTCACAAACTGACCGCTCCGTATCTAATTTGATAGGATTTACGGACATATTTACGTCTCACCAACTAACCGCTTCGTATCTAATTTCATAGGATTTTCGGACACATATACGTCTCACCAACTAACCGCTCCGTATCTAATTTGATTGTATTTACGGAGACATTTACGTCTCACCAACTAACCGCTCCGTATCTAATTTGATAGGATTTACGGACACATTTACGTCTCACCAACTAACCGCTCCGTATCTAATTTGATAAGATTTACGGACACATTTACGCCTCACCAACTAACCGCTCCGTATCTAATTCGATAGGATTCACAAACATATTTGGCCCCTCACAAACTAACCGGTCCCTGTTTAATTTGATAGGATTCACAAACTAACCGCTCCGTATCTAGTTTGATAGCATTCACAAACTAACCGCTCCGTATCTAATTTGATAGGATTTACGGACATATTTACGCCTCACCAACTAACCGCTCCTTATCTAATTTGATAGGATTCACAAACTAACCGTTGCATATCTAATTTGATAGGATTCACAAATATATTTGCGCCTCACAAACTAACCTTTCACAATTTAATTTAATAGAATTTACTAATTTCTTTACGGCTTACAAACTTACTTAAAGCTCATAACCTATCTTATTGGCTAGAACCCATTTTCGAAGTATTTGCACTGCATTAGCTACATAGTGATGGCCGATGGAAAGCTTGAACCATATACATTTCGGATACAAACAGGTCGATAAACAAAAATAAAATAAAATACGTATTCTGAAGAATTTGACAGTTAAACCATAACGTATATACTTCAAAAAAACTGTTTTTTCCCCCCCTTTTCTTAAATAAAATATCATATTTGAAGCTTATACTTTTTGAAAAAAAATTGTTTTGACGATATTGTAATCAATGAATGCGTTTTTTCTAACTTTATTTGTTTTGAATGGTATTTGCTAATTATACTCTAGTTTTTTTTTTTGTTTTTGCTTTAAGTTTATGTACCAAAAGGAAAAGCTGGTACAGAGGACCAAAAGGAAGTTATGAATAATAAATAAATGAAAACTTTGGGGAAACAGTTTATTAAAACTATGACCAAAGAGCTTTTATTTTATTTTTATTTTTTTGTTTTGTTTAAAATATGTTTAATACTATTGTTTTTAATTAGTTTTATTTTATGTAATTACAGTTCATTAAAGAACTTAAAACGTTAAATTATTATAAAAGGAAAATTAATGCAAGGTTCCAAGAAAGGCCTAATAAAATTTTATGCTTTATTTCATACCTGGAAGTATGAAACTATTTATACTAATTAATAAAAATATAATAATGTTTATCATTTCAACATTTGTTTCTTACATATAAATATTTTTCTTATTTTTTTTTTGTAATAATTATAACTACCTACTACGTATTAATATTCAATAATAATAATAATAATAATTAATGTACAATTAGGTATATATTATAATTTTTATTATGCACATATAATTAAGTTACAATCAAGTAAACATGCTACGTGAAATAACCTGATTTTTTTTTTTTTTTTCTTTTTCATAGAACAATCATTACGCAACTATCAAACTTACTACACTGCCAGACGGACTTACTTCCAAATTCAAGAAAAATACGTAAACCAATTCAGGTGGTAAACTTGAAAAAGTTATATATAACATGTAAAGTTGGCAGATACTAACTCTACCTTTTTCTTTATTATATATTTATTTTTTTAATTTATTAATAATTAACGGAAATAATTAAACGATATACACTTTAAAAAAAAAAATAATTAAAATATATCCCTTCAGTATGAAACTATTAATAACTGTTCCGAAAAAAAAGTTAATGTTAAAAAAAATTAAAAAAAAGTTTTTTGTACTTTTATACATTTTTAAATTTTTTACTTGAACAAAATGCGTATACACTGCTTATAAACTACGACTATTGTTACTTGAACATGATTATTCTTATTCCTCTATAGTTGTATATTGTGTATAGTATTGTAGTATAGTAGAGTAAATCAAAATATTTTGTTATTATTTAGTACCTATGTAATTAATAAAATATTTAATAATATTAGCTTCGTTGCTTGCAGCATGCTACAATTTGCTTCTATTTTTGAGCTTACTTTATCTAATTATTACTAGCTATTAGTACATTTATTTTCACCCTCTTGCCAACATGTATTCACTTGCTTGAAAAAAAAAATTAAATAAAAAAAAATTGGTGCTGACATACATACTCTGGACATAAGCATACCTACAAATAAACTAACAATTCCCACTAACTATTGATTTTTTTTTTGTTGTAAAAAAATTATTTCAAATTAAAAACAAGTACCGTCAATTTTAAATAAAGAGCATATAACATTACAAGAAGAATTGTAAATATTATGTAACAAATATATTTTTTCAGGGATTTTTTGCCAAAGGTATTTTTTCCTTTTTTCTTGACAATATTTCGGAACACTTCACTTTTCTTCTTTGGGTCACGATTTGTTCACTGTGACCCGAAGAAGGGAAGCGGAAGTGTCCCAAAATATTCCCAAGAAAAAAAAAAGACACCTCTGTAAAAAAAAAATTGTGGAAAAAAAAAAGCTACATACTATTTATTTCAGAGAAGCCTAAGAAAGATATTATTCTACAAGTTTTCCATTTTTTTCAGCACAATATTATAATATGCAATTATGATATTACAAATGATATTATTATGAGAATTGCCACTGGCCGTTACCGGGTATAAGAAATGAAATGAAAAATATTTTATCCAGCTTTAATTTAGATTTCTTTTTTTTTCTGCCTCCCTGACGCGCCACTGGTTATTATTATTATAATAAAAATATTATTATTATATATTGTTGTTATTCACAATAGTCGTAATTATTGAAGTACAATTAGTGTAATTGCATGTATTATAACATTTTTAAATTATTATATCTTGTATAATTTATATAATAATTTGAATTACTACTTTTTAATAATTACAAGCGTTATACTATTATAGTTAAACTATTGCAGAGTAATACGACAATTGTAATATCATGATTGCAATTATTTAATATAACAATTATTATTATGATTGTATTTACAGTATTAACAGTTTTAAAAATCATATCATCTTATCAAAACCACAACGCTTATAACAATAACATTTCTATTCTATAAATATTCGGAAAATCTAAAAAAAAAAGTACACTTTCCCTCTGCATATAACCTTCAGCTTTTCATCCATTTCCATCCCTATGTATTCATTGTTTATCATCAACGTATTATATGTTTTTGTTTCAATACCTTAAATCTCAAACTAAAACATTAAAATGATGTTTATAATTGTGTACATAATCCAATTATACTATGGAAACTTGTTCCAACATTAACTATTTCCTCCTTTCCTGATGTATGTCTGATTGGCATGAATGGTAACTTTTTAGTAAGGTCACACCCAAGTACAAAACCATCCATTAATTAATGATTTAGATATATATTTGTTCGTTGATGTTTTACTATTATGAAGGTACATAATCAGCTTGTTTTATTTATTTATTATTTTTTTTAACATTTAGAGAAAATTGAACTAATTCATATATATATATATATATAGAAATATTTAATAATCATTAGTAATTATATAATAAAATTTCAATAAATGCTAACAAAACAAAAATGAAAAAAAAAAAATCGAAATTATATACATTATCATTAGCGTACAATTAAAAAAACATAATAATGAAAAAAATAAAACAATTATTGTGTTTCATGATGAAGTATTATAAAAACATTGTAATGGTTGGTGCCAGTTATGTTCCTGAGTACGACAGCTAATTGGGCTACCTCCAAAGAAAGTTAGGGAAAATATATATATATATAAACGTACAAAATATGATGAAACTTAAAAAATTAAACAAAAATCTCAGATGACTATTTCTACCTCTGAAATGAAGAATCGGCTATGATGGAAATCTTCACACAAAATAGACAAATGATGAGAAAAATTATAGATCTGTATTGAAAATGTTATACTACCTCATCTGGGTCAACATTTAATTTACATTCTTGAATATGGATTCAGTTCTCGTAAAATTGTGCTGAAGCCAGTTTTTAACTGTCAATCTATTTGAAATTTATTCATATTTTTTATTTGAAGACTAGAAAGAAATTTATGATAACTTTCTAAGAAAGAGAGAAAAGATTGAAGGTATATTCGTTGAGAATAACTGTTTTCTTTTTTAAATAAATTATTATTTATCCTTCCTAATATCAAAAAATATATTGGCCATGGAAAGGGTAAAAAGTGGGTCTCTCTCAACATCAAGCAGCTCTACGTAGCTCCATCCCTTCCACGTACATATTCTGTCTTCCCTGCGTTTATTCCTCTGTTGAAGCTTAAATACAAACCCTTGACTATTATTTTTAGTTCACTTTTATTATTAGAGGACACTATGTTTGCTTTACAAAACATTGAAAGAAATACCTAATTCGTTGAAGTGATCAATTTTAACCTGTTACTGGACATGGTAATATAATCATTTTGTAGTAATAATGTTTTCAAAATAGAGTAACTATATTTAAAAAAAATCCCCCTCCCCCAAAACACCCAAATTGCCAGTTATTTCTCACGAAAAATATCATTTGAATTGTCAGAACAAATTGTTCTTATTGAAAAGTCTGTGAATAAAGTAAAGAAAAGAATGAGGGAATGTTATATAGTGTAAGGTGTTGCTTTTTTTTCTATCAGTTAAAATTGTATATATTATTTATAATTTCTATATAATAGTGTATAATTATATACATATATTCAATTAATTTGGGGCATTTATTTAAATTTTTTTTAAGAAGGTGACAGTTTTTCACTTTAGTGATTGATAATTATAAAAATAAAATGTATAATTGTACAATTTTTTATAGTGCTGCTCATTTTTCACTATTTACATATGTTTTAAATAGTATATATATATATATATATATATATATATATATATATATATATATATATATATACTATATATGTATATATATACTATATATGTATATATATACTATATATATATATAATAAATGTTGTAATTTTCATGAAACATAGTAATTAATAAAATAAATTAAATTTGACAGATTATTATTAATATTATTATTGGGTGCTGCTTTTTCGATAAAAGCTCTCCCTAATTTTCTTGTCTATCTGTCAAAAATATTTTTAAAGGAGGTACTACATCCTATTTTAAAAGCCTTTGTTTAACAGTACAAAACTTCAAAGCAAAAATAACATTATATTTATATAAATATATATTAATTATAAATACATATATTAATAATTTTTGATAAGTACAATGATAATTTTTCTTGTATTTTTTTTATTTTTATTTATTTTTTTCAATAAATAAGTATGTATGTTTGCACTGTTTGTAAATAACCCTTTTTAATATTGTTATTTAGTTATTATGGAATATTGTTATATAGCCTTTTAATTTAACCTTCCTTTTTCTCTTTCTTTCAAAGTTGACTTTTATTTTATAATTTTTTCATTAACATTTTTCTTGGCGTGAAAGTAATGATTGTAATTTTTTCATCTAATTACTTTTTCTACCTCTGCTCTATTGAAGTACAAATGAAATTTAGTTATTATTGAAAAGGAAAGATGTTTAAAAAATGTTATAATTAGGGGAAAAAAAATACTATGTTTATATGTATATTAAAATTTTAAAAAATAATGAAATATATACATTGTTGGATCTCCCGAACCGTCAATATAATTAGATAGAGGAAGTAATAAAAAATTATAATAGTAATTTCATCAATTAATTAATATAATTTTTTTTCCATTGTGAATAGTTTTACACCGGCCAAATTTTAATCTCAACGTAAATTATTAAGAATTTGCTTATTAGAAAACCTCACGTAAATACAAATGAATAAGATTATATTCTTATCAAGGATTTCGCGTTGTTAATCCAGCGAACAGTCATTCAAAGGTATGAGAGTTTTATCATGAGACAAATGTATAAAAAGAAAGATTTCTTCTCTTCAAAGCCTTCCCCAATCACCTTCCAATCCGGTCCTTATTGACATGCTATTTCGCTGGGTTTTTGTATTTATTTTGACACACCCAGATTGTGCATCAAATTATTAAATAATTATTGTTCCAACAAATGAATGGTAATGACACAAACAGACTTCTATTATTTACCGGTTTGTTGACATCATTTTTGGCCACCTTTTTACTAATGTTAGTCACTAACATAGTAATTGTTAAGTTGAAATTCTTTTTTGTTTAATTAAAAAAAAAAATGAAACATATCTTATATTTTTAATTAGAATAATTTTTGTTGAATTTTTAATGAGACATTTCTCTTTAGTTAATTGAAAGAAAAGTTTTGTTTTTATTTTTCTTTAATATTGATTTTATTATTAGCGACAAAATGCATTAGGTATTGTCTCGACACTGCTGCACATTTTAAGAATTATTTTGTAGAGAGGCACTTGGCACTCAACCTAGCACCACATACTATTATAAAAAAATATATACTTAATTTTTGTTTAAATATTATATTAACATGTTTATTTGTTTTTCTTTTATTTAAGTGAATATGTATATAAAAGATCATCATATATATATTTCTTCTTATTTTACACTCCAGTATTTCCGTTTTTCGTAGCATGTACTCACGAGAATAGTTTTTTTTTTTTTAATTTGTATACAGTACATGACTTTGAAGATTTAGAATAATTTATTGCAAAATCACACTTTTGAAAACAATTTCTTAAATATATAAACTATTGTTGTGTTGATAATATACCTTACTCTTCAAACGAATTTATGTTGCTCAGTGAAGGCTTTATTTGCTAAATTCCAACCAACTCAGGGCACACTTTATTTATTTATTTGGACTAAACTTTTTTATTGTCTAATGAATAATGTATCTACTGCAGAATTATAATGCAAAAAATCCCCATATAACTCATAAATTAATATAACACATAAAATCATCTCAAGTACATATATATATATATATGTGTGTTTTGATCTATATTTTTTTTGTATCCAGCCTTGAATTATTTTTTCAATGACTATTCTCCTGAGTATATAGATTTGTGATATTAAATGTTTATTTAGAAAAATTCTGCGTAATCAACAACATTTTTTTTAGACAATATGTTTTTATTTATTATATTATTGAGATGTATTTACATATAAGTATATACTTTTATGTTATTTTTTATTCGTATTTCTTTTAATGTACTATGCATGAAAGAATCACATAAATACCGAATAATGTATGGTTATATGATTAGTTGATTGAAAATTTTGTCTCTATTATTAATTATATTAGTAGTCGTGATTTGTTTATATATATTATTTGAATTAGTTAATTTTTTTATTATATCGTTCTTAAATTTGTTTTTATTAGTGAAAAAAAAACTAAAAAAGAGAAGTTATTAAATATAAAGAAAATAAAAATAAAAAATAATAAAAATAGATAAATTGATTTTTGTTATTATGAATTTTTTTTGCCTAATTGCGTGTGCATAGTATATAATATCTACACAGTATAAAATGTATTATTTATAATTGTATTATATTATATTTTTCTTTTTATAACAATGTTCCAAGGTTTAAATGTATTTTTTTTTAATTTATATTATTTTCTCTTTATTAAAATAATATGTAAAGAAAGAAAAAGGAACATGAAACATGGAGAAAAAAAATAAAATAAATAATAATAATAATAATACAAAAAATTATGAGTGTTTACAGATGTATTACATCTTACAATTATGCTAAACAATGTTTAGATTATGTTTAGGTATGAAGAACTATATTTAAGTTAAGGCTTCTTTTCTATACTAGTAATAATCGAAATAATCAATTGATTATTAAATATAATGATTACATTCAAAATGCTGTGTTGTTCTTTAAACCCAAAATAATCATTTCCAAGTCCTGAAGATATTCTCGCGATGTGAAGAGGAAAGCGACACCATGAGTGTTCGTCCTGCGTAAAAATGGTCGGATCTTCTTTATATATCTTCCATATTACTCTGTTGGTGTTTTGGTGAATGTATGTCGAAAGAAGGAGAGGGGATGGAGGGGTAACTCAGAAACCCTAAAAACTGTCGATGCAATGTATGTATCGATATTTATATATGAATCCAAAATTTCATAAGGACGACACCTATCAATTATCAGTCGAATTGATCTAAAGAAAAGGGGGACAGAGGATGAAAACAGAGACTGAAGAAGGAAGTTAGATTATAGGCAAGGACCTGAAAGGTATTAACGTTGAATCATCATAGCCCAAGCCCATCAAGTACTAGCTGACGGACCCATCGTTGCCTGGCAATACAAGCTTACTAATGGGATACCGACCGTTGCATAGAAGATTCTGTAATAATCAACTGAACAAATGAATTAATAAAATAAAAATAATAATTTTAATTTTATCCTTGTTTAAAATTCATTAAATAAAGTATATTCTATGAATCATTCAGTGATTTATTAATTCGTATCTTATGCGTAACGGTGCGAGCGTGGCCACTGATCTACGGTACGTCGAAACATGAAATTTTAGTATTTTTTTAGGCGATAGAATTATCATGAGGAGCCAAATAATTTGAATACCTATGATGGGAAATTTGCGAAAATCTGAGGTCGAGTTTTCAACGGAATTTCACATTTCAAGGTTCCGTTTTGTTGTGGCTGTGTAAGTCTTCTGTTTGTGTGTGATTAGAACTTAGTGAGGGCTCTAAACTCAGGAAGAATTGCAGCAATAAACATGAAATGAAGATGAACTTAGATCTGATTAGTATCTGGCTGAAATCAGAAGAAAACTACGACACTTGAATACGCCTAAAGAGCCCAACACTTTACATTCATATATCCAGTAATGCCTGTTTGAAATGTATTTGAGAGAGGAGAGGGGGGGTTGTTGTTTCAAATAAACAGATTTTTAGAAAAATCAGCAAAATTGTGGTTGGGATAAAAAGTACTGATTTCATCACATATTTTATTTATTAAAAAGAACAATATCAAGCGTTAATATAAACGAGGTTTTAAAATCGACTTGTAGACTTCAAGAAAAGTCGACGTAAAAATTAATACTAGCTGGGGTTCCGACCGTTGCTCAGCACATACTGGCTGGGGTGTCGACTGTTGCTCAGCACTTACTACAGCTGGGCGTTTAGTATGATGTCATGAGTGCGCCTCTTCCAACCCCACCCTCTCTCTATATCTGTTACCTCCAAGAGCCGGTAACGGGAGGAATGGCCTAGGACGAGGTGAACCTACCGGCTGTAGTTCTTAAGTGCAACTTGGATATTTCTGTAAGAATACGTTTAATCAATTAAATTTTATATTTTGAGCATTTCCTCAATCTTCAACTTAATAATGGCTTTCTGATTGCTACTACGCTTAGCGAGTATTTTTCAGAGCCAGCTTTCAGTCACAGCCGACCATCCTCAGTGCTAACTGCACAATTGACTAGTAAAAAATTAAAATTAGTAAAAAAAATATAAATAAAGGAAATTAAAATTTAACGAGAAAAGTAAAATTCTTTATTTTTTTTAAATATAGAAAAACTTTAATAAAAACGAGAAAAATTAACAAAGAAAAATTTCATGAAAACACGTCAAATTTTGAAAAAAATTAATAACTGGTGTTCCCTCCCCTAGCTGGAATGACAGCATTCTGGGGATTCCCCTGATTAAATATTGAATTACTTCTTCCGGTATGTTCTCCCACTCTTGAAGCAAGAAGTTCGACCCCGAAGCGCATGTAACTGCAAAAAGTGGTCATCCCTCTCAGCAGTTGCCCTCGGACGGCGTTGCCCTCTTCTGCGGGAGTACCTTCCCGTCTTCTGATGTCGGCTCACCGCTCTTGGCACCACGGATTGTGACTGTTGGAGCCGATTTGCGATTTCCCTCTGGCTGAACCCCTCCTCACTCAGAACCACCGCCCTGATTGCTTCCTCTTCCCTTAACTCTCTTCTTTGGACCATAGAACAGTTATTTACTTTCACTTATTTTCAAATAAACAAATAAAAAAAAAAAACATTTAGAGAAACGAAAGGAGCTGTAAGAACTGCAATAGACTGGATCACTTGAGTAAAGAAAAGTTCATTACTTTCTGCTCTTACCAGCCTTGTGAAGAATTTGAACTCTGTGATCCATTTCCTGCAAATATACAACAACCTGGGAGTCTTCCTGCCGCAGGTGCTCTCTCTATTAAACGAGAACAAGGAGGAGGTTGAACCATGCCAACTATGTGGTGGATCCCGTGATTGGGGACGGGGACAGGACTCCATATCGACCATCCCAGCTTATTGTGATTCATGATCTGGGATTATAGCTCTCCGTCTTCATTCGTATTCACAATTCACCCTTCCCTCATCTCAACTCCATCTTGGATCCATCACTCCTGCTTTTAAATTATACTCTCCCCTTTAACCAACCCCCAAAATCAAAATAAAATACCCCAACAACCTGTTACATCCCCTGAGATCGTGTTTTGATAGACTTCATCATCGGTTGATGCTAATTTAAAAACTTTTCCCATTATTATTTAATTTTTGAGTCCCATCCTCTTTATTTTACATTTGAAATACATCCTCAAATAAAAAAGTTTTCAAAGCTCAGGGGATGAAAGTAAGTAAAAGTAATATATAACCAATAGCTTCACGAATAAGTGAAAATATTGGAAAAAGTTCAATCAGGTCCCGTATTGAAGGATAAATATGTAGACAGAAATTTTATTTATTTTTTTTATTATAATTTTTTTTTCTTTATAGGGTTTAATTTCTAATTCATGTATAATAATTGATTGTCCAATTATAATTGAACTAACACATAGGACAGCTTACAGAATAGATATTATTAGCATGTTTTATCTAGAAACGCCTCAGCGTTGGCCCCATCAAGTAAATCTCCTATAGCGTGGATAGTTGGGAACTGTGCAGCAACGCTTATCGGCTTATCCGACACATATCCATGTTGTAATCGGTATGTTGCAAAATGTACTTAGGTCCCGATGTAAAGGAGTCTCAATTTTCTCTCGATTTCGGTCAAAATGTAATCAATCTAAGTTAGCATATGTGACATCTTCATTTCAAATTTCAAGTTCAAAGCTACAATTGTTTCTGAGTTAGAGCACTCCCAAAGTTTCAATCACATTCACATGCACTAAGACAACCACACAGACAGACATCACAAAAATTGTCAAAACGTATTCAGGAGACCTTGAAACGTAATCGATCTCCGTTTTTTGCACGATTATAATACTTTCTGGGCGGCTTAAAATTGCACTCCCGTCTGGTTCGAACGTCAGTGTCTGGGGGAGGTGCTCAGGTGAGAGTAGAACCACCCGGTCTGCGCCTTGTGTAGTGCCCGTGAGAGATTTAAGGCTGTGTCCTTGTGTCATATGTTTGTGTCGGGGATACAAGGGCCCTTTACCCACGTGAGTATAGACGGTGGGCATGAGTTCAATCCTCCCTTGAGGGGTGCAGGGACAAGATGCTCTAACCCCTTCAGGATGGTCGAGGTCAAGCCCCCCAAAACGGATGGAAAAACGTAGTGACTGAGGGATAAGATACCTTCTACTCATTGGGATTGTACCCTTACTCGTCCCGGCCCGTCCCCATTTTGGGCCTTAAAGCCAAATCTAGTCCCAGCTATACTGGTGCTCCAGGGATGGTTGCTTCCAAGCGGCTCCCACCATCGGGACCGGTATAAGGTCGCTTTCTGGAAGTCAATGTGCTGAAAGCTCATGCTAGATAGTAAAATTGAACAAAGCTCAGACGAAGTCACACTGGCCGCCGAGGTTTTGTACTCAACAAGTTGCTGTGAATTAACAGGAGAGGTTTCTTGAGGTAGGCCAGCGTACCAACATGAGCCAACCCAACCAACTATACTGTACTAAAGATACATGAAAGTAAAGTATATATGAACATATCTTTAACCAGACCGTCTCCACAAATGAGTGTCACCGTGCGGAGAAGAGCTAGGATCTGTCCCTCCGTGTAGGATACATTCTAAAATACGTATCTAGCCGCCTCCACAGAACTAAAATAGCTTTGAATCATTTTTTCGGCTGAATTTTTTTTTTTTTTTTAACACTTGTAGATGGATACTTGAAGGGGATTCTACCATTACAGAATTACATTATGATTGTAAAGTATCTATGATTACTTTTCCCTTTGGGGACCTTCGAATTTTGGGTTAAACATATTTTACTTCATCAGCTACAAATGCATAGGGGAAGTTATGCAATAAGGTGTTGAGTTTTCATTGTAACTGCATATTTTCTGACCCCATGATTCCAAAAATGAAAAAATCAAATTTCTGCCTGTCTAAGTGTATGTCATTGAACGTGATAACTCCCCGTATCTAGTCGAAATTGTATTCAGAACCTCATAAACCTATCGACTTTCGGCCACATAAGCCGAAGGGGATATTGGTGGAGAGGAATAACAGAAATTGCCGTTGTAATGAATGTATCGACACAAAATTTTCTCAGATGAAGGGGAGGGAAGGACCAGACTGGGGCTGAACTCACAAACCCCAATAATTGCCAAGTAATGAATCTACCAATACAAAAATTTAGCATGAGCATTTAAAAGCCCCTATGTAAGACAAATATTGAATTTTGGTCCAAACTCTCGATTGGCTTTGGAGGGAGAGCGAAAACATAATTGATTAGCATTAGTAGACGATATGACCTCATAGTTATGAGTCACAACAGCAAGCAATAATAACTCAATTTCGTTCTCACCTGAATTATTAGACTAATTTGTTAAAATCCACAGGGAAAAGGGCTTGTGAATTTATGACTGTGAAACCAATAGCAGAAAGCTTGAGTTTTAAATGAATGACAATTTTGATCGGAACACAGAGCACAATGGTTGGGGGGGTTCGTGACGTCACTACCATATGTGACCAGTTTTAATATCCATGTCGTCATCATTAGCGACAGGGGCTGCTGGTGTTATGAAAAATAACTCAGGGCCACCCACCCTCCTCCACGCAGCCATTAAACTAATGCTCTGAATTTGTACTCTGAATTTCTTCACTTTTTTAATATCCCCCATGAAAAATGGTAAAGGATTATTGGAGTCAGAAATGAACTGGCTGGGTATTTGGCTCTTCTAAATTCAATTTTTTTTTTTTTTCATTTCGTTTATTCGTTTTGTTTCAACAAATTTTCATCGTTGACCCTACGTATCTATACACTCAACAACACATGTGAAGTGAAAAATTTTCAATTAGATTTCTCAGTTATTTTCATCATATTCAATTAGACCAGTATGTGTCAGGTACACATGTTTCGAAAGTGAACTTTCATAAAGGGAAAATAAATCGGGAGGAATTTTTAATAATGTTCTATTCAGCAAAAACAGAGAAGTGTTCACATTAATTTTTATTGCAATCTACTTTGACGGGGAAAAAAAAATCCAATGTTGCTGACAAGTGACTGTAGTAGTTCTCATAGTCTCAAACACTTTTAAGGACTTTTAGACATATACACAACAACAGCGCAGTAGATACCCAATAACAGACTAAGGGTGGTTAGGTGTGGTTGCATAACCTAAAGATAATGATTGTTCCTGATACATCTGGAAGAATGAATGATTTTTGTCCATCTGCCCTGATGAAGGAGGCAAATGCTAGCAAGTAGGAATGGGCCGTTCCAAGTGGAACGGAACTAGGAACAAGTTGTTGTCGGAACGTTCAAAACCCTTTCTTGTTCCAAACAACGTTCGAATCGCTTCTAGCCTCCTTACGTTCCGACTTGGGTTCCAAGGTCCGATAACGGAAAAAATATCTACATTTCACCAGCTTTCCAATAAATATAAATATCATGGAGTTTCTTTTTTGTTTTGTCTAAGAAAATGCGAAAAAAAAAATGTAAAAACAACGAAATGCAAAACTGTGACAAAAATACCCTAAGATTAGCTAACATTGCCTCTATTTTTTCTCATAAATCAAAGTTTATTACTGTTGTTAAAATGGTGGGGTTGGGAATGATAAAAAAAAATTATATGAAAAATAGGATTTAATTAACGAAAAAAATATTTTTCTAGCATTAAAATGTATAATGAATTAAATTTAAATAACACTTGTTTCCCTTATAGGAAATTTAATGCTGTTTCGAATAGTGTAATTGAATTTGATATTATGAGGAATACGTTTTGAGATATGATCGATTTTATGAGAAAAAGTAGGAAAATTGAAAATGTTTCGAAATCAAGAATAACTTTTAAAGGTGAACGAATCGGACCATGGTTTATTAGAACCTTTTTTGTTCCAAATGAAGTGAAGAACCATATCCCGAAGTATTTCCAGAGGCTTCTGACACACCCTGCAGGAGGGAAGGTTGGGGGCTCGAATCCAGCCCGTGCCACTAGCTTTTTTTTTTGACCTGTGAACATCTTACACCCCAACATAACCTCTCAACATCACGGTGGAGCACAAGTGAGGTTATCCGTGTCATGTTATGTAATAAATTTGCTATCCGCACCCCACTCTAACTACTATCACGCAGGATCTAGTAAACTTCCCTACGTGGTTATCCAAGTAAAGTTATAACCGTTTAAAAAAAAAAATAATAAAAACATGGATATCGTTTGACATAAATAATCAATAATTCTAATCGACTTAGAGAACTTTCATATACACATAATGCCAGTAGGAAATGAAGTTTAGAGGATGGAGGCGGAGGGAGAGTGATCTGTAAAAAAGTGGTTGGTATAAGGAAGCTTCTCCTTTCTAAAACTACCTTTTGTCTTCTATGTATTCATTCGTCAGAATTTTAGGTACTCTAGAATACGTTTATAGCATTGGTGAAGAATAATTTACAGAGTAATAAGTGCAATGTACGAGAAAATTGTGTATCTCTAAATGGGTCTTCCTGAATTTTGAATTAATTTTGTCGTAGAGCCCCAATTAAAATATAGTCTAAAACCCACTCTCACCAATAAATAATTTACAATTTTAACAATATTTTTCTGAGATAGCTCATCTTCTTCCAATGGATGTTGCACTTCATGAAAAATTCACTCCTTCATCGCAGAAATGAGGTTAGCTCGAAGATGGCAGGTTAACGAAGGAGTTAACACTATCCAACCCGAAGGGAGCACAGGTTAACAGGAGTGTTAGCGCTCCACCCTGGGGGAGCTTAAATTAATTCTAGCTTCAGATGAAGGGTTCGAGATGCCACTAAACAATTTAAAATTTATATAGGTTTGATTAAAACCATTAGTTTCCCTTTGTATGGCGAAAAATATATTATAATACCACCCTAAAGTGTTCTTGATGGCATGTTACATTTTTCAATTTTAATCAGCAACCTCAATGGACTTGCATAATTATTTAATTGAATGCACCATACATAATGCTGCTTCCAAGTCAATATATTCAACTATTTTGATGCGCCATTACTATATATTTGTATGTAATAATACATTTGCACATTTATTTTTCTTAATTTTCACTTGTTTATTCCTATAGTCTAAGAATGTATTGTACATCCGAGATCGAGTTTTCAACAAATTTTCCCATTTTAAGGTCCACTGAATATGTTTCGACCATTTTCGCGATGATGCCAGCCTGTGTGTGTGTTTGTTATTGGAACTGTGTGAGCGCCCTAATGCAGAAACGATTGAAGTTGTGAATTTTGCCAAAATTAACCGAAAGATAAAACTATTTACTTGGGGCCCTAAGTACATTTTACGAAGTACAGATTATACTTATGACCTAAATAAAAATTGTTTGAAATAAAAGTTGTAGAGAAAACTTAATGGCACATTTTATATGCATTGCTTATTTTTGAAAATCCCTCGCATTGCGACGTAGGTACATGCCGAAAACTAATTTTGTTCGACGTTTGCTTGATTTACTCGAAAATGGTTAGTCCTATCGAAAAATGTATTCCTACCAAAAAAGTTTGTTTTGGCCTACATTTGTTGTGGCCATGGTGAGTAGATAATCCGTGAATTTTACCCCCACTCTCTGGACCAACTAGGTTCTGAGACCAGTTCGGCCCTAGCAGCCAGCTCTTGTGTATGTTGTTCGAATTCCAAAGTCAGCTCGTGTGGTTAGGCTCAAGAGTTTTTGTGCAACTCAGTGTGTGAAAATATATGTGGTACTTCGCTTCTTATGTAGTTTCCATCGTGGGAAACCGTTCATAATGTGTTAATTACGTTTCTCAGTTTATGTTTACTTATAGACAAACCGAGCAGTCAAGCCCTGTTCAATTTAATATAAGCCTGGCCAGGCAATATATATTAATTCCATATCAGTGTTTCCCCCTTTATTATGTAACTTATAGATGTGACTAAATCCAATATCAAGAGTTACACCTATCCATGAGTACATAATAGTGTTTAAGAAATATTAACAGAAACACAGTTTTCATTATTTTATGTTAAAGTTAGTTTATCCATGAACTAGCACCTATCGAATACAGTCCTCTCAGTGTGTGCCATGTTTACGAGTGTTGTGCGTAGACAAAGTTGCTTATTAAATTTCCATTAAGCAGTATGTCCTCTTTTATTAATGATAAATTGTAACGCATAGCAACGAATTTTAAAATATATTTTATTATCGGTAGTGTTTTATTGAAAATAATGAAAATAAAGAAAAAAATGAAATATATGTGATGTGGCTTTTATACTGGCATTCCTGGGTATATGAAAGTCATTATCAGAACTAGGCTGTAGCTGTACAAAGATAGTTTTACAGTGATTAATAGAGTCGACAGTATCTTTTCAATGTAGAAGGAAATCGAGGTTTTGTCGTGTAAAAAAAAATGCAAAATTTGGCCAACGTTTCGAAAACTATTTATTTTCTTCTTCAAGGCGTACAGAATATAAAAAAACAAATTAGACATTAAGGACAATGATATAAACAGATACTTTATAATAATTTGAAAAAGAGATGGAAACAATTTTAACATAAATGAAAGAGAGAAAAATAATATATACCTATGTAAAAATAATAATAATAAATAAATAATAAAAATAAATACAACTTTTGGAAGTAGTAATAAAATAACGTATATAAAACAATATGTCTCTAAATAACTAATAAATAAAAATTACCTTATAATGACTTGAGTGGATGTGTGTGGTGAAGGTGTTGTGAGATTGTGTCCAGTGTAGTGAGTGCTATGGTGTCGTGTATGTAACGGTCGAGGGCTACCTGAGTTTACCTACGTGACCCTCGGTGGAGGGGGTGTTGCGTGGAATGTAACCAACTCAAGTCAAAAATAAATAAAAAGTAAGAAAAAATATAAAATAATTAAAAAAAAAAAATTTAATTAAATTAAAAAAATAAGACAATACACAAGATTAGTACTTTTATAGCCACATTTTTCTTTTCTTTTTATCAACAATTTCATTGTGTCTTCTTACTCCTCACCCTTTCACAGTTCCTCAGCTCTTCTTCAGAGTTCTTCATCCAAGGATTCCTCTTCGCAGACCCTGGAGTTCATAAGGTTAAGACAGGTAAACATGTCTGGAACGCGAGTTGCTCCTTCAAGTGCTACCGGTAGACTGTATAATCGTGGCTCGATGTCAGATACTGTTTGGAAAAAAGCCTTCTGTATTCACATTCACGTAGGGATTCCCATGTTTAAAACGCCAACAGCTAAAAAGTTGTATTTTCTACACAAACAAGACTTTTGATTTGATTTAACTTTTTGATTTATGTCAACTCAACCATAAAAAAGGATTCAATAATTAATTTATTGATTTATTGTTTATTTTTTTGTCAAGTCAGGGGAAGAGTTCATATTGATTTGCTTCTATTGTTAGTAAAATTAGCAGTGTTTGTTTAAAGTTAGCTGGGATGGGGACTGGGAGGTGTGGGTGTGGGGGTGGGGGTATATCAAATAACATTGTTTGCTGATGTGAGTAGGGCCATGGAAGCTAACTGAATTATATAATAGCGCCTGGCTGGGGGCTGTTCGACAGAACGGCTTTCACACCAGATCCCATCCCATCCGTACTACACCCTCAACTATGATGCCACCCACTCAAGAAGGCAGTGGCTCTTTGTGCTGTCATCTGTAGGCCGGGCATCCATTAGTCAGGCCTCTCCATGTACATATCACCATTATGACCAGAATTAAAATGAAATCTCTGTTTAGAAGTTACATTTGGTGTTAGCGCTAAATTGGTAAAATTTGACGCCAACTCTCTACCATGAACAACTTCTTGAGAAGAAAAACTTCTTTCCAGACGTTTGAGATAGTGATATCTTCTTCACTCCAGATAACCAGCCTCAAAAGTACAAAGTATTTTTTTTTAGCTAATAACGATAGGGTTTTTGAAAAATAGTCTTAATTTATGTAGTTACGATATTACCTTTTTTTATTTCTAAGGTTTAGTTAGCTTGTCTGTTATTTCCCCTCTAAAACATTTTACCTTTGTTCCCTGTTCAATGCCATTCGGCGCAACATCGAAACCCTTCTCTGCCATACTCTAAAATTCAACTTCAAATAAATAAATATAAAATTCGTAAAATTAATTATGATATTTATGTATTTTATTTATTTTTATAATTCATAGATAAATAAACATTTTATTGCACTAAAGAATACAATCTACACGGGAATTATTGTTTATATAATATATGCATATACATATTCTTATAGTTATAGAAAAGAAAAGAAAAAATATTATAAAACACATAAGTTAGTTATTATGACTCATGCCCGGGATTTAACTAGGTAGTCATATCGCCTACTACCAGGCCGCTATTTCGTCACTCTGGTGGACTTGAGCCCGACTCTACTGAGGGAGTCCTAAATTTTGCCTACCTTAAATTTTTATTCACTTACGGTAGGGGTTTTTAACGAGCACCTAACATCGTACAGGCTGGAGATCATCGCTTAACGTCCCATCAGCAGGACGGCGTGCTTAAGTTTATTTTACCTCTCAGATAAAATAAACTAAAGGCCTCGGCCGGGTTTCGAACCCGCGAACTTGAGCTCAGTAAGCAAGCACCACTGAGCTACCGGCGCCCTCAATAGTAAATAAATAAAAAGATACAAATAATAAGCAATAAATTAAATAAAACTTTTCTTAATTTCTAAATCTTTAGTGAAAAATAAAAATAAATTTTTGATCTTTTTAACATCTACATAAAGAAACTATTTGTGGAGAAATGTTGACCTGGGGATTTTAAAAGAAGCACAATGGAACAAAAAGTGTAAAAGGTCGTTCTTTTCATCTAAGGTACAGGAAGCCTGCAGACACTTTCACGGCAAAACTCATATCTGAACCCTCCAAGTATTAAAAAAATTCTATTGCTACTCTGTAGACGTTTTGAGCAGCTATCCGAGTTTATTGAAAGGTACTTTTCTTGAGAACCTAACGCACTGACAAGTTATATTTTTATAATTCATTATGATGATGATAATCCACTGAGATCTTCCTCGGCGATACTTCGGACCAATTACACTTTTTTTTTTATTACTTAGCTGTTTTATCAAGTTTAGATAACTTCATTATTAGACAGGGCTTCGCAAGAGTATTTCCTTAAGTCCTTTCTGCAGTCTTTGTTACCTTTTTAGTACTTGACTAGAGGTGAATGAGGACTGTAGCTGAGCTAGTTACAATGCAGACAGAGCAATTAGACAGCGTTCTGGAGGGCCTTCAAATAGCCTTCATTATTTTTCATCTCGGGCGACGCCGGCTGGGAGAGAAGGTTTCGTTTCATTTTGGTACAGGTCATAAAATGGCTGTAAAAGTATAAATTAATTACGAGCCGAGTCGAGACGAGAGGAGAGAAGGAAGAAGGGATGAAGCAAGACGCATGAGAGTTGATGCTGGTTGCCTAATTGAGCCAAAGAAGGCACCCCTTTGTCTAGTTTACGGCCCGAACAAACTTAAATTAAAATTGACGCAGGGCTGGGCTGCGTTCCTTGAATTTCAGTGCACCCCCTGTCATCCCTTTTCAAGTCATAACCCTTTTTATGTCCTAAACGTTCCTCCTGCAAGAAGTTTACCAAATGAACGTTGTACCTTAATATCCTCTCTTTTATAGGTCTTTTATTTCTTAAAAAATAAAGAGAGAAAAAAAGTTATTATTGCACCTACTTGAAAGTAACGAGAGGCTGGTAAACTATAAGAAAAAATAAAATAAAAAATACGAATAATTTATGTAATATTTTTTTATATAAATTATATTATAATATGTTTTTTTTAAGCTAAGTATTTAAAATTAAATTAGGATTTAAATTAGGAAATAATATATAAGACCGTAAGGAAATGAAGGAAAAGGGAATATGCTTGAATTTTTAATATTATTTTGACTTAACGATTTTATTTTTAGGGGTAAAGAATGAAGAGATGAAGAATATAAGTAAGAAGGAATAAGAATTTTATAAATAATTTCGTCTAGATTTGTTTCGTTAGATAAGGGGATATAATATAACAAATAGTACTAAAAAAGTACTTTAAAATGTGTTAAATAAAATGTTTTATTTACGTAATTGTTGGAAGATATTTTTTGGATTAATTGGTACGTTTAAAGTAGCATCAAACTTTCCCAAAGTTATTTAGATAATTTTTCTCATAGCTTCAGTCAAAATATATTTGATAAATTTTCTTTTTGATTGTTAATGATTTTTTTTGCGTAATTTCTTTAATAAATGTTGTTTAATTATATCAAGTAAATTCATTTAGATATTTTTTTAATAACTTCAGTAATTTAATTTCATTTTATTTTAAATTCATTTAATTTTATTATTCATCATTAATTGTTTTTCTAACAAGTAATTTCATTTCAATACTTTATTTATTTTTTAATAAAAATATCCTCAGCATATAATTTTTCCATAGGGTTTTCAATGGGTCATAGAAAATGTGAGGTTAAATAAGTTTAAATGAATAATACAAAGATATCAGTCCAAAAATGTATTTTATTTACACCAAAACTAGTTTCGGGAATTATCCGCCATCATTTGGTGATGAAACTAAACATATATAAAAAAAAAAGTCTTAAAAAAAGATCACTAGAATTTACGTAGGTACTGTTATAGATCAAGCCAACGATTTTTTTTTGCTAGGGTGCAACAACCAGCATCTATGATGATATTGATATGTTGGCGTGAAGGGCATGTGAGAGGAAGGCCACCTAGTGGTAGGTCCTCGGGACGAAACTTTGTGTTAATTATTAGGACAAGAACAGAAAAAAAATAAAATAAATAAGTAAAAATAAATAAATAAAATAAAATAAATAAATAAAAAGTAATTGAAAGACAATTTTGATGGATGGGTAAGAAAGATGATAAAAGTAAAGGAAAATGACGTAAAAAAAAAAAATTAAGAACGAATATGATTCAAGGTGGCAGTAAGTCGCGGTTCATCTTCTCTTCAACCTTCGTGGGGGATTTTGTGGTAAGTGTTGTGAATATAATGTACATGTTTCTGGGTTTGTTTGTGTGTAAAGTTTTCTAAAAAACCGTGTGTAAGTAGTCAAGCCAACAATTAACAATAAATAAGTTATGTAAGGAGAAAAAATACGTTTCACGAAGAACTCCCATCATCAGTATTGGAAATTTATTTGTTGTATCTATTCGAATAACTTTTTTTTTTTATGTTGGTTCATTATAATTTTTACTGAGATTTTTATGTGTCTTAAAGGGTGAGTTAGAGTTCCACATAAGTAACATGGAATCTAATTTGAAAACCAATTTTTCAAAAGTCTATAGTTGCAAAAATACATTCTAGAATAATAATAATATATTTTTGTATTATTTCACAACTTAGGAAGTAATTCCAGATCATTTAATGTAATAAACTGTACATTAGTACAAGAGGTTGGATAGCTGCCGATCCTTGGTAGAAACTGTCCCTACACAGTTTGCCCCTGCTAGGACTTAGAGGGCAGTCCTCATACCCAAGACTGTTGTGTTACGAAATGGCCAGTTACTTCCTCACATTATAATAGAATTTTCAAAGAAATGAAAAAAAGTTGAAAATTAAAATTAAAATATAAAAAAGTAATTGTTTTCTTGAGATTATAAAATGAACAATTTTCATTTCGGTGGGTTAATAAATAACGGAAGACTGAGAAGAGAGGGGATAATAACAGTAAATAGAGCTGGGGGGGAGGGGTCAAAAATTCCGTAGCCAGGAGAGGGGGGACATGGGGAATTTTTCCACTTTTTTTTTTTTAATTCCCTGTGGAATGTTGAGTGACAATTAACAGGAAAGGCTCCAAAAATGTAGCGCTCTGCACCTCTATAAGGAAGGGGGAGGGAAAAATAAAACTGTCTGACCCAGGACCCTTATATTGAACCCACCCCCTTCCCGGACAATTATTTCAATACTCTGTGGATCACCAGGACGGGTTCTTGTCTTCAATGGGAAATACAACAGAGAGCTCATTAATTAAAAATAAAAATAAAATAAAACTGGGATAATTTCGTATAACGGTTTCTTAATTGACCCAGTGAATCACCGACAATGTACTTCCCCAGTGCGAATTGATCGACTAAGATTTCTCTTCCTATGAAACAATCAATCGATTTGGCTGAAAACTAATGTGTCATCTTTATGGTATATTTATTCTACTGAGATTTATCATGTCCACATATACTCAGACACTCAAACATTTTTTTCATTTTTGAATTCAGGGGTCAGCAAAAATGAAATTCCTGTGAAAACAGTCATTTTTGACCGATTACGTAACTTCCTATTTACTGCGGGGGGTAAAAAAAAAACTCTTGATTTGTTTGTGTCGGTTTGTGGGCCCTATAACTCTTGATAAATTGGGTATATCAACATGAAATTTTATAAATGAATACAGGAGACCATAAGTAAGTCACCAATAGATTTGCAGCTAAATTTGGCTAAGAGGAGTAGTAGAAGAACCTATTTTATTAGAAGAAATTCGAGGTGGGGAAGTGCAATGCCAATCCTTAACAGACCTTTTTCCCGTCGGTTATGTGGCTTATTAGATATTTATACTCTGTTCTTTGAGAGGTTGGTCTGTAAACAGGATCAAAGTGAGCCCTGACATAAGCTATTAATTTCCATTTATTTTTAAAAATTCTGAAAAAATATAATGTATATACTTTGCTGTGAGGAGAAGTGAAAAAATCTATTTCTTCTCCTCTAGGGTAACAGATTGTGAAACTGTTCATCCACCAAATTCTTGGTTCTCTTCTGGTATAAGATATTATAACATTAAGCTGCAGAGAAATATTTAAAAAAAATTAAATCCTGCCTCCGTTTGCGCTATATTTGAAACCTCAATCGTTATTAGGAAAAATTAAAATATTTACCCGTTCAACAATACTACACAACTACTCTCGAATAACTAAACATTAAATGTTCCTCTATTTTTTGAAAAAAGTATAACTCATAAAAGAATTACCTATTATTTTAGTGCCCTTCCCCACATTTTGAAATCAATAGATACAGTAAAAAAATGTTTATGTTAGAGGAAACCCTTCACTCGGAAACGGAATATTTTTCTCATTGTTCAAAAAGAATAAAATAAAATGACAATAAGAAATCGTGTTTCATTGACAAAAACATTATTCAATACATAGCTTTCAATTGTAATTTTTGGGCCGAATTCCTGCACAAATATCCTCCTTTATTAAGGCCTGTCGAATCTACGTTATGTTTAAGCATTATTTTAGCATTATTCATTACTTATATATTCATTTATTTTATTTTTCTTGGTATATTATTTTATGTATTTTTATTCATTTATATTTGTTTAGATGTGGTGGCGTGAATGGTGTGTGAGAGGAAGGCACCCAGTGGCTTCGGACCAAAAATGTACCTGAATTATCAAAAACCTGCAGGTGTACTTCTCTTGAGGCTGCAAGAAGGACTTCCGGGACATTTCCGCAACAGGTCTCAAAGATCTTGGGCAGTGTGCCTTATGAAGCACCGAATTGTCACTGCTGACGCTATGCCACCTCGTCGTATTCCTTTACAGCGCCGACAGGTGGTTGCGAGGATGATTAGGGAGATGGGACAGCAAGACGTGATTAAACCATCGGCGTCACCAGCAACAGTAGCATCTTTATAAATAAAAGAAAAAAAAAAAAATTATATTTGTTATTGTTATTTTTTATTTAATTTATATTTGTTATTGTTTTCTTTTTCTTTTCTATATTTCGCAAATTAGGATTTGATGAAGGGACGTCAGAACCTCCCGAAATATCGTCGTGATAAAAACACTTACAGAAGAGTTATATAAAATATATATCTTAATTTTTATTAAATTGAGAATTTAGATACTGCATTTATTATTATTATTATTATTTTTGTACATTTCATTTTATTTTTTTAATAGTATTGTTATTACTAATCCCATGTTTTTCAGACTACAAGAGTTAATAGCTGTTTATGTATTTAATTTATAAGCTATCTTAATGTATACATTCATATGACGTATCCTAGTAGAATCAATCTCTAATTATTATTAAGAACATCCTTCAAAATCAACGACTAACAAGTTTATCGTCCTCTGATTGATAAATGCCTAAAAGTAATCTCGGGGTTGCCTTTGAAAAGAATCTGGTAGAAGAGGTTGCGACTAAAACTAGAACAATAAGCTTGTTTGTTAAAATGTTGATCAGGTAGCAGCTGGTTTCAGGAAAAAGGAAGCGGTGTTTTTATAGAGAGAAACATGTCCGCCATATAAAGATAGTTGATACCATACTCACGCCTCTGGAGTGTACATATTTCTTGTACCATAAGTGTGTGGTGGCTTTGAGAAGCAGAAGGGGGGGAAGAAGAAGTGTTGATGGCGAAACACTTGTAGCCCACGTAAATATTGTATGGGGCCTCGTAAAGCCTTGGGTTGCCTCCAAGTCCTTATTCTATATTAAATATTTTAGGAGCGTAGCCTGGTGTCAAGAGGTGATCTTGAAGTAACGGGGAGGATGGAGGCTCGGTAAACTGGGATAGAACCAACTTGATCGGAATATCAATAGATCAGCTGCCTCGCCTGCATTTATCATTCAACCATCTACCGGCCCTACTGCAACTCCCCCACACCTCCTCCAATATGATCTCTTTTTCAGGGATCTCCTTCAATATGCTTTCTTATACATATTTTACTGAGCTGAAAATCGCGGGTTCAAACTTAGGATTTTTCATCAGGAAGATAAAAAGACTATGAGCACGCCGTTCTTCGGATGGAATGTTAAGCGAAGGATCCGAGCCTGTATGATGTCAAGTACTCGTTAAAGACCCCCTAAAGTACTGTAGATGTTCTAGAGTCTTTAATTTGTATACGAAATTTCGTTCAATTAATTTATTACAACAGCAGTTATTAGAGTTTTTGTGTTAAGACCCCCTCTCTCCTAATCTTCCCATTGAAAATCGATATATCCTTATGAGGTTCTGGATACACATAAAATTTCGTGTCGGTGCTTTCATTCTTTTGGAATTATCTTGTTCGTTGTTCACAATCACTTTCGACATACAAAAGAAAAAGAAAAAAAATAATAATAAAATAACAATATACATAAAAAATAAATAATTAAACCACTTTAAATTAAATAAACGAGTAAATAACTATTTAAAAATATTGATTTTAGTAATGAAAATATTTAAAAAAAGTAAATTCGACAGACCTTATTGAAGGATATCTGTGGAGAAACTCTGCCAAGATAATAATAACGAAAACT
This sequence comes from Aradus depressus, assembly GCA_963662175.1. Taxonomy (NCBI): domain Eukaryota; kingdom Metazoa; phylum Arthropoda; class Insecta; order Hemiptera; family Aradidae; genus Aradus; species Aradus depressus. The sequence continues at coordinate 13,403,030 of OY759215.1, forward strand.
AAGTAAATATTAAAAAAATGTTATTGTATACGAAACACGATTTTTATATCATGGTTATTCTATTCTTTTTGAAGAATGAGAAAATATACATACTTTATTTCTGAATAGAGGGTTTTCTCTAACAGGGACATTTTTAGTTGGTTTAAAATTATTTTTTGTATATTGTGATGTATAAAATTACACAAATTCAAATTATTAATAATATATTATTAAACTAACTATATTTATTAGTATAAATTAAAAACAGTGAAGCAACTAAATTGATGAATAATTATATGAAGTCGTATTTGTTTTGGAACCAGGCAATGAATAAAAAAACAAAAGACCACCATCAGCTGTTCTAATCAGGGTCGAAGTTGTCTGGTGGGGGTGTGAGGTCTGAGTTGAGATGTAGTGAGAAAAGAGTTTAAGCTTAAGCTGTGGTGAACCAAAAAGGTGTGATATAACATTGAAATTGATGCGCAAAGGAGGTACTTTTATTTATTTATATGTTTTTAACTCTAAAAGAAGAATGGCCAATATTTATTAGTTTATAAGATTGTTTTTTAATTAATTTAATGTTTTTTTTTATGTTCCAATCTTAGTTTAGTAGATTTAAAAAAAAAAAAAAAAAATATTCATTTTCCCTGTTAACCCAGTAAGATAATTGATACCTTTGGATTAGATTTAACATTTTTGCAAAATTTAGAAAAACAATATGGCATCTCTTTAGAAATCCAAATGAAAAGTTGGTTAATTGAATTTTTTTTAATACGTCCATTTTCTTCGAAATTGCAAGTCGTCAACTTTTGATATTTTTAGGGCCCTTTTCGAAAACTATTGTAGAAATCAAAATTTAGTAAAAGACTATTTAAAATTTAGTTAATTATTTATTCTTTCAATTTTTATTAAAGTTTTAGTTTCAATTATTATTAATTTTATTAATGATTATTTATATATTTATATTTTTATTTAACAACATAATTAACTTTATCACATTGCTTTAAAGAAGTGGAGAAGGGCATTAGAAAAATGAATTCCTTTATGAGTTATACTTTTTAAAAAGAGAGGAACTATGTTTATTTATTCAAAAATCTTCTTTTAATCATGAGTGGTACTGTTAAGAGGGAATAACAACATGTCTGGGTGATTTCAAGCCCCTTTTTCATTAGCGTTTTTTGCATTTTTTGGGAGTCAATGTATCTCTCATGTGTCGCCCTTCTGTTTTCATATACAATACAACCCTTTCCCACAAAATACAATTCTGTTAAAAACGGCCCCTGAACTGAAGGTTGGCTGAAGGGATACATGACCCCCATAGATCGGAATGAAGTATCCACTACACATACCTAGGTCTATGTTACACTACTCACTCACCCTTCGTCTATTGTAGTTCAGCTAGCTAATACCCCTAGGAACATTATCCTAGGGGGTGTTAGCTAGCTCAAAGACCTCCCTCATCCATATGAACATTTATAGTTGAAGTCTCTGGGCTCAATAACCTGTCTACATACACTTCTTTTTGCCGAAATTCGTTCTTCAGTTGATGTTCCCATAGAACACATACTAGATACATATTGTCGCAATGTGGACAACACGTATACTGAGCCCATATAAGAAAAATCTTGATCTTCGTTCTGACCTCTGATGATCCAGTTGCAGATCTGTTTGTAGACCCACACTGTCTTCTGTACCCTGCTTCAAACTTCCTGGTCCATGTAGATCCCAAGGGGAGTCGCAGAACATCATCGACGTACACCAGATCCTGCACGAGCACTGTTCGGAGATTGTCGCCCTGCTTGACTCCCTTCTTCATAGAGAATGTGCTGTCCATTGATCTGGGGTTCTGGTAGGTGGACTTGATCGCTATGAACTCCTCAGAAACATTCTTCGTTCTCAGAGGGTTCCATATCTTCGGAACCGAGTGGAAAGCTGCTTTTAGATCTAAAAGGCAGGTAAATATAAAAAATATACATAAAATAAAATCGAGAACGTAGAAATAACGTTTTTTTGAAGTCGACCCTCTTTTGATTTGAATTGGGACGCATCAACTACAATGGTTATGAACAACGAGCTATCCACAGTAATTCCATCTTTTCTTCAACTACCAGAAGTTTGCCTTCGTCAAATATAAATATCATATTTTTTAAATTAGTTAAAATAAGCCAAAATGTTTTAGTAACGATAACTTCAAATAATATTTCTGGATTTATAAAGAAAAAATATTGGCATTTAAAACCGACTGAGATGTTTGATAGGATGAAATAAACTTCTATCTATCAAGTTCCAGTTTCTCCACGGAGTAGCGCTACTGTTTCAACCAAAACCGAGACTTTTTGGGGTATTTTCATCAAAAAGTATAAGAATACGTTAAGGTTGTCATTGTTTTTTCGATTGAAAGGAATGTTATTGTTTGTCATTGTATCACCTAAATGCAAAGAGCCTTAATTAATTACGTAATTTTACGAATTACTTATAACTTATACCTAATATTTTCTGCAGAGATATAGTAAATCATTTAATCAAGCATTTTTTTACCATCTTCAGCCACGACTAATTTCAATGCCAATACTCAGTATTTGTTAAGAGATGATAGCAATATCGAAGTACCTACTCCCATATATTATAAATTTTTTAAAAAAATATAATATTTTTAAAAACATAAGTTTTTTCTCTATTACTTACCTATAATTTAGACAAATATTTCCAATTGAGTTTTTTTGCATAAATTATTCATAATAATATAAATTTTTTTCAGTTTTATTGTTTCGTCTTTAGGTTTCTCGAAAAACTCCCAACATTAGTATCTAAAAATATTGAAATCAATAAAAATATCATCGTTGATGTTTGTCAGTAATTCATTACACAAATACCACTTCAATTATTCAAACTTGTTGGGTTGTAAAGACAAAAACAAATAAAACTATGAAAAAAAATATATTATTACAAACTCAGCATCTCGTTACACAGCCCAGAAGTGTTATTCAAAGTGAAAGGCAGCAACATCTACAGTTAAGACAAATGCTTCTATAGAATGAAATTAAAAATTTTATTTGAATAATTGAAGCGTGTATTACGACGTTATTTTTATTGATTGTAACATTTTTAGATACTGATGATGGGAATCTTTCCCGAAACTTCTATTTGCTAGCTTGTAAAAACAAAAAACAAACAGGGAGTAAAATAATGCTGTGAAAAAAATATTTTAGTTACCTATTATAAATTCAGAATCTCTTAACACAACCCAAAAGCAAATTATCCAATATTAACTCGCACTTATTAGTTTTTTATAATATATTTTGTTTGATTTATACGAAAACGGTTAGTCCTATCGAAATAATAACCTCACCAAAAATGTTTCTAATTAAATTTCCAATGTAAATTCGTCCTCAGATTTGAGATAGAATTTGTACGCTAAATGCATAGGGTCATATAGATAGTGCAATTTTACGTTAGAGATATGTCTGTAAGATAGTGAAAGAAAAAATATATGATATGGCCATATCAGGACATTCTTATACCCACTAATGCCAAGCAATGAATTTGAGATGGGGACTGATCTCTTTAAAGGTCTTTGGGATAAGAAAGTCCTGCTATGGCCACATCACATATAATGTTTTTCTTTTTTGATTGTCTTCACTAAGAAGTTAATGTGAAATAGATGTGTATTGATGTCTATTTAGTTGGAAAAAGGCTCTTTGTGGAATTGACTTGTTTCTCCTATATTATTAATTTCACATTGAGACAAATAAGGATGTCCAAATATACAAAACATTGATGTCATATCGATGAAGTGCCATCTATGTTTAAATAGACATCGACCTATAGACATAGATGCTTCCAACCCAAAATTATCTTTTTAATAAAAAAAAAAAGTCAGCGTTGGAATGAATACTTATATATAATAATAGAGAAAGAGAATATAACTATCTGAGAACTCTCATTTAATTCAATATAAAAGGTTACCCGGCGTTGCGCGAGTGGGACACTTGAACTTAAAATCAACTTTTTAAAAAAGATATATTTTTATTAAGACTTGGAATTATTTACATATGTGAACACAAAGAGATCTAGAACTAGACTAACTGTCCGGCGGGTGAGGGGTGGGGGTTTATATAGCTTATCCTTCCTGGAAGTTAGGCTCAGCAGTGCGATGATTCTGAACTCCTCCTTTCGTAAGTTTGGACGTGTCCTCATGTCATGGTGCATAGGGGAAGAGGTGGGTAGACTGAAGATTCGTGGGAGGTTTCTTCTTCTTCTTCGGATGTTGACTTTGCGGCCCTTGTCAGAATCCAGAGTTACGGTGGGTTTTGTTATTTAGCGATGATTAGGTCTTTTGACCTCGGGCTTAACACAATCACTGTTCACAAGGTCGGATTACCGAAGGTAAAAGACTAAGTCTACGTCAGCGCACAATCTTCTTCGCGCACGAAGGTGACAACTGATCACAAGAGATTATCGGGACAATTGGTCACGATATATCTCACTGACTCACTGCGGCCCCTGTTCGGGCGCCAGTTAGAACACTTGAACTTAAAATCAACTTGTAGAAAAGAATTATTTTTATTAAGACAGAATCATTCACATATGTGAACACAAAGAGATCTAAAACTAGACTAACTGTCCGGCGGGTGAGGGTTTATATAGCTTATCGGCCTTCTTGGAAGTTAGGTTCAGCAGTGTGATGATCCTGACATAACTCGTGGGAGTAACAGTGACTACCTGAAGTTGATTATTTGTGAATCCCGTTACTACGAGATATAATGGAATAAAAGTTTTCGTGTAAAATAAATATGCCCTGGCTTTAACTACAATGTCATTTTGCCAAATGCCAGAACACACTTTTACCGCTCTGGTGGACATGAGACCGACTCTACTATGGGAGTCCTAAATTTTGCCAACCCTCAGTTTTTATTCACCTAGGACATTAACGATTACATGATATTGTACAGGCTCGGGACTATCGCTTAACGTCCCATCGGAAGGACAGCATGCTCATGTTTTTTTTTACCTCCCAGATAAAATAAACTAAGAGCCTCGGCCCGGTTTTAAACCCGCGAACTTAAAACTCAGTAGAAAAACACGCGCACTCTCATACTATTTCATATTTTTTTGTAATGTTACATTTGTACGGTTTACAAAATGTACTGACATGAGGCAAAACCAATGGATTTATACGTGTCATCACATATACACAAAAAAGAAAAAAAAAAAAGTCTATATGGGTAGGGAAATGAGTTATGTAAATGATTGGTCGGTCGGTTTAAAATTGTCATTGGGATCCGAGAAGCGTGAACCAATGGAATTAGCCGGGCTGCACTGCACCGCCGATCTCTAAACAATGGCATCCCAGGGGATGAAGCCGTCGTATTGGGGCTATTTCGGGAGGAAATGGCACGAACTAAATGTAGTAGTCACTGAATCACCTACATTGTACGTCCCCAGCTTGGTCATTATCAGTTCCTAATTAATAAGAACATTATTGATATAGGACAATAGGTAATGAACAAGAGAATTATACCATTGTAAATGTATTTGATTGTGAATTACCGAGGTTCTGGAGACAACCCTTTACCCCTTCTCTACATTCTGATTCACTAGTTGTAGAATAAATAAAATATACAGTGGCTCAAAAAGTATAGGCAAATTCATTGTTGTAGGTTTTAATCTTGTAACAAAATAAAGAACAAAACAAAACGCTTTTTTAAAGAAAACATTTATTATGAGAAAGACTTGAACATTAATAGTTTAGAAAAAAAAAACATTGCAACAAATCAATATTGAAAAATGGGAAAAAACAGCATCAAAAAATTATAGGCAATTGAAATACCAATTAACTACTTCAATTTTTATTATTATTCCAATTTTAAGCAAAATTATTATTCTGTAGGCATTTCTTTGGCTTGTATTATGGCATTAAGCCTTCTGGGCATTGAGGAAACTACAGTTTTAGTAGTGTCGGTCGATATCTTTCGCCACTCATCCAGCAGTATTATTCTGAAGAAATTTTGCTCTTACGGATAGCTGATCCCAGGTGACTCCAAACATTCTTTATCGGGTTCACACCTAGTGACTGGGGAGGAGGTTTGGGTTGACGGGGTGCATTATACAGCAACCATTCTTCAGTTTTTCTTGCCCTCATGTTTGAGGTCATTATCTTGCTGAAATATAAATGTTCTCTCTAATCCTAGTTTCACGGCACTCTCCATTAAATTATGACGCAACACATTGATGTACACATCAGCAGTCATAATAACATCAATAAAGGCTAAATTACCCACACCATAACACTCCAACCGCCGTGTTTTACCAATGCCCTTAAATTCTTTGTTTGGAATTGTGTATTGGTTTTTCTCCAAACATAACGACGTCCATCGGATCCAAACATATTAAAACTCCAAAATTCTTCAGTTTGGTTTTTATACTGTTTGGAAAACAACAAACGTTGTTCCTTATTAGCTTGTGAAATGAACAGTTTCTTTCGGGTGGCTCTTCCAAAAAAATGCTTGTCATTCAAAACATTTCGTACTGTTTGGACACAAAAAGACTTGGCTACACAATTTGCCACATCTAACGCCAAGTCTGGTCCACTTATAAATGGATTTTTTTTTACCATTTTTACGATTTCTCGTGTTTCCCTGGCTGTGAATATCCTTGGGCGTCCACTTCGTTTCAATTTTTTTAATAATCATTCTCACAGTAAATAAGCTTAATTTACTAGCCGTTGGAGCTTTCTATACCAGCCCAGTGACTAGCATTCTTAGTGAAGTAGGCGAGCTCCCTCTGAGGTATAGAAGAAAGTACCTCACACTGAAGCACGCTGCTAAATTAACTTCAAAGTCCATGATGTCTTCACAGCTGCTCGTCCTCAACCAGTTTCTTCCTTTCTGCTCAAGAGTACGAAAATACTTAGTACATTTATTTTAGTTAAACGTAAAAAATAAAAAGATTCTTCTGAAATTAAAATATTGGTCTGTTTTTGTTTTATAGTTTCAAGGACTATTGATTAAATGTCAATTTCGGTTGGACAATTGGAGGGTGGCAGCCCCCTAAAGACGCCGACGGACCCTCTTTATCGCTGGACTGGAGGGGGGTCACGTACTTTTCCTTAACCGCCCCCCTCCACCTTCTCCATCTGTCAAATTTAAATCCCAGGTCAGGTAACTTCTTTGGCTATTCCTGCCCCGCCCCCGTGTTTACTCCGCCTGATTGTCCCTAAATTTCCCTCTCGGTATTCCAGAAGGGACAGACAGCCACAGCCTAAGAAAGGGGGACGAAGAAGGCCAACCAAAGTAAATAGAAACATCTTATTTTCTTTTATTATTCTGTTGGATCCCCTGCGAACGTTAGCAGATACTTATTTTGAATTAATACTTATTACTCTTTTATATATTTCTCTATTATTTATTTACATTTATTTATTTATAAAAAATTGAGAACAATGTTTTTGTGATCTCTATCTACTCAACAACTTCAACTCTTTTTTTTACATGCACTAAATTTATTTGAAAATTTGCAAAAAATGTCACTTTTCCGTTTAGCTCAGGCTGTTATAAAAACTGAAACTCAGTTTCCAGGGTCATCTTTATGTTATATGCATTCATGAATTTATTTTTTACTTTTTCGATTCATGAAGTAGGTTTTAGAGGCGGGTGAACCTTAGCAACGTGTTTGAGATGATACAGCCCTTCATTTAATAGCTCCATAATTATGAAAAAAAATATGTTTTTAACTTATGTATAATGATCTATCATATTATTCATCAGTTATATATAATATGACATTTTTTGCTGAAAAGTTCGACATATTCACGAGGTAAGGCAACTTTTTTTTTTTTCTTCAGATTTCTAGCATCAATAACAACGCTTTCAGAGGGGACTGGTCTTTCGGACATCCTCACGAAACTAGTATTAATTTTAAATTGTATAAAAAACATATTTTTGAAATGTACTCTGATAACTTTAATATGATACCCATACTCAACTATGTACGAAAAAATGTTAGTTTCTGCAAAATCGATGTTTTGAAGCCGAGCGGCGCAAACTTTTTTTGGAACCACACAATATGCTCCGTTTTTAACTGACACTGACACAAAAACATACCGAATTTCAAGTTGCAACGATTTTTTGTGTTGGAGCTAGGAACAGCCCACAGACAGACGATTGACTCACGACCCAAACCATAAGGTTGTTTATTTTTTGTTGGTTTTTGAACTACAAATCACTAAAATAAAAAATATTTTTTGAAATAGTTATTCTAATAAGTTTTAATGTTTTTACTTTCTTATATGTACAGAAGGATATATTGCAATCGTGCGAAAATCCGAGATGGTGTTGTCAGAGGTATTTCACGTTTCAAGGTCCCCTGAACAGGCGATGTTAAGACCACTTTACTTCAGAATCTAAGTACATTTTACACGATATATTTGTGACTTAACCTTAAATATAAAATTATATTTGATATGTTATTGACATAATAATTTTAAACATGGAAAACGTTTTAAAAATGCCCAAACGGGCGAAATGTAAACTAAATCAGAAAAAATAAACAAATTGGGAGATCTGAAGAGTATTTCAATCACCTTTATCTAGCAAATTTAAAATTGTTCCCAAATCATGGACATTTTTCCTAAACCTTAGAGATATATTGCTGAAACCGTCCTAAAATTACGACTTGAAACCCACTTTTTGAGACGTTTGTGCAATTTACGCGGAAATGCTTAATACTATCGAAAAATTCGTTCTTACCAAAAATGTTCTTTATTAGCAATGAATTTAAAAATATTTTGTTATTATTGATAGTTTTTTTGCTAAAAACAATAAGAAATAAAGAGAATATATGTGATGAGGTCATAACAGGACTAGCTTATACCAACCACTTTTTTATAGAACTCTCTCCCTCCGCCTCCCCCCTCTCAAATTCATTTCCTACTGGCATTATTGCATATAAGAAAGTCAGATATAAGAAAGAATTTGAGAGGGGAAGGGATAGTGATCTGTACAAAAGTGGTTAGTATATGGTCACATAATTTTTTTTTTTTTTATAGAGGAATTATTTTTATTTAATTTTTTTTGTAATTACGCTTCTCAGATACAAATAGGTCGGAATGTCCCCATACATTACAGTTTTAAGCTTTGATAAACTTTTTTTTTTTCATTTTTGGTTTAGGAGACACGAGGGATCACCGGAAATAAATCACATGAAAAAAAGAGTGGGTTTTAGTTCCCATTAAAAAGTAGGAAAAAAAAAATAAATTGATGGAGTATTAGTGGGTATGATAGGGTCGCTTTCCAAAGGCGTAAATCAGGGGCTAATCCTTAATCCCACAATGATAACGGGAGTTTATTAGGACAGCAAGAGGGGCAAAAATATCGAATTAGTCTGAATCAATTTACTATAACTTTGTCTGCCACCAGGGAAATAGGGTCTGATAGGGAAAAATTGCCTAAGGGCTTTTCCCATTCTACTACAGATAGAGACCATATGAGGATGGGGGAGAAATTCACGAGAGAGGCATAGATCTTGTGTATCATTAGCTATCTGGCTTGTTAATTACCAAGCAAAAAGCATGCTGATAAAGCGGAAGCAAGAGGGTCGAGTGTGTTCCCTATCGGATGGAGCAATATTTTATATTGTCATAGCCTAGCTAGCCTCCCAGGCCACTGTCAGCCTGCTCCGTTACACCCTAATCATAACTGAGTTATCTCCCTTTAATAACTAGTTCAAATTTTACAAAATTCACTTTCAAAATGGTAGGGTCAAAGGGATAAAGTTATATTGGACAGAGAACAGAGAAAATGGGTTTACATTTGGTCCAGAGTAACGTTTATTAGCCAAAGAGAACCATTTAATCTAATGTTAGTTCATAACTGGTGTGAAGCTTCACTGAAATTGGTTTAAATATTATTTTTTGAAGAACAAACAATTTACAAAAAAATCATTGTCGATGCTCCATTTTGTCTCACAAATGAAGTCCTACACAAAGACCTCAAATTTCCTTATGTCCAAGATTTAATCCAACTCAGCTTGGAAAAATTCCATTCTACCCTGAATACCCATCCCAATCCTGTCAGCGGATGTCCTCTCAGTCCCCTCCCGACAACCCTCCACGCCGCCTAAGAAGACACTGGCCTCGCGCTTTTCTGTGTATTATGAGTCTATCTAAGGGAGTGTCAGCACTGGCTGGCTTCTCCCATCAATTGTTCATGTTATTTTATCTCATGTTCACTTCTACCCATCGTATATATTTTGTACAGATTCTAGAATAAAACAAATTTTTTGGGGGCTGGAGAATCTTTCGCCATTTCGAAGTTCTCAATTTTTTACCATGGCCACAGTCAAATCGTCTGTAAGAAAGAAATCTGAATCATTCTGAAACAATGGGTCAGAAAACAAGGGTTGTGAATTGGAAATGTCATATATGTAAACATGTCCGGGCTTTTAACTACGAGGTCATATCGGTTACTATCAGAGCGCTCTTTCATCGCTCTGGCTGACATGAGCCCGATTCTACTATGAGAGTCCTAAATTTTGTCTACTCTAAATTTGTATCCTACCAGAAAAAAACTTAAGGTCCCTGGCCGGGTTTCGAACCTGCAATCTTGAGCTCAGTAACGCCAGCTTGACTGTACAGCTTGAAGGCCCTATAACAACCCCTAACTAGCTACTCTCCTCTCTCTTTAAAGAAGCGCAGTATCCTTTTGAAGCTATAAGAAACTCATCTGGGTTTAGGAATGCGGTTTCCAAGATCCCACATGCGAGGTGTGAACAACCTTCACATTCGCCCAGGATGTGTAGCCTGTTTTCCTTCATCACTTCACATCTTCTGCAGAATGTATCCGAAACAAGACCCTTTATAAAGAGATGTTTTCTTTCCATGTGGTGTTCTGTTTAAAAAAGCTTTTAATGTCTTCTGGGTTGATCAACCAGGTTGTACGCGCCAATGCCCAGAGGACTGAGGACTGTTTTGCAATGCACCTTTGGGGTCCCTACAGAGAGTGAGTCCAATAAAGGTTCTCTTCCGTTTCTACACGAGCCAGTTTGTCAGCTTGTTCATTTTCTTCCACTCCCCTATGTCCTGGTATCCAGAAGAGTCGGATTTCCTTTTCAAGCGCCCTGTCATTAAATGAGTCTGCACATTCCTTCACCTGATGTTGATTCATGTAACAGGCTGCTTGACTGTCTGAGTATATAACGGTATTCTTTCTTCCAAAAGAATATGTATATATATATATATATATATATATAATAAATACGTGTGGTATAAATAAAATATATTGTTGGACTGATACCTCCGTATCACTTATTTAAAGACGTTGTCTCCCCACAGTTTTATTTTTGAACACAACTTTTTAACGTAACTGTTATAAATACATATAAAATATAAAAGAAAAGGAAAAGTAACTAAAACATTAAGGTACATAGTAATACAAAAAACAGTAGTACCGTACAGCGTGGAGTCTAATGGAACACTGGCTAACAGTCATTAGCATAGTTAAAATAGCGATTTATAGCGATAGTATTAGAGTTGCATGGTAGGTTTCTCCCGAGCTTTGACAAACACTATATTTTATGGTAGGTTTTAGACAGAAGAGATGCGTACATACCCAATCACACTAATGTATCACTGTATTTAATTTAGTTCATGTCCAATAAAATAAACGATTTAACACCTAATTGAGACAGAACGAGGACAGTAAATTACTCGTGAGTAAGCCATTATGAGCTCAACCCGTCAGCTTTCTAAAATAACTCAACCACTACTTAGGTGATAATGAGAGGCGACAACTGTGGCGCACAAATTTATAGCCATTTGGGCTAAATTGGCGCTCAGAAGCTCCCATTATATCGGTCTATTGGTCACACAAAGAAACAAATTTTCACATACACACACACACAAAAAAAAGTATATATTTATACAAGCCTCAAAGGGTGAAATTTTAATATGGAACAGACAAGGGTTTGATGAGAGACCGGTTTGAATACATTTGACGTTGAGTCAGGTGCAGTTGCAGATAAGCGGTGCATGTGCAATGCCCCTCACTATTCAGGATTACGAAGCCCATGGCTTCAAAGTCCACCACAGATAATCTGTTCACTTTGTACTAAACCCTCTGGATAAAACTCGTTATTTTCCTGCTGCAGTTTTACCTAACTTTTTTCTCCCTCAATTCTCTCTTTTATGCATCCACATGTGTATAAAAAAAAAAAATTGTATATCTAAATTTTAATGAAGGTCCACTAAAACCGTTCATATGTTAAAACGATTAAATATTTGATAAAATATAAAATGTTCAAAAAATAATAAAAATTTATTTGTACTCTAGAAATTAGACATGTAAATAATAATTATTGAGTGAAGGGAGGTCCTTCATAATGACGCGCCTGATTTTAAGTTCCTCTAAATTGCTACCATGACAATATTTTTTTTCTTAATGTGATTACAATATAATCAATTGATCACAAATTTGATATTAAATTTTAAAAGGTATTTTATTTTCCTTCCGACCCTCTAATTCGAAAAATAAAATAAAAATCCTGTCTGAGTGTATTTATGAACACGATAACTGCCGACAGAATGAATACATCTAAACGAATTGTTTTTATCCTTTCATCCAGCACCACTATGAGGATACCTATTAATTTTCAGCAAAATCGACCAAAAGAAAAGAAGGTTGGGGTGCGGGGTGGTTAACACAAAAACCTCAATAACCACTTATGTATGAACACGAAATTTAATAGGAAATTCGAAACCCCATAACACCCTGCCTCCTAAATCATAGGTTTGTTCTTATGGGGTTCAGGTCACATATATGAAATTTTGTGTCGATACATTCATCTTATTGTGAGTTATCGTGTTCCCAGACACAAAGACAGACATTTTTTTTACATATTTGGAATTTGGAGGTCGGATGGAAAAGTAAAAAAAAAATGTTATAACAAAACTATTCATGAATTTGAAGAATCTTTTTTTGATGATTCTGAAGATTTGTTTAGGGGTGATATAGTTCCTACATGGTGTGTTGAATGTCAAGATAAGGAAGAGTGTGCTCTGAGGGAGGTGTCACTACTGGGTGTCCAGCCCTGGGATTAATTAAAGCTCATTGTGGTCTTGTCTCACCTCCCCTACAGGTCCAGCTCCAGTCACTACTTTCCTTCAATACCGCTTTTGTCCAGCTCCTTCGGCCCCCTCTCAAAATGTATAATTGGATATCCCAAAATCCTGGGTCCCCCCCACTATTAAATTAGGATCCACCCTCATAAAGCACACTTTCTCACTTCCCCCTTCTCTATAATTAAAGACTCGATCTCAGCATTTCAATTGAATAACCCTCTCTCTCCCTCTCAAATTCCATCCTCAAACTCAATGCTGAAAGAATTTTGGAAGTTAATTAATAATGTGTAAAAATTACTTTTCAAAATACTTACGGCATAATAAAGCGTCTTAATAATACCCTAGCTACTGATTAACGATTGATTTTTGAGGGCACCGGTAGCTCAGTGGTTTGCGTGTTTCCTTATTAAGCTCAAGATCGCGGGTTCGAAACCCGATCGAGGCCCTTAGGTTTTTTTTATCTTGGATGTGAAAAAAACTTGAGCACGCCATCCTGTGGATGGGACTTTAAGCTATGGTCTTGAACCTGTACGATGTGAGATATTCGTTAAAGACCCTTCCTAACCTAGGTGAATAAAAATGTAGGGTGAGCAAAATTTAGAACTCTCATAGTAGAGTCGGGCTCTTAGCCACCAGAGCTACTAACGAGTGCTCTGATATTAGGTGAAATGACCAGTTAATGCCCGTGCTGAGTCACAATAACTAATAACTAACGATTTTAGGAAACTATTGAGAATCACAATATGTTTGCTTATAGGTGTTTTTAATTTTTTTTCATTTTATTTTATTTACAATCATATACAAATGTAAAAGTATGTACAACTGAAAAGTACACAACGAGCAAATGATCTGTAGGGAAGATGTCTATAAGTTGATGACATGAGCGTAGATACACTCAATGGTGACACTCCCTAGAACACTGAGTTACACTTATCACTGTCACCGCTGCATGCTAGAAGATCTCTGACCGTTAGAGGATTATTGTGGGAACTAAAAGAGGAATGGTCTTTCTTAAATTTGAGTATAACTACTTATGTGATAAAAGGAATTTTGAGGTCTGTGTAAAATGTTTTGTTGGAGGAATAAGGAGCATTGGCTATTTTACGACGGATTTTGGATTGGTTGTTTTGAAAGTATCCCATAGTTCAAGTCCGTAAGTCCATGTAGGGTTTAGTAATTCGTTTTGTTTTGAGAGATAACGATAATCTCTCCTTCTCTCAATGTTCTCAAAGGCTTCCTCTCCAATGTGTTGAAAGTTCTCGGAGGTGATATCCTAGGAGCAGTCATCGGTAGCAAGTCGGCGTCAGATCCAACGAAAGCTCCGATTTTATCGTGAGAGAATCGACAGCTGATACGGAAACTACTCGCTGTAAACAAATAAAATAAAAAATAATGTAAATATGTAAGTAATCTTCTTCAATTTTGTATCAATTAAAAAGTAATGTATGTTTAAATATAAAAGACAATAAATAGAAGTAGTATGCAACACATTTTTCTTCTTTCAGAGATAATCTCTGGTCAAGTTGTCTCTGTAAAAGTTTGTAGCGTTTGTTTATTTCTTGTCTTTTCAGTGTTGTGTCTGGGTTCCAAGTAAGAGGCCTAGATAGCGGACTTTGTTTCTTGCAGGAATGTGATTAATGCTGAGGTGCACTGGAGGACAGGTATATTTGCGATGAAGAGTGAAGTTTTTCTTATAAATTCTTTCTAACAATAAATGTTTTCAAAAGAAACAGCATACTGTTATGACTGACTCAACAAAACTCAAAATGTTCTTCACAATTTAACCAGTACAAACGGTAAAAGGGGCAAGATCTTCTAACGCTGACAAAATAAACTAATAGTTTTTACATTTTTTTTTAAACTAAGAGTTTTCCATTGTTAATTTTAATCAAGATATTTGTTTTTCTCGTTTCCTGAAAAAGTTCATTTATGGGACATATTCCATTTCGCAATTGGGCGAAAGGTTTATTTCCTCTAAACAAAGTGCATTTAGGTTTTGGCATGAGGATTACTCTTTTTGAAAAACCGGTAGTTTTCAGTTCAGTGTCATCCTGAGACAATATACGATTTTTCCCTCTTTCCGCAGAATAGTTAAAAGTTAGTCTATTTCGATGGTTCTTCTGTAACGGGGCCGGCCGGTGGTCGCCTCCAACTCGCCACTACGAACGAGTGATGTTGCACCTGTGGAAAGTGCAGCCGAAAATGTTCATTACAATAATAGTTCTTATATACCAACGTTTAATTAAAAGAATATGAAATTTTGAGATGAGAGGAAATCCTGAAACGAGAATGTGTGAGGGAGGGAGGCATTTTAATTAAAGCTGACGCCGCTAGATAGTGACACAGTCCTGACATCAGAATTCCGGCTGACAGATGCCCACTAATGCAATTTTAGAAACGGCTGAATTTCACTGACATATGGACCGTGAAGCAATTTCATGGCCTCTGCCACGACATTGATGAATTTATAGTCAGTCGGTAGAGAGTGGGGTGGGGTGTTGGGGAGAGAAAGAAATATGTGGCGGGAATTATTCAAAAGATATGTAGTCTTCAATAAAACCAGAAAATTGACTATCAGGATCGATCGTTTGGGTATGTTTGATCAAGTTTGTGTGAGATGATGAATATATATTAATATATCACTGGTCTAAATCTGATACCCCCCATCTGCAATTAAGGCTACTTCTCTCTCTGCGGTCCACAACTTATATTCTGAATTTTCCATATCATCCTTGAGATATCCTGTAAGTTTCGTGAATATGAGTTCAAACGTTTAGAACTTTTAGAATCTCTTTTTGTTTGCTAAATTCCCTTTGATACTTGATATCAGTGAATTTTTTTTTTTATGAGATTAAACTGTA
Source organism: Aradus depressus (assembly GCA_963662175.1). NCBI lineage: Eukaryota > Metazoa > Arthropoda > Insecta > Hemiptera > Aradidae > Aradus > Aradus depressus. The sequence continues at coordinate 13,418,984 of OY759215.1, forward strand.
AGTACATCGAGGGTATGTGTCACATGCTTCAACGTTGAGATGAAAAACGATAGTGGAAAACAGTTTGAAAATTGGGAAAACTTAATACTTCGGACCAACGATCCAATAAATTCATAACGCCTTTGCAGATGTTTTATATACACGAAAGCAATATAATGACTTCATGGCAAGATAATATATAGGGTCATAGGAAACAATTTATCTTCCAGCTGACAATAAAGATGCTGCACCATCAATTTCAGTTTTGTTTTTATTTCTTCAGATATACGATGTATAGGGACGTTATATAATCTGGCACGAATTTGATGCAGTTTTCAACAGAATTTCAAGTTTTTTGACCTACTGATTACAAAAATGAAAAAAAAAGTATATCTGTCTGTATGTCTGTGAACACGATAACTCCCGAAAGAATACATTTATCGACACGAAATTTCATATGTCTATCCTGAACACTATAACCGATCGGTCAAAAGGGAAGGGGAGATTAGGGGAGAGTGGAGGGTCTTAACACAAAAACTCTAGTAATTGCCGTTGTAATGAATGTACTGACAAAACATTTCATATGAGAATTCAAAACTTTATAAGGACGACATATACTAATTTTCAGCTGAATCGGCCGAAAGGAAGAGGCAGCCCTGTCATAGTTCTTAGGTACAGAATGAGCAGAATGCTCTCGACTTTTTTCTCTGAGGGTTCCTCAATGAAGAGTTTTGAATGTCTTTGCTGAGGGACCCCTCTCTAGAACTGAATGTGTTTCCTGGTCAGTCAGCTTTTTGATGCCACCCTTGCGGTGCTCTTAGAGCTCCTGCAGAAGGGTCCCAGTCCTATAGGTTCTGTCAGCTCCTGATCTGACTAATTGAACAGCCCTATAGTTGACTTACATAGGGGCTTTTGAATCCTAAAATTATATTTTGTGTCGATATATTCATTACATCGTTAGTTATCTCTACCTCGATCTCAGATTTTTACAATACTTTCTTATGTTAAAGGTATAAGAAAATAAAAAATTACTTAATTTACAAGGGCTGTTGAAAAAGTTCCAGGATTGATTTTTTAAAAATGTATTAAAACAATTTACAGGTTATTGGATACTGTCCCATTCAAAGTACTCTTCTTGAGAAGCTATACATTTTTTTCCACCGCCATTTCCACTGCTGGAAGGATCCTGAGAACTCATTTTCTGGAATGTTGAAATCTCTGCCCTGCGTCTCTTGAGTTTCGGAACAGGAACAAGTCTGCAGGGACCAGGTCTGGTGAGAATGGAGGCTGGGAGATGACAGCCATGGCGTTTTTCGTGCAATAATCGCGAATGAGCAACGCAGAATGAACAGGAGCGCATTGTCATGGTGCCCTCCCACTCCCCACTTCGCCACAGCTCAGGTATCTTCCTCCTCACAGGCTGGCGCAAATGTCTCAGGGTTTGAAGACAACGAAAACGATTAATTGTCTCATCTCGTGCAAAGTTCGTAGTAGACAACACACTTCCAGTCGAAGTTGATGGGCGTCCTGAACAAGGATTGTCTTCTGACGATGTCCGGCCTTCTTTGAACCACTCATGACACTGTCATCGACTCAGACATTCATCCCCAAAAGCTTCTTGCAACATCTGAAAAGTTTCTGTAAAAGTTTTACCCAACTTCACACAAAACTTTCTTCGTTTTGATTCATTTGACAAAAGATCACAAAATTGCCAAACGAGAGACATTTGTTTCACAGAAACATCTATTACTTCACAACAAAGTAGGTTATAGGGAATCTACAAAAACAGCTGAGCTCAGGAAGAGTCACAACTAATGCTGCTAACCATACCGCTATCCAAAAAAGTCCTGAAACTTTTTGATCACTCCTCGTAGCTACATACAGAATATTTTCCAAAGATGGTTGAATTGGAGCCTCATGATGAAAACATACCACTGGAGGATCAATTTTACCTGGCTGTTTGACAAAACCCTATAAACCGTTTAACCGCTGAGGGACCGAGACGGGGTTCGCCCAAATTCCCAGGTGGGTATTTGTGCTAAATGTGCAAGCACTAGAAAAGGTCCATATCTACAATCTCATTTTAATTAGAATGCCGTGGAGGGGGGTTTGGGGAGATCTGAGCTCGTAAAGGATGTCTAATGCTGGCGTTGGTAGCTATCGTTGAATTAACAATAGCCTGGGCTAGGAACATAAACCCACCTCGTAAATTATAGCACTAAAAGTCAGTCTCCCCTCTCCGTACCCAATCCTCCCTTTTCAAACCCAGACTATAAAAATTGTTTGCCTTCCTCGTCCTCGTCCAAAAACTTCAATATAACATAACCAGAAGCGGGTTATTGTCAACAATGAGATATCGCTCATTTCTACCAGACCATATAATTTTCTTAAGTATTTCGGCTATTTCTTTGAAGAACATTTCAATAAAAAAAAATTTTCATGTCAAAATTTGACCTCGAGAAAGGGGTTTTGTAGTAATCGCAAAGCTTGAGTCGGACTTGTTTCTTCACAATCTCAAATCCTATCAGGATATTTTTCATGGAAGAACTGTCTAACGAACAGATTCAGATATACTTCAAAATTTACAGCGTGTTTCCTGCTGTAATATAATAATTAAAATAAACAAAAAACCAAACTATGGAAAAAAAAAATCAGCAACAAAAGTCGTAAAGTGAAATCTATATTAGAATTAGTTATTGTAACTCATGCCCGGGCTTTTAACTACAAGGTCATATCACCTACTACCAGAGCGACGAAAGAGTGGACATGAGCTTGACTCTACTGTGGGACTCCACTGTTGTGTCCAATGTAAATCTAGCCTCAAAGCATTTGAGAGCACTTGATATCCTTAGGCTCCTTGAGGGTGTAAAATGAGCTCGACGGAAACTATCAGAGATTTATGGAAAAACCTTTAAAGTACAACATGGTAAGTCGTATGGCAAAATATCGGGGAGCATAATAAGATGAACTCAATTCTCAATTCTTTATAATCCATTTTGTGTATTTTGTTTTATGAGAACAAATAAACTAAAATAGTTTGCTTTCTTTCAAAATACAATCTTGATTCTTTTGAACGTACTATCTTATATATATCCATACCCGCCAGAAAGTCACTAGATCCCGTTCCTCTGATCTTTACCTTCCTTCCCATAGGACAACAACTCCTTCCTTATCCAGGCTAATTCCCTGTGGAACTCACTCCCTCTCCAGATTCGCCATGCTCCTTCTCTTCATTCATTTAAGTCCCTACTTTTCCGTTATCTTCTAAGTCAGCAAACCTCTGATTCCTAAGGCTGACTCCTATGAGATAGTTCTTGTCTTCCTATAAGTCTCTCTATCCACTGGACAGATTGTCACTCTCCTATTTCATCTGTCCAGTTTTTTGCGATTAAATTCAAATATAACTCACTATTGTTATTATGTTTACATTATTATTCATACTTTGTTTTTCTTATTTTTATTTTATTTATTTATTTTATTATTATTATTTTTTTTTTTTTTCCATTAATTTTCACCAGTTTATTTTATTGTTTTAATCATTGCCTCTGTAGCGACCTATGTATCGGAGGATCCAACAGGGATTTAGGAACTCACCATACAGCTTCCATTTACGGCCGACAGGTGCATCCAAGTCAGTCCTCAAGAAACCTTTGTACAAGCTTGTTTCGATTAAAATTGATGTCCCCAAATAAATGTGTTGGGTATTAATATTATTAGAATTAAGCCCCCAACAATTGGTGACCCCAACAATTGGTGACCCCAACAATTGGTGACCCCGTATTGAACTGTTCAACATTATTTATAGTGATATTTCAAGTAAGTAGTGTAAAATGTCTACAAGTGAAAGTGGGACCGGTGCAGAAGCACATTTTCCTAACATGGCCGAAGCGAGCCACAACCTCGAAGCAAGTAAGGTTAGCATTAAAATTCCCCCTTTTTGGCAACAAAAACCTGAAATATGGTTTTACCAAATTGAAGCACAATTTAATATTAATAAAATTACATCGGAGGAAACAAAATTTAATTATGTGGTATCACAAATGGATCCGAAGTATATCGAAAACATTTGGGATATCATTCAAGGGACTGCTACAAATAAATATACTAGAGCTAAGGAAACACTTCTTAATATTTTTAAAGAAAGTGAACAATGTAAGATTAAGAAATTAATTACGGGATTAGATCTCGGAGATATGAGGCCTAGTCAATTATTGAGAAAAATGCGGAACCTGGCTGGTACTGATATTTCTGACACAGTTTTAAAAACACTCTGGTTAGAAAAACTCCCAGATTCTATAAAGAATGTTCTCATTGTTAGTGAGGAAGCTTTAGACAAAATAGCCATTATAGCTGACAAAATTGTGGAAATGAACCCACATAGAGACATATGTAGTGCTGATAGTAGACCCAGTCAAGATGCTCTAATTCAAGAATTGTTAACTAAAATTTCAAGCCTCGAGTTACAAATAAATGAAATCTCCGGTCGGTCTCGTTCTCACCACCGAGACCACAGTCGCAACCGTGGTACTAGCAAACCCAGAAAACGATTTGACCCACAGGGTAAATATTGTTTTTTTCATTTCCAGTTTGGAAAAAAATGCTACCCTGATAAATGTCGTCAACCATGCGCCTGGAAAAGTCAGGAAAACTCCAACCTGCAGTAGAGATTGCGACGAGCTCTATTGCAGATAATATTGAAAATCGTCGAAATTTCCGCTTATTTGTTAATGACAAAAAAACGGGTGGGCGATTTCTTATTGACAGTGGAGCCGATATTTCTTTAATTCCAGCCAAGGCTACAGATAAAATTACATCTTCTAACTTTAAATTATATGCTGCAAACGGCACGTCCATACCTACCTACGGCGTCACATTACTGACACTGGATCTAGGACTTCGTCGTGAATTTAGGTGGTTATTTATAAAAGCTGACATAACTCGAGGGATAATTGGTGCAGATTTCTTGAATCATTTTAACTTATTGATTGACTTACATAAACATAGATTAATTGATGCAGTCACTAAACTTAGCACTTCAGGTAGTGTACTGGCTGTATCAGGAAACGAAGTCATTAGCACAATAAATAAGTCTCAAGCAAAGTTTGCACATCTGTTCACCTTACACCCTGAATTAACGAAGCCATCATTTTCGCCCAATCACACGAAACATAATATTCAACACTATATCACCACCACAGGATCTCCAGTGCATTGTAAGGCAAGACCTCTCGCTCCTAAACGATTACAACAGGCCAAACGGGAATTTCAATTTATGTTGGATCAAAATATTATCCGACCATCGAGTTCAGAATGGGCAAGTCCGTTACATGTAGTTGATAAAAAAGATGGATCTATCCGTCCTTGTGGTGATTATCGCTTATTAAATGCCAAGACCGTACCAGATAGATATCCTATACCTCGCATAGAAGACTTCCATCACATATTAAATGGAGCTACTATTTTTTCTAAAATAGATTTACATAAAGCATACTACCAAATTCCGATAGCAGAGGAAGACAAAAGCAAAACGGCTATAATTACACCTTTTGGTTTATACGAATTCAACGTTATGAGTTTTGGTCTCAGGAATGCCCCTTCCACCTTCCAACGATTTATTAACACAGTGTTTCATGGTTTGGATTTTGTTTTTCCGTTCATGGATGACATCCTGGTCGCTTCAGCTACGGAAGAAGAACACTGTGAACATCTTCGTCTTATTTTTGAACGACTACAACGTTTTGGTCTCCGCATTAATGCTTCAAAATCAGAGTTAGGTGTTGAAGAATTACAATTTTTGGGCTACTTGATCACGCAAGATGGTTCCAGACCAGTACCTGAGAAGGTAAAGGCAATCAGAGATTTTAAATTACCAGAGACAGTACAACAACTTCGTGCATTTCTAGGTGTCATTAACTTTTATAGACGATATATAAGAAATGCAGCGGAAACTCAGGCTATCCTTCATGACTACTTAAAAGGTTCCAAGAAAAATGATAAAACTAAAATAGTCTGGACTGAGGAGGCTATACAACAATTTGAACGCTGTAAAGATGATTTAGTAGATGCTACACTCCTAACTTTTCCAGATTCACGATTTCCGCTGGCGGTTTTTACTGATGCGTCTGATATAGCAGTGGGAGCTGTATTACAGCAGCACGAACAATCCGGATGGAAACCTATCGCTTTTTATTCCAAAAAATTAAATGATGCTCAAAAAGCCTATAGTGCTTACGACAAGGAATTATTAGCAATTTATTTGGCAATTAAACAATTTAAGCATCTACTGGAGGCACAAACATTTACAATATTTACCGATCATAAGCCTATTACATATGCATTCTTCCAGAAAAATGATAAAGCATCGCCACGTCAAGTACGCCACTTACAATATATTTCGCAGTTTACAACCGACATTCGACATATTAGTGGAAAAGCTAACATAGTGGCCGACACGTTTTCAAGACTTGAAGAAGTTTCAGTAATTGACTATGAAGAAATTGCTCGCAATCAAGAAAATGATCAGGAATTACCAACATTATTACAAGACTCCAGTTTAAATATGAAACAATGCAACATAATGTCAAAAAAGCCTCTCTGGTGCGATGTAGCTACGAACAATATCCGACCCTACATCCCAGAAGCGTTTCGCTACGAAATATTTAAGCAAATCCATAATTTGGCACATCCAGGAGTCAAAACAACAGTGAAACAAATAACGTCAAAATTCATTTGGCCAGCCATCAAAAATGATATTAGAAAATGGACTCAAAGTTGCTTGAGTTGTCAACGCAACAAAGTGTCACGCCATACAAGGTCAGAAATAGGGACGTTCGAACCACCGGATGGACGATTTAGTGTCGTTCATGTGGACGTCATTGGGCCATTGCCACCCTCACAAGGAAATATTTACTGCATGACCTGTATCGACCGATTTACGAGTTGGATGGAAGTAATTCCTATGGCTAATAATACTGCAGAAACAATTGCAAAATTATTTTATAGTAATTGGATCGCAAGGTTTGGAGCGCCAGCTTCCATAGTAACTGACCAAGGCCGACAGTTTGTTAGTGAACTTTTTACCAATTTAGCTTCGTTATGTGGAGCAAAAATACAGCATACGACACCTTATCATCCGCAATCGAACGGTAAGGTGGAGCGCTTACACAGGACTTTAAAAGCCGCAATTAGGGCTCAGAATAATCCGACATGGACAGATAGTTTACCTACAGTCTTGTTAGGAATGCGTACAGCATTAAGGGATGGTTCGAAACATTCCATCGCAGAAATGGTTTATGGGACTACGATAAGAATCCCAGGAGAATTTTTTGATCCATCGTCAATTCCTGTGAATACAGACACTTTTGTGTCTGATCTTCAACAATATATGGCACAATTAAGACCAATGGATACACGTAAAGCTTGCAACAAATCACTGTTCAGGCATAAGGCTTTGGAATCGTGCTCACACGTATTTTTACGAGTAGATCGTGTCAAAAAATCTTTGGAACCACCATATGAAGGGCCATTTGAGGTAATCGTTCGACAAGATAAATATTTCACCCTTAGAATTAAAAACAAGGACACCAACATATCTGTGGATAGACTCAAACCTGCACATTTAATGGTAACTGGATTAGATCATAGTGACACGTTCAGTGAGGGTACGGGCACGAAAAAATTACAACCAAAGACGAGCACAACAAAGATACCTCCAACAACCCTTGCCGAGCATCAGCAACAAAAGTCGTCCCGCAGTGGCAGAATTGTTCATTTCCCACGACGTTTTCTTGACGAGCTACAGGCAAGAGAGAAACATACCAGACGATAAGTGAGATAAGTGTTGTGAAAAGTTATACGCATAAGTTTTTCTAATTTCTGAACATTTTATGTTACACACTATGTTATACATTGTATACTATGTTTTATGTTGTTTACAATATCTATATATATATATTTTTCTCTTTGCCATAAATGGGGCTGTCAGGTTGCCTTGTGTCGTTACTTAGTAACTGAGGAAGGAGTATTGTAGCGACCTATGTATCGGAGGATCCAACAGGGATTTAGGAACTCACCATACAGCTTCCATTTACGGCCGACAGGTGCATCCAAGTCAGTCCTCAAGAAACCTTTGTACAAGCTTGTTTCGATTAAAATTGATGTCCCCAAATAAATGTGTTGGGTATTAATATTATTAGAATTAAGCCCCCAACAATTGGTGACCCCAACAATTGGTGACCCCAACACCTCTCTTTAACATTTAATATTTATTACTAGAGACCTCTTTTATTTTATTTTTATTCTCTCTCAATTGGTCGATACTTGTACTTTTTTGTCTATTTCTTATGTTATTATTCTTAGGCGAAAGTCCCAGAATAAAGATTATTTTTCATTTCATCTTGATTTTTTCCCTTGTCTTACAAATATAGCCTTAAAACATGTCGACCAGTACCCTCACTATAATTTCTCCCTCTGGCAATTGTGTAGTCAGAATCCAATTAGCGGTTAGGGCTTTGGCTAAATTCATACATAGAGGAGCCATGGAGTTGAATTCGAGTGGGTTCTTCGGGGGAGAGGTGATCTCAAGTATGCTCCATCATCCAGTAGAGACACTCCTCCCGGGTTCCATAGAGGTCACCCAGATCTTGATGTCCAACTTCCCAGATCCGGACCCAATCTACTCCTCTTAATTAAGTCATGTCTGAAACACTCTCCTCTTCGGTTAATTAAATATCGTTCCTGCATTTCTTCTCATCTAGACGCACTAAGGCAAAACCTCTTCACATTTTTTTTTTCAGATAAAGAGCTCATTATGAATTTTAATATTATAGGAAGCTCCTGTGGCTCGTAAGCACTCCGTCGTCACTCAAGTCCTTTCTTGCAGTGCATAGAAGTCCGTTGGACAGACCTTTAAATCCCGCGGATCTCCTCGTCTGTGGAGGATTGGAGAAGGCCGTACTTTTCTTTGAAACTCAAAGTGTTCTCCAAAGCAGACCACTACCCTAGGCAGGCAAACTTCAGGACTCCCACAGCGACGAGAAAGCTCTCTGATAGCAGGCGATATGACCTTGTGACCCATTCAACCAGCCTTACTCCAACTTCACAAGAAATGTCTTAAACACCCTTAACTATTGAAAGTCAATCCTAAGGAACGTGGGAGACGACACGGTGTAGGCTGCAGGTGCCGCCACTACCTCAACCCCGATTTCCACATGACTAACAACCTTTAATCGTCGAAAACAACCCCTGAGTTCCTGCGAAAATTAGGGCATCAGCGGGTTTATGTAGGTTCAGCGTAATTCTGAGAATGGCTTTCTTATACCAGTTCGTATATGCCAGTTTGAAAAGAGGAAGGATGTAGAGTGCTTGCCTACTGAGTTCAAGATCCCTTTCAAAACACTCTTTAGGTTTTTTATCTTGTAGGTAAAAAAACTTTGGGCATGCTCTAGTTTGGATGAGATGTTTAGCAAAGACCACTACCCTAGGTAGGCAAAGTTCAGGACTCCCACAGCGACGAGAAAGCTCTCTGATAGCAGGCGATATGACCTTGTTGGTAAGTTCGGACATGGGTCACAATAACTAGCTAAGACTTTTAAAACGATTTTTGACCTGTATTTCACAAACCAGGCGACATTTCTGTGAATAGATTATTGATTACGTAATAAATATAAGAAGTATCTTGTGATATGTAATTAGGCGACGAAGTGCAGTTGTCTCAATTTTCGTCCGATACAAGCGAAAGTCTTATCAGATCTAAGTAAGCACATGTGACATCATCTTAAATTTCAAGTTCAATGCTGCTCACAATGTCGCAACATAGTTCAAAACATATTCAAAGGACCTTGAAATTTAAAATTCCGATGAAAACTCGATCCCAGTTTTTCATGCGATTACAATACTTCTTTATACCAAAAGCATAAGAAAGTAGAAATGTTTTCGGTGAATCAGCTATGTACTTCCCAAGCACGAATTAATCAATTACGTTTTCGCTCTCCCTCCAAAGCCAATTCAACGTTTGGTCTAAAACTCAATATTTGACTTACATAGGAGCTTCTGAACACTCATACTACATTTCATATCGAAACATTCATTACATCGGCATTTATTATGATATAAAGCTCAAGCCCCTCTTCTCCGGTCTCCCCCTAGGTTCCTTCGGCCGATTTCGCGGGATACATCGGGAGTTATCGTGTTCAGAGATACACCTATACACACACACGCATATACAGAGAAGACTTCTTTTTTTCATTTTTGGAACTAAAATTAACATTATTTTTTCATTTTTGGAATTAAATTAATAACATTCAACATATATTTTCTCAGTGATTAAATAACTTCCCTCATACTTGGTATAGCTGGGGAAGTAAAAAGAGGAAGCCAAGCAGAAATAAGTGAAATGGGCTTCTTTCACGAGGCTCCAAGCAATATCCCACCCAGTTAATGTTGATATTCCTTTCAGATAGCTACTTTCTTAGGTCTGCTAGCGGCCGGTGTCTGCACGTTTGGTCAGATAACTAACCTTGCTTTATTAAAGGAGACAGTTTGGTCTGAATGGAGGCGAGTTCACGGTTCGGTTGAGGTCTATAGTGTTGGGGAGAGATATGGCAGATGTTGCCGCGGCCGGCGTCAGATGTGTGCACAGAATCACAGAGAAGGTTAGTCAACCGGAGACCTAGCTAAGACCAGGCCCTCGGTTCCGGTTCGGCACAAGGCGGAGATTCAGCCAACCGCAAGCCCAGCTTGGACCTGTCTGGACAGTTGTCACTTGGTCTTTAGTTTGTTGGCATAGCAATCAGTTGGGTGTATCTACACTTTTATTAAAAAAGTAGTCGGCGAATCATCAGTAGTACCTTCTCAGCTATTTGTAATCAACTAATTTTTCGCTCTCTCTCTGAACCCTTATCTGAAAAATTGAAACTCAGTGGGGGTTCTCCTCGTGGGGGCTCTGAATACACTTTTAAAGTGTTGAGTCTATACAGTCATTCTATCGAGAGTTATCGTGAGTAGATGAAAAAACAGGCTTCAGGGCCAGTAGTGGAAGCCGCAAGTGGAATGACGTCACCACCTCAACCAAGCTTCTTCCAATGACCCATTCAACCAGCTTTACTCCAACTGCACATGAGATAGCCTTAAACACCCTTAACTATTGAAAGCCAATCCTAAGGAACGTGAGAGACGACACGGTGTAGGCTGCAGGTGGAATGACGTCACCGCCTCAACCAAGCTTCTTCCAATGACCCACTCATCCAGCCTTACTCCAACTCCACATGAGATAGCCTTAAACACCCTCAACTATTGAAAGCCAATCCTAAGGAACGCGGGAGACAGCACGGTGTAGGCCGCAAGTGGAATGACGTCACCGCCTCAACCAAGCTTCTTCCAATGACCCACTCATCCAGCCTTACTCCAACTGCACATGAGATAGCCTTAAACACCCTTAACTATTGAAAGTCAATCCTAAGGAACGTGAGAGACGACACGGTGTAGGCTGCAGGTGGAATGACGTCACCGCCTCAACCAAGCTTCTTCCAATGACCCTCTCATCCAGCCTTACTCCAACTCCACATGAGATAGCCTTAAACACCCTCAACTATTGAAAGCCAATCCTAAGGAACGCGGGAGACAGCACGGTGTAGGCCGCAAGTGGAATGACGTCACCGCCTCAACCAAGCTTCTTCCAATGACCCACTCATCCAGCCTTACTCCAACTGCACATGAGATAGCCTTAAACACCCTTAACTATTGAAAGCCAATCCTAAGGAACGCGGGAGACTACACGGTATAGGCTGCAGTTGCCGCCACTACATCAACCCCGATTTCCACATGACTAATAACCTTTAATTATCGAAAACAACCCCTAAGAAACGTGAGGTGCACCTCTAGTAAAATAAATAACAGAAAAAAATACCAAAATGAAAAAAAAAACTGATGAAGCAACGTAGGTGAACTGTCAGAGCGAGGGAAAATATACTTACCTTGAGCACTCCGTCCTTCGGATTGGACCTTATAGGAAGCAATGGTCCAGAGCTTGAGAAGAGACCTGCGCAAATCGGCTTCACCTACGAACTCCAAAGCCCTGACTTCCCCTACAATCCCAAGTTCAATTAAAGGTGGTTCTTTGTCCGGAGGTCCGGTGTGTCGCACGAGGCCCCTCACTACTCACCTCAGCTAACCGGACCATAATTAATACCAGTTTAAGGGGCTCCTTCAGTTACCCCCTCTCTAATTGTTCAAGACTTGGGGAGCTCCGTATTTCGTAATTGAGGACTCAGTCCGTTTCTCCCCTAATGGACGGACATCTTGATTAAACTCGATCTCACTCCTTGCCAGGAATTCCTCTTCCTACTCCGCCTCAATCCTTTAATCCTTCCTGGTAAGCCCCTGAGCTCTGAGGAATGTTCCCTCAATCAGTCCCAGCCTCATTTACATTGTGTTCATATGCACCCGATGTACTACATCTCAAATGGGATTTCTCTAGAAATGAGGAATCTCTATGACTGTAGGCATTATGCATGATGATAGTATGAGTAATAGTCACCCTGGAATTACCACCATTAAAGTTAATAAACATATAGACATATCAACCTATACATCCCCTCCATACACACAAATATAAATAATTAAAAAAATAACAACTAGATAAAACATAAGAAGGTTAGTAAATTTAAGCAGGTTAGTAACTTTAGGAGAGAGGCCATGATGGCCGTGCGGGCTAGAGCGTAGGGCTTTGGTCGCAGGGCCTAACCAAGGTTTGCGGGTTCGAATCCCGTCCGGGAGTGAGTTTTATTTCGTAGATAGAACTCCCTCCCGGGGCCATGGATTGTAATAAATGACTAGATAACTTCATTATAAGACATGGCATAAAACATAAGGCCAAAAAAAACATTAAGCAGGTTGATAACGTTATCTGCCCAGTTAATAACTGTAAACTGCAAATCACTAACCTCAGGATAAATAAAAAGGTGGGGTGAACATGGCCTAGGTTGGAACATCCTAAGAAATTCCCTTTAATTTATTTAATTCCCTTCGTGAATAATTATATATATTTTATATAATATCAACTGTTAAGATTTAACAGTAATTTTGTTTACCTCTTCGAAACCTGGCCGAGGCCCCTAGATATATCTGAGATAAAAAAGCTTTGAGCATGCCGTCCCTCGGATGGGACGTTGAGCGATAGTCCCGAGCCTGTACGATGTCAGGTAGTCGTTAAAGACCCCTACCCCATGTAAATAAAAATTTAGGGTAGGCAAAATTTACGACTCCCATAGTAGAATCGGGCGCATGTCCATCAGAGCGACGAAAGAGCGCTCTGGTAGTAGGTGTTATGACCTTGTAGTTAGAGCCAGGGCATGAGTCTTAATAACTAACTAGGAAGTCAAAAAAGAAAGGACTTTAACTACTCGCCTAATGTTATACTTAAGGTACATTAAAACTTAAGGTCATGTAGAGTCCCGAAATATAAATTGAAAATGTAGGTAGAGAAGAGAAAGAAACTTATAGAATTGTCTCGAACACATGTAAATAATTAATTTTATTTTACCAACGTAAAAGAACATGAGAAGTTATTCAGACAAGAAATTTTACATCAACTGGATAAGAATCTAATATTGAAGCGAATTGTATAAATACTTGGCAGAATTGTGAAAATGGACCGATCCTTCGAAAGGGTTTATTCTGGATAAAAGGACCTACTAAAATACATGTATTATACAGGGTGTAGCCAAATGTTTGTGCAATGCATCGGGAGTGCATTCTGGTGACCGAAGTATATGTAGTAAGAAAAGTTCCTATAAACGAATGTTATCATATTAGTTTTAGAAAAAATCAATGATTTACTTCTTGCATATTTTTGTGAATTGATATTACTACCCTTAGCATAAATAAAAATGTGGGGTGAACATGGTCTTGATAGGTGGAACAAATTGAGTATTCTTCAAAACTTCACATACATAAAAAAAATAAAAATAAAAAATCATGCACGTAGTTCTTAAGGAATCTTTCACTTCTGTTAGCATTTTTGACAAAGGATAATTTGATGCAAAACCCGCAACTCACCGTTGTGTATATCCAAAGCATTCGGGAGTTTGGGAGGGACAACACAGGTAGATATTGTGGTTACATTGAGGGCACGGGAAGCTCAGTGGTAGCTTGCTTGTGTACTCAGCTCAAGATCGTGGGAACGAAACCCGCCCAATGCCCTAAGGTTTTTATCTGGCAGGTGAAAAAGTCTTGACCATGACATCCTTCGGACGTTAAGCGATGGTCCCGAGCCTGTATGATGTCAGTTAGTCATTAAAGACCCCTATCCTAGGTGAATAAACCTGGATTTGCAAACTTAAGAACTCTCACAGTAGAAACTCTCACAAACGAAAGAGTGCTCTGGTAGTAGGCGATATGATCTCGTAGTTAAAACCCGGGCATGTGTCACAGTAACTAACTATATTGGTCACAATATGATGGACACAGAATCACAGAGTTTGTTGAGTAAGAAGCCTGGGAAATATAACACATATGAGATCTTGCACTCTTTGTTCCGCTGGATTTTAATTTTTCTGACTGTAAGATTAAATCACTGTGAAAACCGATCTTATGTCGTCTCAATCGAGATCTTTTTTACAATTATTTGGAAAAATCTGCCTCATATGTATATTGAACCGATAAATAATTCCAACTAATGTGAATAAAAATATTTATAAAATAAGATAGGGCCTGTATCTTTGAAATAAAGATCTCTATAGATGGACGCTATTAAAATGTATTTTCAACCAGGAGAGGGGGCACCGGCAATGGCCAGGCCCCACTTCATTAGAACTTTCGACAAAATAGGTATTGGGAAAGCTGTCAAACGTTAGAGCCATAGACTGACAGACGTCCAGCACAAAATATCTTAAATTTAAATTTTCAGTCAGTAGCGATTACAGGATTCTTCTTCAGAAGGTGGATAAAAATGATTCTCTTCCTCTTGAAAATGCGTGTTAATTCCCAACGGGTGCATTTCTGCATCATCAGGCTAAAACATAAAAACAACTGCATTACCTACTACATAGTTAAAACTTGAGTATCATATGTACAAAAATAAATAAATTTACATAAATCGTCATTAAACTCAAGATATATAATCACTTTTATTCATCTTATAAAATTTTAATTTTTGATGAGATTCATATATGAAAAAAACATTTTCGTCCCTATAATTTTTGGGGTGTAATATTTTGTACAACAGTTCTTTTACTACTTAATAGACGAAAAAAACTAAAAAAAAAAAAAGATTTAGTGGAATCCAAGTCATTGATGATCTAAAAAGTCTGTAAATGTATGTATTTGTAAATATATTTATCTATTTGTGTATGTATCATTTTTTGATGCTACATCAAAAGCAGTCATAACATCAACAAAAAAATTGAAGTTTTTTTTTATTTTAGCGGTTGCAATAATTCATTTTAACGAAAAATTCACAAATAACTTTCAACTGACATATTTAATATCCAGTGGTGCTCCCTCTTTTTGAAGAGTGTTTAAATTTCTGCTTGATTTATGTTGGTCACACCCCAAAATGCTGGTCCCTTAAATAAACTAAACATAGACTCGAACTACTAACGGCATGTCTGGAGTTCTGCGCTTCCCCCATAATAAATCCAAGAGAAAAAACGTAAAAAAGAAAGAGGTTGTCTCTAAACTAAACTAGGTCTTGTCGGGTGGTAAGGCAAAGAATTTCGGCAAGGTCTCGCAAGGAGGGGTGGCTATTTTGGAAGAAGCCAGGGGACAACCACAACAAATAAACTGCCAACATACTCAGAGAGTGCCAGTGTCTAATTTTAGTGAATAGTCACCAATGTTGGGGTATTTTAATTAAAGTGTTGGTAAACAACACCGTTGGGCTACACAAAGCTTACGATTAATAAAATGGTATTGTAACGTTTAAAAAAGCTAAAACGAATAATCCTGGTGTTCTGAGCCAATAATAAATTATAAAAATCGACAAAAAGTTATAAGAGCAAACTTAATCATAAGTAGTAGGCGATGACCTCTTAGTTAAAGCCCGGGCATGAGTCATAAAACCTAACCTAACCTATTATATACGTGGGTTGTTAAAACATAAAAAAATATATATTTACATACCACTATTTCTATTCATATCCTCTTGATACATTTTTGAGGGAAGATTTTCTTATCTCGTGCTCTTCAATGCAATATAGAAAAAAGAGCCGTCCTTGTCTGTCCTCAAGCTCTAAAACAAAAAATATACGCAAAAAAAGTTTTTAGATAAAATTCAAAATTGCTTTGTGTAAGTTGAATAGTGGCCCACTACAGGATTTAAAACATCATAATATAAGGACAATTGATGGGCTGATTTTGACGTAAAAGTCATGTGTGGCAAGAGTGAAGGCCACACAGCTGCTATCTATGATCTACATATGGCACTACTTTGGTAGTTCCTTCCCCTGGTGGTGATAAAGTGAGCTACGATCCATCCAGTAAATCCCACAGGGAGGAAGGCAAGGTGAAACCACTCAATTGAAGGTCATTGTATATAATATATTATGTATATCATATATATTTGTGTATCATAACATGAAAATCCTAGTCATTTCATGACCCGGCATACAATGAAATTAAATAAAAATTTGAATAATGTATCAACTGGTTTTTACGTCATTTCAGATTCGAGATTTTACCGTTATTCATTTGACGATTTTTTCATAAGGGTCTGTATTGATTTTACTTAATATTTTCTTCTTCTTCAAATTATCTTTGTCCCATCTAGTATTTATGGCTGTGTTTTTATTTCACTCTTTAACAATTGACGGGGTTAGAATCAAAATGGTCCAAGTGACATTTTTGAAAATTTTTTGTTAAGTGCACAATCGGATACAAAAATTATAGTTCTGGTCAAGAAAAAAGTTGAACAAGTTAAATCCTAGCCAGTGCTGAGATCGAGTGGCAAATCACTTATTCCATTTTTGTGACATGAACAAGTAACTTAAACATATCAATAGTGACCTTGAAATTAAGATTTTTATTCAATTTTATGGTTTGCTAACAGCAACCTTCACCATAAAAGCAGAAGACAAAATATTTCCGGTTTCGATAAATTATAGATTTTTTAAATCAGTTAATCCACAGTTTCTTCAAAGTTTTGAAAATGTCACTTAAACCACTTTGATTCTAACCCCGTCAATTATATAACCATAGGTCTTTAACGAGTACCTGACATCGCGCAGACTCAGGACAATCGCTTAGCGTCTCATCCGCGTAATCAAGAACCTTTCAAAGAAATATATATATTTCATCCAAAATCAAACCAATTCTGGCATCAAATTTAAAATCTACAAGGCATTACTGTGTCTATTCGAGTCTTCCGAGTTATACCGTTATGAGGTAAAACCGGATTCTACATTTCCTATCCCTTGAGTGGAAAACACGCAACAGCTGTAACAGGTTCAGACGAAATTTCAATCGATGAAATCAGGTAAAACGACAAAATCTAGCGAGTAGAGTTTACGGGATGCTCCCAAGGGTTGGTTTAATTATGTAAATAAGGTTTATAAAGGGGTTGCTTCTATTATTGACAGTCAGAACAAGGGTGTCAGTTGTTCATTAAATCAAGGAGGTCCAACTTCCTCAAGACTCATTAAAATTGGGGTAAAGTTGGTCTAACGAAAGTCTGTTCTGAGGAGGGTGATCATCGGAAGGAATAGTATCAGAAAAATACATATAATACAAATACAATACAAATACACTTCAGTTCTTGGACAGAAGTCAGCCTTGGCGTAACTCGTCTTATTTGCAAGGGGGAGATGTCAATAGCCAAAGACGTCAATAGGATACCTTCAGCAAAACAGTTGCAACAAGAAAGCATAGAGGCTTGAGTAGAACGTAGAACTGAGGGAAGATTGTAGGCTTCTCAAAACGAGGTAATCAGACACAAATGTGCATTTAGGGTGAGCGCTTTTGGTTGTTACACCATCCTCAGACCCAGTTATAAAAACTGTAGCTAATTAACTCATGACCAGTCAAATTAAAATTCAAGGGGCACAGCTATGACTGATGACGTAGAACTACGTCTAGTATATTCAGTTTTTCAAATTAAATCAAAAGAAATCTTTCTTATTTTATTTATTTCATATAAATGTATGCTATGTACAATTCATGGTAACTATCACAATCGATTATGCATTAATTTCACTAGAAGTAGAATAGGCTGTATTATGTTAGTTAGTTATTATGATTTGAAGAATGAACAAAACATAAAACAGAAATAAGATTGAAATAGTTTTAAGAATTTAGTTTGCACGATTTGTCTTTTGATTTCTGTTTCAATAATTAGTTTTTAATTTTATAATGTAGATTTAATTAAATAAACCCCAATACTTGTTCTTTAAATTCTATGCTATTCATTTTCCCTGTTGGCCCAGTAAGATAATTTAAAAACCTTTGGATTAGATTTAACATTTTTGCAAAATTTGAAAATTGCACGTCTTCAACCTTTTGATATTTTTAAGGGCCTTTTTCGGAAACTACCGTAGAAATCAAAATTTAGTAAAAGGCCAGAGATACAATTTCTACAGGAAATGTGGTAATTTATACATTTGTTTTCGGGGTAACAACCGAAAGCGCTCACCCTAAATATACATTTTGTGTGGGAAAGGAATATATTTTTCTTTTCCTAATCTTCGAGTTTCCCACTACATCGGCCAGTTCCAAGAAAACTCAGGTACTCAGATCTATTGCGAGTCAATATAGGCTCATATGAGACCAGGACTAGCAGATAACTGCTAGAGAAAAGACAGGGACAAGGAAATGGATGGCCCGGGGAGTAATGGAGTAATGTAAGGGGACATGTTGACCTCGGGTAACTAGCGTAAATAATTAACGAAGTACAGAACACTAATTTAACAGCAAATTAACCGACAGACTCATCAGCGTGTCCTAGTGAAAAATTGCTTTTCTTGTACCCTGTTAAAGTAGAATCGATATTGGCTGGATAAAGTTCCAACTTGAAAAATGTGTTGAAAGAAGAAAAAATATTGTAATGGATAGCCATGTTCATGTCACAAAATACAATGAAGCTATTCACAGCTCCAAAGGCGGACAAATAGTAGCACAATCTGGTGAGAGAAAATTGGAATCTGAACATGGCGTAAACAAAGAGTAATTCATAATATTCCTGTCAGGGTGCATTTTAGCAAATGCGCAAAACAGACACTGGATCCGAGTTTTCACCTTCTAATCTTTCATATGCACCTGAACATATTACCGCTATCTATTTCATCCTTATCGGACCTATCGGGCGCTATAATGAATGTTTACTTCCCCAGCTATACAAAGTATAGGAGAAGTTACATAATAGATCAGAAATTCGAAGTTGAGTTATCACCGGAATTTCATGTTTCCAAAAATGTAAAAAACAATTTTTGTCTGCCAGTGTTTTTGTGACTCACAAGATATCTCCCGAGAAAATTAATGTATCGACTAGAAATTATATATATGTGTCCAGAACCCCATATGGACGACACCTATTGACTTTCAGCCAAATCGGCCAAAGGTAAGGTTGGATTAGAGGGGAGGCTTAATAACTGTCATTATAATAAATGTATCGATATAAAATTTCATATATGAGTTCAAAACTCTGTATGGACGACACTTATTAATTTTCAGAGGAATCGGCTGAATAAAGAGGGGGATCATAGGGAAGCTCAACTCAAAAACCCCAATAACAGCCGATGTAAAGAATGTATCGACATGAAATTTTATATTTAACGTCAAATCCCCATGAGGACACTAGCTAATATTTTTTAGAAAAATCGGTCAAAGGGAAGAGGGGAATCGAGGGAAGGGTGTCAATCCAAAAACTCTAACTACTGCATAATTTGTCACAAATTTTAGTATCAGGATTTAGAAGCCCTTCCAGATCACTTCCAATTCGTGTCATTGAAAAATGTACTGACTGCATGAGATCTCTTTTCATGTAGAAGTTACAATAAAAGTTTAAGAAAAGGATGAGCCTCAAACGTGTCTTAAACGAGTTTAAATTGATTATAGGGAGGAATGTTGGGCAGGAATCTGCGGCATCTGGGAATGAAGAAGGAGATGCTAATAAACAGGGAAGCACTCTTTACCTTCGTAATGAAATTGAGAGGGGGGGAGGGGGGGTTCTTGGAGGAGTCGGTGAACAAACTTCTCCAAGCTAGGGCAGCCTCGCGCGCCGTCTTGTGTCAACATGGAGAACCCCACTCAACTTCACTCACTAATTGATTAAATCTTATCAATGCTGACAATGGTAATGCCAGCATCTCTTATGTTGGACAGGCTATGTCTGCAATCATTAATAATAATAACAACATTTATTTCCGTAAAAAACATGGTAATAGGATACTTCATAAGATTGGATACATTAAGATAACTTATAATTTAGGTAGCTATTAGGAAGCCATGGTGGCCGTGCGGGTTAGAGCATAGGGCTTTGGTCGCATGGTCTCTCACCATGGTTGCGGGTTCGATTCCCGTTAGGGAGTGAGTTTTATTTCGTAGATAGAATTCCCTCCCGGGGCCATGGATGTCGCTATTAACTCTTAGAGTCTGTCTGACACATGTGATTAATAATAACAATACTATTTAAAAAATAAAATGAAATTAATAAATAAATATTTATGAGTACAAAATTTATATACTAATAAATACTTATTATAACTCTTCCGGAAGTGTCTTTCTCATGACGATATTTCGGGACGTTCATATGTCCCTTCATCAGGTCACAATGTGCGAAATATAGATAAGAGAAACAAAACAAAATAACAAATATATATAAAAAAAATATAAATGAATAAATACAAAAATAAATTGGCATTAAAAAAATGATAATAAAAGATTTTTAAAAATACATAAAAGAATAAACCAAGAAAAATAAAATAAATTATATTAGTTTATTGGTAATAAAAAAATAATTATAAATCGTAGATTCGACAGACTTTAAAGACATCCATCTGTGTAGAAATTCTGCCAACAAAAAAAATAACATAAATGCTATGAATCAAATGATGTTTTTCGGATTTTTATAAATTGTGATTATTTTATTATTTTTTAAGAAATGAAGAAAAAAATTGGATTCCTAGCAAAGGGTTTGCTCCAACATTTTTATACGTTTAGTTTAGTTTAGATGTTTTTATTGTTTCTATTGTGTTTCTAAATGGGGAAGAGCATTAAAGGAATTAATTCCTTTATGAGTTAGACATTTTTTGTAAAAAAGAAGCAATGTTTAGTTGTTCGAAAACCTTTTTTCTATCGGAAAATATAAGCTTGTAAGTCACGTTGCTCCTTTAGTAGTCATCCATAGCATCAGCAAGTAGAGAGGTTAGTGCTGGAGTCAAAGGACTACTGCGTCTTATTCGAATAGATCTATTAATTTTATCGAGAATTATTGTATTCGTAAACATAGACTTTTTTTTTTTTCATTTTTGAATCAAGGAAGAACCTGAAATTCTTGTGAAAACTCGACATTGAATTTCTAATCGATTACATAACTTCCCCTATACTTCATATGGCTGGGGAAATAATTCTCCACCTCCACGAAGGATTGTCAGACCAATGAAAAATAAGTGGTCGGTGAAACACCAATGTACATCCCCAGGACGAATTAATCAAGTGTTCACTCTCCCTCTAAACCAATCGAACGTTTGGGCTAAAACTTAATAGTTGAATAACATATGGGCATCTGAATCCTCACATTAAATTTTGTGTCGATACATTCATTATTACGGCAGTAATTACAGTTTTTGAGTCAAGCCCCTCTTTATTGATCCTCCTCCTCTTCCCTTCTTTCAATTTCTTGAAAAATCAATAATTGCCGTCCTTAAGAGGTCTTGAATTTAGATATTAAATTTCTTGGCAATACA
Source organism: Aradus depressus (assembly GCA_963662175.1). Taxonomy (NCBI): domain Eukaryota; kingdom Metazoa; phylum Arthropoda; class Insecta; order Hemiptera; family Aradidae; genus Aradus; species Aradus depressus. Next base: position 13,440,856 of record OY759215.1, read on the forward strand.
ATCATTATTTCGACAGTTTTTGGGAGTTTTGAGTAGAGCCCAGTGGAGAGTCCTTCATGAGTCTCCAGGATAGAACTTCACAATCTCTGATCTGATGTTAACTTTGTAAGGAGCCAAAAAGGTCCTCTCCTCCCCTCCATTTTACATTACAGGCATAGGGAAAAAAGTTAAATATATTGCCCCTATATTTTCTTTCAACTTTTCAGGACACATTTAATCGTTGTTTTCTTGTAGTTTTATATAGGTCATAAAAAAATAAACTTAAACCCTTCGTATGTAGTGATAAAAAGGGGAGAAAATCAAAATTTGTAATTCTAATGCAATATAAAGGGATACTAAGAAATAAAAAGAGGGGGATATTGTTTGCTATTTTGGGTGGAGCGAGAAAAGGAGGCTGTAAAATATTTATACCTCTTTGGGAGGGGGGGGAGCCTGTGCTGCATATTATAAAGGGCACATTATATGAGGTCCGGGGGGTGTAAAACCTATGAGACAGAGAATCGTAAAAGGAAAAATAAGAAGAGAAAGCAATTTTCAGGGGTGGTTATAGTAAGGGATGGTGGCGGTGTTGTGGAGCGGAACTCTTGATAAAACGCTCCTTTCTATAAATCCCATCTTCATCTTTATCTGGTCTAAAGTCCGGTTTATTTAGCTGAGGTAGTCCGTCTATGAGGTGACAGGAGCTAGTCAGGTCGTCAAACTGGCACCTAGGTTACTTCTCATCCCTCATAAATACACCCTTTTATAGAGGGGTTTTACATCAGCCCAAGAATTTTAACACAGCGACTTCTGTTTTCTATTTATAAAGATACAACTGTTGTTGGGGTACAATTACCAGCATCTATGATGAAACGTATAGATATGAAAGGTCCACGGGACGTAAATTTATCTAAATTATAAGGACTAAAAAATAATAATAATAAAAAAATAAATAAATAAAAAGGAATTGAAAAACAATTTTGATGGATGGGTAGTAAGAGAAATAATAAAAGTAAAGGAAAATAAAGTTGAAAAATATTAATAATTAATATGATTCAAGACGGCAATAAGTCGCGGTTCCACCTCTTCTTCAACCTTCGTGGGGGGTTATGTGGTAAGTGTTGTAAATATAATGTACGTATTTCTGGGGTTGTATGTGTGTAAAGTTTGCTAAAAAAACGTATGTAAGTAGTTTGTATTGTTTTGGGTACTGTGTGTGTCATGAGATGGTTATGAAGTGTTCTATTGTTTACGTATGATGGGCACTGTGTTATCAGTTTAAGGGTTTTTGACTGAAAATCCTGAATTCGTTTGATGTTTTTCCATGTCTAATTTTGATCGTCTATTTAGAAGAGCCTAGCGTATTTTTGAGTCGACGGTTCAGCGTGTTTAGTCGGACTGAAATTATATATGTTTTCATAGGAATTTCATGACGTCAATAAGAATTTATTTTATGCAAATTGGCCAAGGACTATGCGCTAGGAATTTCATTGAACTTAACTAGGACACCTTGTAGTTATCAAATCGTATATGTGAAGCCTTCTACGCGTTTCTTTACATCTAATAGTACTAGAGGGCGTCGATAGCTCAGTGGTATGCGTGCTTGTCTTCTGAGCTCAAGATCGTGGGTTCGAAACCCGACCCTTAATTTATTTTACCTCCCAGGTCCTTCGGACGTTAAGCGATGGTCCCGAGCCTGTACGATGTCAGGTACTCGTTAAAGACCCCTGCCCTAGGTGAATAAAAAAATTTAGGGTAGGCAAAATTTAGGACTCCGACAGTAGAGTCGGGCTCATGTCCACCAGAGTGACGAAAGAGCACACTGGTAGTAGGCGATATGACCTCGTAGTTAAAGCCCGGGCATGAGTCATAATAACTAACTCCAATAGTACTCCACCAGGATGTGACGACTAAACTGCCGAATGTGTGCTAGAGGCTCTTTAGAACAATTTTCATTTTAAAGTTTATTCCATAAACAAAAATATATTTGTCATTTTTCAAAAGCTTTACATACATTGCAGGGATTAAGCCAATGGTGAGATAATACAATTCTTCACAAAACCATACAGAATGTTAAATGAAAACGTCACGTGTAGTGAGTGTAAGAGATAAACGAGGATTTGTTTTGGAGGATGGATTTAAACTGAACCCTCACAAATCCACATTGAAAGAACAATAAAATAAATGAAGAGAGGACAATGAAGTGGTCGGATCCTGGTCATTGTTCATTGGAGAAAAAAAGAAGAGAAAACATCCAAAAACCAGTGTTTGTTGACAATCATCCCTCCGTCTCTCTCAGCCTGTTTATACAAATAAGCAGTAGATGGCAGTGTCAACAATACAGTAAACCCAGGAAAAATGTATATTAATTCCATGTTTCTTCATGCTGTCGTTCATATGATGGCTGTCAAAAGCCAAAAACCTGCCCTAAAGTAGGTTATTGTTATGAGAAAAAGTAAAGCAGGGTTTGTGTAAATATGCCAAGAGCAGCCCTTCGCCAAGTTGGTCCTTCCTTCTGGCAGCCCTCCCTCGGCTAAAGTTTGTTTCTCAAGAGGCTCCACCCCCACCCCACATCACAATGTTATTACCTCATGATTCAATATAGGAGCTTGTACGATTAACCCAACAATTTAGGCATCTTTTCCTTATACCAATTTTCTTTAACGTATTTTTCAGCATATTTCTTTTTCCATAAAAAAAAATAAATCTAAAAAAAAAAAAAACATTAAAATCCGCCACGAACACTTTTCGAAAAATTCTGTTCTCTGATAACATTTAAAACAGATGTATGTATGATAGTTGTTGCAGCTGGGGTATCGGCTGTTGTCCAGCACATACAGGCCGGGGTGCCTAGAATATAACAATAACCAGCTGAACAATCATAACTCAATGATCATAGCAACATATCTTCTTAACCACACTTGTTTTAACAATGATCTGAGGGCGCCGGTAGCTCAGTGGTATGCGTGCTTGACTTCTGAGCTCAAGGTCGTGGGTTCATAGCCCGACCGAGGCCCTTAGTTTATTTTATCTGGGAGGTAAAACAAACTTAAGCACGCCGTCCTTCGGATGGGACGTTAAGCGATGGTCCCGAGCCTGTACGATGTCAGGTACTCGTTAAAGACCCCTACCCTAGATGAATAAAAATTTAGGGTAGGCAAAATTTAGAACTCCCACAGTAGAGTCGGGCTCATGTTCACCAGAATGACGAAAGAGCGCTCTGGTAGTAGGCGATATGACCTCGTAGTTAAAGCCCGGGCATGAGTCATAAAACCTAACCTGTTTTAACAATGATAATATTGATTTGTAAGTATTCAATTATTGCGAATTCTAATTTTTGCATATTTGAAAAAAATAAAATGAAAAAATAAATAAAGTCCGTGTTTTGATGACTTACTTAAAATTTTTATTCTAATTATTTTTGTAAAATATATTTTTTTTATTATCAATAATATGTATTTTTATTACTATCATTAATTTTAGTTATTTACTACGTATTTTATTGTTATTTGTTAATAAATTTATTAATATATATATTTTTTTTTTATTTTGCTCTTTGTGATCTGAGGAAGAGTAGTGTAATTGTCCAGGATAATCGTCGAAAAGATTTAGGTACCTTAAAAAAATATTAATATAATATATTTATAATTAAAAATGTAATAAAAACCTATACATATATCTATTATATTTATTAATATTACAATTTTTATATTAATTGGTTTTCTATTATGTATTTTATTTCTATATTTATTATTATTTATTTCCTAAGTGTTTAATGTCGGTTGATGTATATACTTTTAAGCTATATAAATTAAATCATATTATAATTAACTTCGCCCGGAATAACTTAAAGCAGATTAGTAACTTTAAACATGTTAGTAATGTTATCGTGAGCCCAAACAAGCCCCCAGTAATGTTACCTGATTAGTAACTAAGTTACTTGATTTTACAATAAGTTGACAATTCTAATGACTTCATTACCGGTGATTTGTGATATACATAGTACATATATATATATATATATATATATATATATATATATATACACTACTACATAATCTATGATTTAATTGGGCTTATAATGTTGCTACATATGGAATTTCATCATAATCGATTCAGTAGTTTTTGCACCAATGTGTTACAAACACACGGTCAGACACAACTTCTGAATTATATAAAGAGATAAAAACTCTTATTGAAGGCAATCTGTTATAGATAGGTAAGTACTGGCGTGGACTTATTATTGACAACAATTCCTCTACATATGATTTTGATTTTTCTTCAACGGTTTAGGCAGCGTATGCAATAAATGGTGCACATCCCTTTTGATAAAATATAGTCTCTCCACCGGAAATAAATGATCTTCCCAACGGTGAAAGAATTATTCAAATCGGTAAAGTAGTTTTCGAGATAATCTCAAATACACAAACAAACTTTCTCTCTTTATATGTTAGTATAGAGAGGGCGCCGATAGCTCAGTGGTATGCGTGCTTGCTTACTGAGCTCACATAGTAGAGTCCGGCGCATGTCCACCAGAGTGACGAAAGAGCGCTCTGGTAATAGATGATATGACCTTGTAGATAAAGCTAGGGCATAATAACTATTAGTGTAGATAAATAACGCTAATAATGGTCCCAGCACACAAAGTTCTTATCTTGTGTACTGCTTTGGCCGTGATTCACCGACAACTTTCTTCATCTCCTCTTCATCAATACTAACTGAACAAAACTCTCCAAACGCTAAGAAGATATCTGAGAAGTAGGAAGGAATGGTATTGTCTGGGAGAGCGGCCTGATTACTAAATGTCTCCTCAGGTGGGGGATGAGATGCATTGTTCTCCACATCTCATTGGAGAGGACGACGTGCCAGCCCCAATCTTTTGTTTATGCCCTAATTGGGCTAACTCGCCCCTACAGGCCCCGCATAATGGAACAGACAAAGTAAACTCAACCCTTCTTTTTTTACCTTAAATAAAAATACCTCCCTTAAAGTTCTTTTTAATTTTAATTTGACTTTCTTCAGCCTTCTTCATTTTCTTTTACTAACTAATTCTAACAACTTAATTCAAACCCTGGTTGGAATAATTTTCTTTTTTTTTTTTCTTTCTTTTCTCCAGCTGCACGAAGCATAGGGAAAGTTATATATTCTGTCTCAAATTCGATGTTGAGATTTTTGGAATTTCAAGTTTTCCGACCCCTTGATTCCAAAAATTGAAAAAAATTATGGTATATGGATGGCTGTGAACACGATAAATACCGAAAGAATTAATGTACCGACATGAAACTTTACATGTGCATCCAGAACATTTTACGAATGCCGTTGTAATGAATGTTTCGCCACAAAATGTCATATGTAAATTCAAAACCTCATAAGAATGAGAGGTATGAATTTTCAGTGAAATGAGCCAAACCGAGAGACTTTCAAAAAAATGTATTGCATATAACATGTGCCTTTAGATTAACTCTATAACTTTTATTTGTAACAATTATTGATTAGGTCAAAAATATAAGCTGTATCTTGTAAAATGTACTTAGGCCGAAGTACAGTACTTACACACACACAGACGAAATGTTCAAAATGTATTCAGGAGACGTTAAAATGTGAAAATCGGTTGAAAATTCGTTCTCGGATTTTCGCACAATACTTTCTTATAATAATTTCCAACTAACGAAATGCGCCTTATAAGGAAAGTAAAAATGATACGTATTGTATAATGTAGGTATGTTATTTAAAGAAGCATGCTCTATAAGAAATCAAGTATGTTATTTGAATTGATATTTGCTGTCTTTAGATTCCTTACCGAAATAGTCTAAAACTTTCTGTTAAAATATTGTAAAATTATATCTTCTAATTATTCCGTCAAACTATCCCCAGGGTGCTGTAGCAGTTAATATAATTAAATTACTTAGCTGGTTGAGTCTCCCAAGGGGGCGCTGTAAACCTTCTTCCCTCAGATTTTTATAAAGTTGAACAATCTGAAGAGGTTTTTCCCGCCGGTGAGCTCCCCCGCCCCCGCCAAAACGACTCAAGTTAGCCCCCTCTTCAGACTTTTATTGGCCTCGATATTAATCTGAGTTGAGAAAGTAGGGGGGGCGCCTTCTTCCAAAGAAGGGGAGAAGAGGAATAAAAAATATATATTAAAAAAAAACTAACAAAGTTTATAAGGTGAGAAGGAGCGTCGTTATTTCCCCAATTAGGTAACAACACGCTCCACAGGTCTTTTCGGTGGTTGAACTCTTGTTCTTGTTAGTTATTGAGGCTCATGCCCGGGCTTTTAACTTCGAGGTCATATCGCCTTCTACCAAAGCGCGGTGGGCCCGACTCTACTATGGGAGTCCTAAATTGTTATTCACCTAGGGGTCTTTAACAAGTTCCTGATATCGTACAGACTCGAGACCATCGATTAACATCCAAAGGACGGCGTGCTCAAGATTTTTTCACCTCCAAATAACAAACCTATGGGCGTCGACCGGATTTCGAACCCGCGATCTTGAGATCACTCGGAGACGGCCTCAATGGTACACTTCTTCGATCGACAGTCCCTAACGAAGAAAGCCTCATAGGTACATGCGACTGTTTCAGGTGAAGGTGGCAGGTGTAGAGGCACTGAGGTCGAGGATGACATGGGCGGTCGAGAGGTCTTCTGCAGGTTGCCAACTGACCAGTCGGTCGTCCAAGGAGTAAGATCGGCCGTGTACTGGGGCAGATCTCCAGCATAACCTGAAACACACAAACACTAAAATAGTTGATGGATGCCAATATAGTCGATCATTAGCAGTATCAGAAAGGGAAGGAAAAACAGAGGAAGCTAATAAATAAATATACCAAAACATACTTCGTTGCCAAAAAAAAAAAAAAAAAAAAAAAAAAAAGCGAGAATTCGACAAAAACCTGCATACAGCTCCATTCCAACGATGATACAGCAATCTATCTATAAATTATTTTTTTTGATTCCGAAGGTCGAGAACTGCAAAATAAAACCGTGTAAAACAAGGAGTTGACAACTCTGTATGCTTAGATTTATTTTGACAGACCAAACAAGCAGCAAGTGGCATTATTTCAGTCTGGCCATGAACTTCCTCCATAGTTGTTTTAATATTACTATTATATTGAAGACCTCCGTCCTGACAAACGGCCACAGCCATTGTTAGTATATTTGTTCTCATAAAAATTAAAGATGTCTACACACTGTTTTATGAATCTCCAGGATCGGTTAACGCAATTGCATCATCGTCAATGGCAAATCTATATGTGTTTGTATACTAAGATTTAGTATCCTTTGATGTATATAATCTATAAGCTATTAGGTTGGACAATAGTGAATAACATATCCAATTACCTTGTTGAAATGAAAATAAATTTTATTCTGGGACCGAGGTTCACTAAGAATAAATACTTGAAAGTCAAAAAGAAAGAAACAATAAAATAAAATATAAATTAGTCTTAAGACCAAAAACAAACAAAAAAAAAAAAAACTTAAATTAATGCTACTGTGGAGAATACCGTACAATGATTAATATACATATAAATAAATTAAAAAACAAATAAATAATTAAATAAACACTTTAACTACATGGAAAATAGATGTATATTGTAAAATATTTATTTAGTTAAAGAGAAACAGATGTAATACTAAAATAAGTAATTGAATAAATAAAATAAATACAGAGATAGGAAGAATTGATGGTAAATATAGGAAAATACAAAGGAAGGGGATGAAAGGGTAATCATGTTATGGTTTAAAGGAAAATATAATAAATATTATTATTGATATTTAAGATTTTTGCAGAGAGATTGTGAAACACTTAATAAATTATAAAGAAAACACGAATGTTTTTCAAGTAGTGTCTATTTCACAAGATATATAAAATATATGGAGTACTTTCGGTATTGCTTGTGAAATAGACAATATTTAAAAAACATTCGTGTTTTCTTTATAATTTAAATATTATTATGCCAGAAATTAGGCTAGTACCAGTGCAAGACTTGTTCCAACTCCTGCCTAGTTTTTTTGTAATAATTTATTTTGACTTACTTCGATTGTATTATGGGTGCCAAATGTTACTTTCACATTTTGATATTCTGTCTGCAATCTCTCTTTAAATATTCCTATGCAAAGCTTGGTTGGACATGAGCAGCCAGGCAGCAGGCTGATGGTGTAAATATTGTACACTCTACCAGACTAGCACGAGGAAAGTATCGATTTTGTGATCATCCTTCTTATGAATTCAGATTTGGAAAAAAAAAACTCTTTAAAATGAAAACAATAACTTGGGCACAGATTTAAATATAAGAAGGACTCATAAGAAACAATTTCTTGAGAACTGTCGTTGGAAACCTCTGTCGAGGAGCTACAGCTGGCATCAAATGTAATTTTTTTTTTTTTCATTTCCTCAATATTACATTTTATGTTTTTAAGAACTAAAGGAAGTATTATAAGCATATGCATCGATAAGCAGATGCATCTTAACGTTAGTATCAAAACTTGGCGCACTCTCCCCCCCCCCCCCCCCCCCCCCATCACCCCTCCCCCTGACTGGAGTACTAACCGAGTTGAGGGGGATAATGAGGGGTGAGTGAGTAACCCACATTCGTTAAATAAAGAGATTTATATTTTTTTTTTAAATACTTCTTAGAAAAAAACATATAAAGTGTAGAGTTAGCATCAAAAAGTCATTTATTCATACAACATATGTTAAAAACAATTCATTTACAAATCATATGTTAAATACAATACATTTACAAACCATATGTTAAATACCAACACTACATCCTCTCTTCTCCTACACGATCGTCTTAACATTCAAAATACTTCACTGGCTTCCTAATCCTGGGTCTTAAATCATACGGTGTCCTGGTACGCCCGGACTCTGCAGGATCTGTCTCTTCCTGATTCGTTCTCTCCTCACCATGGCTCCTATCTTCTTCCTCCCGTCGTTCTGCCCTCTGGATTCCTTCACCTTCTATATCCTGTTCCTCTCCCTCTAGAGTCTTTTTCGCTCCACCTCCCATAGGAATAAGGTGTTTTCTATTTCTCCTCACATCTCTTCCAGCTGACGTAACCACATATGACCGAGGGTGCATTGTACTCCCACGAATCTCCCCTGGTCTTTATAAATCGGGAATCCAAACTGTGTCCTTTGACAACAGAGTTGGCAAAGCTGGAGCTCCTTTTCTGTTGTCGAAATTATTCTTATTTCTTAACCTTATCCTGCAATCTTTGGTTGTAAAAGTTCTCAACTGTTCTTTCTGCACAGCTTTAAAATTTTTCTACTGAAAATTACACACGGTAGTGTCGTTCGCAGTTTTCTCCCGTATAAGAGTTGTGCTGGAGAGAGTCCTGACTCCAACGGAGTGTTCCTGTGGGAAAGTAAGCCCAGATTCGGGTCCTCACACTTTGTGAGAATGCGTTTAGCAATGTCAACTGCTTTTTCTGCCTCGCCATTTGACTGTGGAAAGTAAGGACTTGATGTGGTATGTTCGAAACCATACTCGACAGAAAACCTTTTAAACTCTTCTGACACGAACTGCAACCCACAATCTGACCGGACAGAGCACAGAATTCCATGCCTGGCAAAAATGTTTTTAAGTCTAGCAATAACAGCGTCCGATGTAAGTCTGTCCATGTAAACTACTTCCAGGAACCTTGAGTAATAGTCCTGAATCACCAGATACCACTTTCCATTACACTTGCACAGGTCTACGCCGACCACCTTCCAAGGCTGGTCAGGCAGGGTTGAAGGCAGCAGAGGTTCCGATCTGTTGTACCTGTGCTCCAGACAGACAGGACAGTTGCTCACTAGGTTCTTGATGTCTTCGCTGCAGTGCGGCCACCACACTGATTCCTGTGCTCTCCTCCGACATTTGACAATTCCCATATGCCCTTCGTGGATGCACTGTAATATGTCTGTTCGTAGCGCCTTGGGAATAAAAAGTCGGGTCCCTTTCATTATCAGCCCTTTAATAATATTGAACTCACTTCTGTGCTTCCAATAAATTGAGCTTCTTTCCCAGTTGTTATTTTTCATATACTTTTTTATCGTTTCACACTCCAAATCATTATCCTGTAGATTTTTAATTTGTTCCAAACGCCTGTCAGAACAAGGCAGAGCTTTAATTACGCTTTCAATGAAAAGTTCCTCTTCCAGAATATCCGTTGAACAATCTACTTCTCCCGTAGAGGGTTGCCGTGAAAGAAAATCGGGCCTATACAGCAGTTTCCCAGGTACATACCGTATAGCGAAATTAAAACAGAGTAAACGCATTCGGAAGCGTTGTAACCGAGCTGATAAATCTGAAATAGCTTTCCTTCCTAACAATTCAACTAAAGGCCGGTGGTCGGTAAGCAACACAAATTCTGAACCGATCAAAAACGCAGAAAATTTTTCACAAGCCCATGTAAATGCCAATGCTTCCTTTTCAATTTGGGCATACCTGAACTCGGCCGGTGAGATGCTTCTAGATGCAAACATGACGGGCATCCAAACATTGTCATGTAGCTGTTCGATAGTGGCGCCCAGTCCCCGAGTTGAAGCATCTGCTGCTACTCTTCTCTGCGCATTCCTTCTATAAGGTGCTAGAACAGGAGCCGACGTCACTGCCCGTTTGATGTTCTCAAAAGCCTTTTCTTGTTCAGCCAACCACACCCACTCGTAGTCCTTTTGTAACAGTATGCGCAGAGGAGCCGTCAAAACCATTAAGTTAGGAATGAATTTCATTAAATAATTCACCATGCCTAAAAATCCTCGTAGCTGTGACACATTAGTTGGGGGCGGCAGTCTCTTTATGGCAGCCGTTTTATCTGGGTCCGGTCCGATCATTCCATCCTCAATTAAATGTCCCAAAAATCGTACTTTCCTTACACCAAATGAACATTTTTTTATGTTCAAAGTGACTCCCTTTTCCTTCAGTTTGTCTAAAACTTTCCTGAGCCGAACATCATATTCCCCTTGATCCTTTCCCACTATCAGTATATCGTCAGCTTGGTTAACTACCCCATCTAGGCCAACCAATAACTGAGCGACGTGCTTCTGGTAAACTTCGGGGCCCGATTTAATTCCAAACGGTAGTCTTTTGAAAAAGTACCTTCCAAATGGGGTGATAAAAGTGGTTACCTTGTAACTGTCTTTAGTCAAAGGAAGTTGCCAAAAACCATTTGAAGCATCTAGGAGTGAAAACACCTTTGCATCCCCTATTTTGGCAAGCGACTCATCCACGGAGGGAAGCTGCAGCCTCTCCCTTAGCACATACCTGTTAAGTTCCGTGTAGTCCACACAGAGGCGGACCCGGCCGTCCTTCCGAGGAACCACAACCAGAGGCGCACACCACTCGGTAGGCTCATCTACCGGCTCTATGATCCCATCTGAACACATCCGATCCAACTCTGCCTTCACTTTGTCCTGAAGTACTAAGGAGACTCGTCGGGGCGCAGCGATAGCAAAGGGAACCGCACTTTTATCTAACCTAATACTATAGGCACTCTTGAGGCGACCCATTCCTTCAAAAACAGTTTTGAACTCCGAAACTAACTTATCAGTAATAATAGAGTTAATGTTCAAATTAACAAGTCCTAATTTCTCTATAGCTTGCCTACTCAGGAGAGGCATTGGTTGTTCTTTCAAAATATAGACATCTTCAAGAATTGTAACATTCTTGAAAGAAATCGGAATTCTCACTACGCCTAACATGTTCAATTTCGTTTTTACTGGTCCAAAAAAAATCTTGTTGGTACTCTTAACCTCAAGTCCCAAATCTTTGCACAGCTGGCTTCCGATCACTGTCGCATCCGCGCCTGAGTCCATCTTGAACAAGACTTCTCTATCCGCAACAGTAACCTTTACTTTCCAAGCTGTATCAGATTCGACTTCCGAAATGTTAACTTGTCCTAAGTATCCGGTAACTCCACTTTTGGGACCTTCCTGAGTCTCCAGCTGATTAACTAAGCCCTTTTTCCTAGGAGAGCTTTTCTTATGGCAACATCGACTGTAGTGCCCCATTACACCACATTTGAAACATTCAGCTCTGTTAGCTGGACATTCGGTCACCTTGTGCCCATCAGAAAGCCCACATTTGCTACACTTAACAACGGGACCTGACCCGCGCATTTGCTTATATTTTAATGAATCTATTTCAATACCAGACCGAGGTTCTCTGACAACAAACTGCTGCTGCTTCACGTTCACAGCCTGGCGGACCTTTAGGATAGCAGAATGCAATGTGAGCGACTCGTCCATCTGGAGCCGCTCAGAAAGGGCGTCATCCGCCACCCCGATCACTATAAGATCCCGGATTAGTTCCTCCTTCAAGCTCCCCAACTCACAGGACTGCGCTAATTTGTGCAGATCATTGATGAAAGCGTCAACTGGTTCTCCTGCTAGCTGACGCCTTTTCAAAAACTTCGACCTCTCATATACAATTTTTTTTTTGAAACCCAAATAAACCTCAAACCTTTCTTTAACGATCTCATAAGAAGCCATCTCCTCCTCTCCCAATCCAAAAGAATCCAACAGATCCTCTCCTTCATCCCCCAGACAATAAAGTAACATACTCACTTGACTCTTCTCATTTTTCTTTTCTAATTCGGAAGCGACTCTAAATCGTTCAAATCTTCTAATCCAACGAGGCCATTCAGAAGGAGATCAAAAATTGAATGGTTCGGGTGGTGTTACTTGGTACGACGGTACCGAAGTCTCTACCATGTCATTTTTGTCACCTCCAACCATTTTCGCAATATATTTTTGCATACTTTAAAAAAAATGTACAATTAAAACGAACTACATATTAAATTACACCTGACACCATTTAGAGTTAGCATCAAACTGTCATTTATTCGCACAACATATGTTAAATACAATTCATTTACAAATCATATGTTAAATACAATACATTTACAAACCATATGTTAAATACCAACACTACATAAAGGGTTTCATAGATGCATATTAATGAATGAATAGCTTTATTTATTTTAATTATTAATAAAATATTATAAAATTAATTATATTTATTTGTATAAAAACAGTGAAGTAACTAAATTAGTAAATAAATATATGAAGTCGCCTTTTCTTTTAAAACAACCAATGAATGAAAAAAAAAAAAGACTTATTATATCATCGCTGTTCTAAATAGTGTGGACGAGTCGAAGTTGTATGTTGTGGAGGTGAGGTGAGATGAGATGTGAAGGTGGACAGAGAGTTGTTTTTTTAGGCTTAAGGTGTGGTGAACCAAAAACGTGGAAATAACAGTGAAATTGATGCGCAAAGGAGGTACTTTTATTTATTTACATATATGTACAAACTATATATGCCCAAAAATATAAAACATGTATTTGTTCTTGTATTCTATGCTATTCATTTTCCCAAATTAAAAAAAACAATATGCCGTCTCTTTAGAAATCCAAATGAAAAGTTTGTTAATTGAAATTTTTTTTTAAATATGAGCACTTCCTTCAAAATTGCACGCCTTGAATTTTTTAGGGCCCTTTTCGGAATTTACTGTAGAAATCAAAATTTTGTAAAAACCAGATAGGTGTACAATTTCTACAGGATTTTATAATGTTATTTGTTTCTTTTAATTTTATTATATTATTATATTATTATTAATTCAATTATTATTTATTTAACATTTACATAATTTTCATTATCACACTACATGTACATCTTGACTAGCCCACACGTCTTCTTCTAGCCAGGAAGTTGAGCGAACGACATTGGAATACCTGTGAGTGAGGGCTAGGAGATCCTGGGACATAGCCAGCAGCTTGGTCCACCACCCAACCATCCTCTTGTAATGGCTGTGCACACGACCCGACTCCAGCCTCACGTAGTTTTCGGGACTGTTGTAGGGAAAATGGAGAAGTTTAAAACATAATATCCGCATATTCAGGGCCCCAAATTTCCTACATATACAGAAGTACTCATTCAGACAAAGAATCTTAGAGTTGGCACTTGGATTCCCAGCTACGGACTTACACGATCTCAGTAATCTCATTACCGCCGATCTTAGATGCATATTAATTGTAACAACTGTCATTATAATTCTCGCTTAATTCCTCTTTAACTTTTAGACTTTAAAAACTGTTGTCGAGTTTTTACTTTATTATTTTTTTTTGTGAGCGTCCAGGTTTGCGTATTCTTCCTTCCTCTTCGATAAGAGAAGGGACTTATTTTATTAGATTTGGCAAGAGAAGTTCAAAAATCATTGTATGTTTTAGAGGGGGGACGGAGGGGAGTTGCACGGGTATCCCTCGAAAATGGCTGAACGTATATTCACGAAACTTGCACGGTATTTTAAGGATGGCCGGCGCACTTTGATTTGGTGGCGCTGTTGTGAGGAGATTTCTCTTCTTTACAACTACAATGCTTAGAATATCAATCAAAAATATATATGAGTTACTCGCGGACGCCAATAAACCGGCTAGTTGTAAGTCCGATTCTAATATAGCCGACTGGAACCCAGTAACAATCCTATGTAAGAGGGTGTCTTCATATTGGCAAGTGTCTTGAGGGTGAGCGAGGTTTGTCCAGGACAAACACCGGACACCAGACAAGATGAGATGTCCAATATCCTTCCAGAGACTGGCTATCATTAACTCCACCTCATAGTGTCTCCATTGGACCCTGGATAGTGAGCATTTTAGGGTTTGCCACTCTGACTGCAAGTTCATCTCATAAGTATAAATATACTGTGATGTATCTATTTTAATTATTAATAAAATATTATAAAATTAAATATATTTATTTGTATAAAAACAGTGAAGCAACTAAATTAGAGAACAATTAAATGAAGTCGTATTTTGTTATAAATCGAACGAGTAGAAAAAAAAGACGACCATCAGCTGTTTTAATGAAGTGGACGAGTCAGTTGGTTGTGGAGGTGAGAAGCCCGAGGAGAGATGTGAAGGTGGAGTCTAGAAATGAGGAAAGTGTTTAAGCTTAAGGTGTGGTGAACCAAAAAAGTGTGAAATAACATTGAAATAGATGCGCAAAGCAGGTACATTTATTTATTTCTACATATATATGCCCTAAATAACGTTGATTTGAAGAATGGCCAATATTTAAAAAGAAAAAAGACTAAAATATATGTTAAAATTAGGTGGTAAGATTTCTTTTTCTAAATAATTTGATTTTTTTAAATATTTAAATCTCTTAGTTATTCAATTTATAATGTGGGTTTAGGTAAATAAACCCAAATATTTATTCTATCAATGCTATTCATTTCCCTGTTAACCCTGTAAGATAATTTAAAAAACTTTGGATTACATTTAGCATTTATGCAAAATTTAGAAAACAATATGGCATCTCTTTAGAAATTTTAAAGTTTGAAAAACATTTTTGATTAAGCTTATATTTATTAATGGTAATTATATTATAAATTTAAAATTAGTATAAATTTACATATAAATAAATCTGAAAGACTGTATGTTTGTTTGTCTGGCCAGCACGCGAAAACGGTTGAATTACTTGGAAAATAAAGGCCAGGTCCGGTTTGGTGGCGTGCTCTCGAAGCGGGCCTCCTTCATTCTAATCGTCCTGTTAATTAGGCTCGCGTACATTCGAAATTATACTCTTCATTTATTATCAATAGCATGCCCTTGAAATAAAAAAAAATTTCAAATGATTACCAAAAAAAAATAGAAGCGTGAAAATTCGGGTCAGAGAAAGATCAACTTTTTCTAATTTTGCCTCTTGCTTCGCAATTTCAAAAACTAATAATTAACAAAAAAAACGCTTCGATGAATCACTTACCATGTAATTCCTAAGAATGATTTAATCAATAAAGTTCTTGCTCACCGAAAATCAATTGTTGACTTACATAGGAGCTCATACTAAATTTTGTGTCGATACATTCATTACAACGGCAGTTATTAAAATCTTTGTGTTAAGCCCCCCCATCCCCCTTTCCTTTGACCGATTTGGCTGAAAATCGATCTGTTTCATCAGAATGTTTGCGTCGATACATTCATTCTATCGGGAGTTATCATGTTCAAAGAAACAGTCAGGATTTTCTTTATTTATTTTTTTGGAAACGGGAGAATGAGGACAGATCGCATAACATCCACTATACTTAGTCTACCTGGAGAAGTAAAATGAACAAAAAATCTATTCAGACATAACCCGTCATTACCTCTCATTAAGTACCCGACACGACACTAGTATATCCATCAATTGGAACCGACTCTGTTATTTTCCCGTTTTGTTTTAATGGGATACAAATAACTAAATTATACCTTTATAACAACATTTATTAATAATTACGTGTTTTATAAATTTATATCATTCGTTACAATTTTACCTTATATTTCAGACAAATAATGGGGCAAACAATAAAAAATAAATAATAAAATATAATAACCTTCCATCTCCTGATTAATAAAAATAAATAAAGATGTATATGAATAATGAGTATTTACGCCAATCCAGGTTTATACAGCTATAAAATTCGTCAATGCACTGACTAAAAAAATATCTCTCCATGTAAAGTCTACACCAGGTAACCTTACTCACTTCTTTTTATATGTCGATCGAAAAAAAAGGCGAAAAAAACAATTCGATTTTCGATGGTGTGTACGAGTAGCATGCCTGGATCCGAACTGGACGGGTGTATAGATGGGTAACCACGATGAGGAGGTTCGTCCGTGTTTATTTATCTTTAGTGTTTCCTAGACGTCGCTATTTCATCATTAAAGTGACCAACGGGAGTATCAAAATTGTATTCTTTGCGATACTGTTAGATTTGTACTTTTTTTATATATCATGTAACCCATAGAATAAAATGTCGGTCCTTTTAGTGATGCAGTGCAGGTTCTACTGAAGTATAAGAAAGAGTTAAGGCAGAGAGCAAAAACGTTATTCATAAAACCACCTAATGGAAGTTAGTGATATCACAATATAATAATGGAAGTAATTGTAAATGCATTATGTAAAAAATGGTACCCTATCACGTAATATAAAAAAGTTGGTGAATCACCGGCTTTGTATTTTTATAATACAAATTAATCAATTACGTGTTCGCTTACAAAGCCAATTGATAGTTGGCGCTAAAACTGAATGTTCAACTTATATAGTGGCTTCTGAATCCTCTTGTTTTGTTTTATTTTAAATATTGAATCCTTTCAAACAAAATTTTGTATCGATACATTAATTACACCAGCAGTTATTAGGATATTTGAATCGAGTTCTCCTTCTCTGACCCTCTCTCCCCTTCGACAGATTTCACGGGAAATTGATAGATTTCATGTCGGAAATTTCATGTCCATACATTCGTAAATCGGCAGTTATTGAGAATTTTGTGTTGCGCCCCCTTGCTGAAAATTAATTGGTGTACTTATCGTTCTTGTAGAGCTTTGAATTTACATATGAAATTTCTTGGCTGAAAATCAATAGATGCCGTCCGTTCACAAATATACAGCATTTGTTTTTCATTTTTGGGAGTCGGAAAACATTAAATTCTGTTGAAAACTCAGCATCGAATTTCCGACCGATTTTCTACCTATGTATTCTGCAATCTATAAAAATACAAATAGAAGTGGCCTCATATAGAATTAAGAAACATTAATAAAGTGTGCAGTAACTTAGTCTAATTCTAAAAACAATAAAACCAGTTAATAATTTTCATACATACCACCAACTTCGTTTTTTTCTTCCAGCCACATTTTTTCCCTATTTTCTCCAAAAACTCATTATTTAAATAGTCCATAGTTGAAAACTATGATCAAGCATAAGTTATATAGAAAATACAGAGGTATCAGTCCAAAATATATTATTTTATTTATTCCACTAGTTTCGACAATTATCTGCCATCATCAGAAGGTGTCTTCTCTTCAGTAGCCGTAGCGTTCTTATATACTTTTTGAATAATTATTAAAAATTATTTTTTTCAGTCGGATCTTTTTATTATTACTTTCAATTATTTACTTCGAGAAAATTTTAAGTTTTGTTAATGTATTCGGATTTAGAAGTTATAACAATTGAATCAGCATAAGCCACTATCTTAATTTTTTCAAAAGGTTGTCCGAGAACAGGAAATATTTTGGTTTTTTGGCTCAGATACTATTTTAAAGGTTTTATTTTATTAATCTACACATTTGATTTTGGTCGTAAAGCCCAAATTCGGTAAACAGTCATAACACATTATCTCATCAATAATATTGAACAAATGTTTACCTTTCCTCTGAAACGTATATTTCTTCAGCAGTTAAATTGACTTTAGACAAACTTTAGAGTCTAGGGAAAAAATGAAAGGAACTATTTAATGTATTTACGTCAGAGTGGGGGCGCAGGCAGCTCAGAGACGTGCTATCTGGGAGCTGAAGAAACCTTGAGAAGGCCGTCCTTCGAATGGAACGTTAAGCGATGATCTCAAGCCTGTACAATGTCTGGTTCTCGTTGAAGTCCTCTATCCTAGCTGAATACAAATTTAGGGTAGATATAATTTAGGACCCCCATAGTAGAGTCGGGCTCTGTCCATCAGATCGACAAAAGAGCGCGCTGGAGTAGACGATATGACCTTGTAGTTAAAAGCCCCCTTATGTCATAATAACTAACTAACTTTACGTCAGAGTAATTATTTTTTCTTAACAGATCCAACTTCTAGTTTTCTTTGTTTTGTGTTTTGCCTATTAGCCCTCTCACTGTTTTCCTAGTTGCATAATCAAATGTGCAATTCCCATTCTAATAGGTTCAGAAACATTGCCGATCTGGTTGGTTGGTTTATTTAAAGCGAACATCTACTTAGGTTATTATCGCCCTATTATTATCGCCCTACCGCGTTATATTTCTTGTCCTTAGTGAGCCAGGGGACGCTTCATACAAATGATGGAAACAAGGACCATGAGTCCACAACAGCCATGATGGGAACCCACAGGAGGCCAGGGGGCAAGCAACAGCCCGCCGGATATGACAGAATAGTTACCACATAAGAGTGGGCGGGCTCTACCGAACTAGAACTAGCTGTGAATGTGGGGCGGTCTATGTAGGACAGTCAGGGCGGAAAATGTCAACCGGAATAGGGGAACATTCGCCAAGCTTTTGTATACTTATCTACATGAAATAGTTTTAATTCTAATAATTTTTATGTATTCTGTGTCTTTTTAGTAATAATAATATTTTGCATTTTATCAAGTGATAGAAAGTGCTTTCTATCTTAACTTAAAATGTTGACTTGAACTCTAAAAGTTAGTAAGTAAAAATAAATAAAATGATATGAGATCATATCGCCTACTACCAGAGCGCTCTCTCGTCACTCTGGTGGACATTAGCCCGACTCTACTGTGGGAGTCCTAAATTTCGCCTACCCTAAATTTTTATTCACCTAGGCTAGGAGTCTTTAACGAGTACCTGAGGACCATCGCTCGGGACCATCGCTTAACGTCCCATCCGAAGGACGGCGTGCTTAAGTTTATTTTACCTCCCGGATAAGATAAACTAAGGCCCTCGGTCGGGTTTCGAACCCATGATCTTGAGCTCAGAAGACAAGCACGCATACCACTGAGCTATCGGCGCCCTTCGGGCCAATATAACTTGCCATGAAAAAAAAAAAAATATATATATATATATATATATATATATATATATAAGGGCGCCGGTAGCTCAGTGGTATGCGTGCTTGACTTCTGAGCTCAAGGTCGTGGGTTCTTAGCCCGACCGAGGCCCTTAGTTTATTTTATCTGGGAGGTAAAATAAACTTAAGCACGCCGTCCTTCGGATGGGACGTTAAGCGATGGTCCCGAGCCTGTACAATGTCAGGTACTCGTTAAAGACCCCTACCCTAGATGAACAAAAATTTAGGGTAGGCAAAATTTAGGACTCCCACAGTTGAGTCGGGCTCATGTCCACCAGAGTGACGAAAGAGCGCTCTGGTAGTAGGCGATATGACCTCGTAGTTAAAGCCCGGGCATGAGTCATAAAACCTAACCTATATATATATGGATACCTACCATAAAAACCAGCTGACTTTACGCAGCTTCTTAAAGCATTTGTTTTCAACGTAGGGAACTTAAGAAGAACTCTTACGGAATTCTTTACAAAGATCAAATGATCTTTAACGTACAGTCCGCTCCGCCAAAAGGTGATTATGAAGGTGGCATCTGTTAGGTAGAGTTACACTGAACTGATGGGGGCGTGGTGCAGGAGCCTGATGTGCGGATTATCTGCTGTAAGCGGTTTGCACAACCATCTGCCGGATCATCTCCACTTAACTGCACGAATTTCAACTAGCCACTTAGTATTAGTAGCTCCACATGGTTCTACGAACACTACACGATACAGCATGTAACAGCACTTTACCTTAATACTACCTACCTACAGTACACATACATAAAGGACTATGTATAGGATTTGGATTAAGGGGGCTAGAACATAGGAATGCATTGTTTTCATGGATTCACCACGGGCGTGAGTTCGAATCCCGTCCGGGGGAGAGTTTCCCCAAAAGGGTGGGAGTCCAAAAGCGATTTAGTGTGATAATATGATAATTATGTAAAATAAATTAAATGAATAATAAATAAACAAATAATGAAAATATACAAATAATAAATATTACCACATTTCCTGTAGAAATTTTAGGTGGTCTTCTACTAAATTTTCTTTTCTACAGTAGTTTCCGAAAAGGGCCCCTAAAAGCCCAGACGTGTAATTTTGAAGAAAGTGCACGTATTTTAAAAAATTTCAATTAATAATTATTTCATTTAGATTTCTTTTAAATATAGTAATGAGATGCCATATTGTTTCCCTAAATTTGCAAAAATGTTCAATCTAATCCAAAGGTATAAATTGTCTTACTGAGTTCACAGGGAAATGAATAGCATGGAATAACAGAACAAATATTGGGTTTATTTATTCTTAACCTACATGATGAATTGGTTAACTAAATATGGAAAAATAAAAAAACAATAAAATTATTTTACAAAAAGAAATCTTACAAACTAATTACTTAAAACTATTTCAGTATTTTTTCTGTTTTATAGTGACCACTATTTATCATTCTTTTATATTTTGGGCATAAATACATATAAATAAATAGAAGTACCTTTGCTCATCTACTTCACTGTTTTTTTTCACTCCTACATGGTTCACTACCTTAAGCCTAAAAACACTTCTTCTTCTAGACTGTCCACTTCCACATCTCAACTTAGAATGGTTCCTCACTATTTGAAACAACTGATCGTCGATTTGTTGTTTATTCATTCGTTCCAAAAGAATATACGTCTAGTCCATTTTTGTATATTTATTCACTATTCAAGTTACTTCACATTATAACTGAGAGAAAAAAAAAAAAAAAGTTACATCACTCCTAGCAGCTGTTTTTATACAAATAAACATAATTAATTTTATAATATATTAGTAATCTTAATGTGTGTACATTTTTTACATCACATTAGATTAGTATTTGGGACATCCAAAATAGCCATTATTGCAATATATGAGTTAAGCTCAACATAATAACAAAAGAATATATCGTACATTTTCCACGTATTCATATCATTAATTGATACTGTCAGGAAATCACTGATAAGGCATCTCTTTTTAACTAATTTGAATAAATGATCTCCACTCGTGCCAAAATTAAAACTTTATACATTCATTTTCACAAATTAATTAACGTTTTTCTTCACCAGATTCTTACGAAGTATAGAAGAAGTTATGTAATCGGTCGTTTTCAGCAGAGTTTTCAACGAAATTTCATCTTTTCCGACATCCAGATTCCAAATATGAAAAAAAAGTTCGTCTGAGTTTGTCTGTGAAAGGTAGAATATAATGAATCAACACGAAATTATATATGTGAATCCAGGACCCTCTAACGATGACACCTATTTATTTTCAGCCAAATCGACCAAAGGGAAGGGGGTGATTAGGGAGGAGGCTTAACCCAAAAACTCTAATAACTGCCGATAGAATGTATGTATTGACACGAAATTGTACATGTGTGACCTGAACCCTATAAGAACACCTATCGATTTTCAAAGAGAAGGGGGATTGAGGGGAAAGGCTATATACAAACATTTACACACAATACATACATATAACACACACAATACAAGACAAAATGTGACAATTACAAAGATAAGATAAAATAGGGGGCCATGGTGGCCGTGCAAACTAGAGCGTAGGTAGGGCTTTGGTCGAATGGTCTCACCATGGTTTGCGGGTTCGAATCCCGTCCGGATGTGAGTTTTTTTTCTGCCAAGCAGGAAGGTATGCGTGAGGCGGGAGTGACCTGTCTTCAGCCTCCTAATGACCACTTCCTCTCTTCTTGCTCCTCTCTCAGGTGATGTCCTTGGCAGGACACTCCTGCAGGTCTTGCCTGCCGAACAGGAAGCTATGAGTGAGGCGGGAGTGACCTATCTTCAGACTCCTGATGACCACTTCAGCTCTCCTTGCGCCTCTCTCAGATGATGTCCTTGGCAGGACATTCCGGCAGGTCTTGTCTGCCGAACAGGAAGCTAAGAGTGAGACGGGAGTGACCTATCCTCAGCCGCCTGATGACCACGCTCCTCTCTCTGATGTCCTTGGCTGGACTCTTCTCTTGATCATTCTCAGCTTGTTGCCTCTTGCATCATCTCAAATGTGTTGCTAATCCTCAGTGATTCTGCATAGTGAGCCCCACCTTCTAGACTGCCTCCATTGTTGAACGGTGGTTTGGTTAAGCAGTCTGTTGGTCTTCCGCGGCCTCCTTTCTCTAGATTCTCATTGTTGTCTTCACTCCGCTCACACAACTTGCCATGCTAAGAGAAAAAGGAAAAACATAGGATAATAAAGTTATTAGTGCTGATGTTTTGTATAGTTTATGTTGGACTGTTAAGGAGGTAATGGATCCATTTCAGAGGCCTCCCCTACATCGGCCGATGGTCTTGTGAAGGATATTAATGGCTAGACATAAACAAGAATTGTTGGTATAACCTGAATTATGTCATAACTGCAGGAATGCATCGTAAAAAATGATAACAACCGGCCGCCATGTACCAAAGGTTGGTGAGCAACAATAGTCAGACATTAATAGCTCCGC
Source organism: Aradus depressus (assembly GCA_963662175.1). Taxonomy (NCBI): domain Eukaryota; kingdom Metazoa; phylum Arthropoda; class Insecta; order Hemiptera; family Aradidae; genus Aradus; species Aradus depressus. Next base: position 13,463,839 of record OY759215.1, read on the forward strand.
CATCTTTTGTATCCTACGCTCTTCAATACCAGTTTAGCTCCTTTTGTTGTTTCAGTACTGCTTAGAGTATTTCAATCAATACACACAACCCTCCCACTAGTTTTTTGAGAGAGTGCTGGTCATGATCAGATTCTCCCCCTCAGGGCTCTCAGCCCTCTCGACTCTACTATCCCGCCTTCTAGTCTACCTCCACTGCTGGATGGTGATTTGGTTGGGCATTGTACTGCTCTTCCGCGGCCTCCTTCCTCTACATTAGCTGGACGGGGATTGACAGCAGTAAGCGGGAGTCAAAGTCGATTATTTATTTTATGTTATTAATTTATTTGTCATTATTTTTTTACATATTAAAATAAGAACTACACAAATATTAAGAGTAGCTAGGAGAGATTATGGTCCATCCCGACAGACGGTCAATAGACCATTGTCTAATGATGTAGTAGTGTTTTCATTTTTCTGTTCATTGTACATTTTTATTTAAAATAAACACTTTTATCTATATATACAGTATACAGTGAGCGACGTGCAACCAATTGTATATTGGTTACCAATTGTATATTTGTTTTAAAGATAGAATTAAAGAATATATATTCTAAATAAGGAACCGAAGCAACCGGTTCACTTTCGAAACTCACATTATCGAAAATAAGCCACACTTTTGACTCAACCGAAGGTATCCATTTTTGCTCAAAAAGCAAACTACTGGTAGTTTGAAACAACTGAAAATAATTAAGACACTAAAAAAAATTGTCGGTGAATCGCCGGCAATGTACTTCCCCCGCATAAATTAATCAATTAAAATTTCACTCTCTTTCCAAACCAATCGACCATTTGCGCTAAAAATTAATTGTTGACTTACATAGAGGCTTTAAATGTTGTGTCGATAGGTTCATTATATCGGCAGTTGTCAAGTCCCCTCTGACCCCCTTCTCTTTGGCTCATTTGACTGACAATCAATAGCTATTGTCCTTATGGGGTTTTAGGCACATAAAATTCCATTTAAAGATACACATAGGCAGACAGAAAGATTTTTTTTTTTTCATTTTTAGAATCAGGGGGTCGAAAAACATGAAATTACGGTGAAAACTCACCACCGATTTTCTGCTCGATTACATAACTTCTCCTATACTTTTTTTTTTTTTTAATCTGCCTCGGCAGACACCACACTAGCCATCTATGTGTTATTATTTAGTTATTTTTACGACATCCATGGCACCGGGAGGGAGTTCTATCTACGAAATAAAACTCATTCCCGGACGGGATTCAAACCCGCAAACCAAGGTGAGACCATGTGACCTACTTCTATTTTTATAACTTTAATTTATATCTTCTTTGATATTCATTTCTTTGATTTTAATTGTAACATGTTCACTAGAGCGACAAAAGAACGCTCTGGTAGTAGGCGATATGACCTCGTACTTAAATCCCGGACATGTACCACAATAACTAACTATAACTATTTCAGAAGGAAAATTGTTTTATATAGTATATGGTCCTTTCAAAAGTTCCGTCGTTTTTTTTTTATAAAGAAATGTTTATTTTGACCGTGGCGTCTTGGTTATGATTCTAATTCCAATGCGACATTTGCTAATGTAAACAGCATTGTTTACTATCTGTGAAAACAGTGTAACATTTTAATCCAGTCACTGCTAGACGTTCAAACTTATATATTAAAATGGTTGACATTGAAATTCAAATTTGGTCGATTTTACTTTATGAGTACTCGGCTTAAAAGCTACTATGGCCGCTCGAAAAATATGCTCCGTATTTGGTGAGAAGGCTGTCTTTCCAAATTTCGTCAGGGCTCGTACTGGAAGACCTCAAGTTGCCGAAGAACAGCAAGTTCGGGAAGTTATAGAGTCGGATCCACGTCAAACATGTTCGGAAATAGGTAACAGACTAGATATTTCAGAAGCAACAGCCTGGAGATACCTATGTACGTCAAATGGGAAAAATAAAAAAGCTTGACAAATGGGTCCCTCACAAGTTATCGGATGCCAAGATGATTCGATTAATAACATCTTCATCTCTAGCTTGTGATGATCCATTTTTAGACAGAATAATCACTTGAATGAAAAATGGGTATTATACAATAATTTTAGGCGGTGTTATCAATGGCTCTCAGCTGATGAAGAACCAATAAAATTTCCGAAAGCTGATCTTCACCCGAAAAAGGTGTTACTGGTTGTTTTCTGGACAGGCAAAGGCGTCGTGCACTATGAGCTCCTAAGTAAGGGGCAAACCATCACTGCAGAGGTCTACTGCACGATATTAGACCGCTGTCAGTCTAAACTTAAAATATTCGATCGAGGACTAGTGAATAGAAAAGGACCCTTGCTCCTTCAGGACAATGCTTGACCATATACGGCAAGGTTGACCAGGGATAAATTGATGGAGATTGGATGGGAAATTTTACTCCACCCGCCATAGTCCCCAGACCTATCCCCCACTGATTATCACCTTTTCAGATCTCAGGACAATAGCCTCAGGCAGAAATATTTTGATAACCGGCAAAGCCTAGAATCGGAGTTAAATAAGTTTTTCGGCACCAAAAATCCATAGTTTTAAAAAAAAAGGTATTTGGGACCTTCCGTCACGTTGGGATAAGGTTGTTGATTGTAAGGCGATTATTTTGATGAATAAAATGGTTTTATATATATATTACTTTCTTTAATTTTTAATTACCTAAAAAAACGATAGAACTTTTGAAAGGACCTGATAGTTATTACTCTATAGATAATCACATTAAATTACTCTATAGATAATCACATTAAATTACTCTATAGATAATCACATTAAATTACTCTATAGATAATCACATTAAATTACTCTATAGATAATCACATTAAATTACTCTATAGATAATCACATTAAATTACTCTATAGATAATCACATTAAATTACTCTATAGATAATCACTAATTTTAGTAGCATATTGATTACTAAAGAATTCCTAGGAACCCGTTCTGATTGGGGTTCTGTGTCCGGCACTGGTTCAGTGTTTTTATTTTTATTTTTTTTTTAACCATCTTCTTTTCATTAAAAGGAAACCTGTCTTGTAAAAGAAGTATGAAGCAATGGTTGGGGCCCTTCCGCTAATCTCTTCCGGAGGAACAGGAACATTGCCAAAATCTGAGTCCAGTTTGCTATTGAGGAGATCAGGTTAGGGTCACTCCCAGTTCCTCTTGAAGGGCCCTAGGAAACACGATCTATGAAGAACCGCTCTCATTGTCATGCAGATGAGGATATGAGTGTTGCAAGAGGACATGGGGAGATGTTTTGAAAGGCTTCGCAACCTGATGAACTGTCGGCAGCAAAAGCCTCAGTCGACGTTAGTCTAGCCTAGGAGCATCTAGCAACAGGTACGTTTTGGTCTAGTGTCACCTTAATGTCAATTTCGAAGTTTGTTGTCTGAAACGATTCTGACTTGTGCCCGACTCTTTGGAAGTCCTAAATTTTGCCTACACTCGTTTATTTAGAGTCGTAGCCCTTTATCCAATAGTACAAAGGAGCCGGAAATAATTCAATGTTTTGATTATAGCCCTCATGTACTCCAAACTTGGGCAAAAAGTCTCAGCAACTGTCCTTCTCTTGCTCTGAGGCAGAGATTCCTAACTTATTCTCACTTAAAAACAAATTAAAGAAAACATAAACACCATACCTGAATATATCATATCAATTCAAAAAATAAAATTCATGACTTTTCTGATATATTGTCTTATAACTTTTGAGCCAGGCATGTTATCGAGTTGTGCTTTTTACTGCCGTAAAAATGTGCGGGCAAGCATTCTTGTCATTCACTGAGCGTCTTGATGCCGATACGTCATCATGCGGCCGAGGTATATCTACCTCCTAGGGAGGGCGCCGGTAGCTCAGTGGTATGCGTGCTTGACTTCTGAGCTCAAGGTCGTGGGTTCGTAACCCGACCGAGGCCCTTAGTTTATTTTATCTGGGAGGTAAAATAAACTTAAGCACGCCGTCCTTCGGATGGGACGTTAAGCGATGGTCCCGAGCCTGTACGATGTCAGGTACTCGTTAAAGACCCCTACCCTAGATGAATAAAAATTTAGGGTAGGCAAAATTTAGGACTCCCACAGTAGAGTCGGGCTCATGTCCACCAGAGTGACGAAAGAGCGCTCTGGTGGTAGGCGATATGACCTCGTAGTTAAAGCCCGGGCATGAGTCATAAAACCTAACCTAACCTCTACCTCCTAGGTAACATATTCAAAATATAAAGAAAAATTAATGTTTTTCAAAAATATGGTCTATTTCACATGATATATGAAATATATGGGAATACTTTCGGTGTTGCTACCATCTTCAGCCACGACCTAACAAATACTAAATGAATGTTCAACCAGTTAACAATCCAAACGGTACTCTTTATTCGGCCCCCACTGGGTTTTTCTCTGTCCCTTCTGTACAGTTAAATTTTAAAATATAGAAAATATTAAAAATAAAATTTCGTCTCAAATTGAAATCTTAATAATAAAAGTCTTATTTTTTATTTTTTGAAATAGTATGTGCTGATTAAAATACAAAATTTGTATTTTAATCAGCACATACTATTTCATTATATATTTAATATATATGCATATATGAAATAAATCAAGGATGACAATAATAAATATATGAATAAAAATAAAAAATATAAAAATACAGAAAATAAAGATATATTATACTCAGTTTTTTGAGGAAGTAGTTACGTATACAAAGAGACTGGAGGATTAAATTATTGGCGATAAAAGGGGTGAATATTTGAGATTGGTCTGATCGTTCATACAATTTCCTTTTTGTAGTGCTCTGTTTATTTCCAGCTGTTCCAGTGAGTTGAGTAATGTACCTTTGTCACAAAAATGTTGGTATTGTATGCCCGTATTTATATGCGAAAGTTAAGTAAATATATATTCCTTCTTTGACTGTCAGGTAATAAGAAGAGCCAGACACTGAACTGGGTCGGTATTGAGCACACTTGACATATTTTAATATTAATAATAATAATATAATAATATTTTTTAATTAAATTTTATGGATCCTTTCAAAAGAGGTGTGCTTGGGTCAGCCGGCAATATCCAATTCTCCGCTGAATTGGGGAAACAAAGAAATAGATATGTACATGCAAAATATACTTAGGAGAAGAAAACAAACAACAAACCAATGAAAAATGTAATGTGGGCCACAACAGGACTTTCTCATTTCATAATGGCGTTACTGGGTATATAAAAAGAATGCGATTTTCTTTGTTTCATTGTACAAAATTTCATCAAAACCTGAAAGGTTTTTTTTTTTTGCCTGAATGCTTTGGCGTTTGTGTCTCATTTATTTTGGCGACACTTTTTCCACCGCTTTTTTATTGATAGATAGATGACAAAGCTCCTCATCTTAAAAAGTTAAAAAATAATACACTTTAAACTCCAATTTTTTCGTCCAAGCTATAAAAATATTGAAATATTTTGTAGAAGTTGTACTCTTTCATGGTCCAATATATCTAAAAATTTTCATATTGAACGGCTTTGTCCAATTTGAACAAAATTAATTTTAACAAAACACAGTTGAGTGAGCAGTTGTGCAGTGTGGGCCTTAACTGCACCAACTGTGCAAGGAGTGCAGCAGGAGCACAATGCTACCTAATCTCGCTGCGCCCACGGATACATATTCATGTATAAAGGTTTCACTGATTCACTCTAAATGGATTAGATTTGATCCACTATTCATCCGGGTTAGTCCCCGCTTCACTGCACCACATTTCAGGATATCAACCCTAAAACCCGACCATTTCCCATTTGTCAACTATTCATATGAAATGTTCACTTCATTACCCGTTCCTAAAGAACCCTTTAGACTGTTTTAACCAATTCAACTTTTTGACTAACTACGAACTTAATTGATGCTGCTAAAGAAATTAAAAAAATTAATAAAAGTCGTCGGTGAATCACCTGAATGTACTTCCCCAGAACGAATTAATCAATTAACTTTTCGCTCCCTATCCAAAAGCTGTCGATTGTTTGCGCTAATATTCAACAGTTGACATACATAGGAGCTCTTAATTCTTCATACTCAATTTTGTGTCGATACATTAATCGATAAATCGATCAGCACTTAATAGGGTATTTGAATTGAGCCCCCTCCCCTAAAACCCCCTTCCCTTCAGCCGATATCGCTGAAATTGTACAGGTTATGTCCTCATTGGGATTTGACTTTAAATATGAAATTTCATGTTGACACATTCATTACATCGGCAGTTATTGAGGTTTTTGAGTTGAGCCCCCATCTGATCCCTTCCCTTCTGTCGATTCCGCTTAAAATTAAGTATCGTCATTATGGAGTTTTGAATACACATATGAAATTCTGTGTCATTCTTAGAATGGCAGCTATTACAGTTTTTGAGTGAAGCCTCTGACCTAACATCCCCTCCCCCCCTTCCCATTAGTCGATTTGGCTGAACAACAATAAGTATCGTCTTTAAAAAGTTCTGAATTTACAAATAAAATTTCGTGTCGATACATCCATTCTATCGGAAATTCCAAGATTCGGGAAATCCATTCTATCGTGTTCACAGGCACACAGAATTTTTTTTTTTCGTATTTGGAATCTAGAGGTCGAAAAGCATTTAACTACGCTGAAAACTCCGCATTGAATTTTTACACGATTACATAACTTCCCCTATACTGCGTATTCCAGGGGAAGTAAAAATAAAAGAAGATAAAAAAATATCCAATAGTGATAATATGATATGTATATAAATATGTTTACTTTAAATAAGAAATTTCATATCGGTACATTCATTACATGGGCAGTTATTGGAATTTTTGATTTGAGCCCCCTTTGATCCCCCTCCCTTTTGCCGATTCCGCTGAAAATAAAAAAGTGCCATCCTTACTATGTCGTTCTGATTTCACATATGGAATTTTATGTCGATATACAACGGCAATTATTTTTTTCAGTTAAGCTCCCCCCCTATTCCCCCTCCCTTTTGGTCGATTTGGCTGTCGTTAGAGGGTTCTTGATTCACATATAAAAGTTCGTGTCGATACATTCATTCTATCGGGAGTTATCGAGTTCACAGGCAAACAGACAGACAGACATTTTTTTCATATTTGAAATTTAGAGGTTGAAAAACATGAAATTCCGTTGAAAGGTCAGCATCGAATTTTTGACCGATTACATAATTTACCCTATACCTCGTATAGCTGGAGAAGTAAAAAGTGTGGCTCCAATATTGGTTTGGGGAGAGAAAGGAGAAAAGCAATGGACAGACAGGTATTTCAATATAACCCGTCACTTCATGTTTACTCGAGGCTTTTCTCTATCTGTTGTTTTCATCAGCCGTCAAACGGCGGGAAAGTGTTGTTTTCACATTCATTTCCGACAGCTCATAAAAACATCCGGATTTCGTGAAGGCGATTTTAATGAATAGAATGAAGGGCCCACATGCTAGGGGAGTTTTCATGAAAAATGAGGAAACATGAAGCCGAAGCACAAATGTTTTGTGGTATGAGTGGGGTGGATGAGGGCTCTCTCAGCCCGGTTCCAGATATCAAAATTTTCCATTGTCTAATTTTGTGTGAAAGATGCCGACGCTCCTTTTGAATCTTTTGAGTCCACATTTTCTCATTCTAGTCCGAAACTCGAAACCGCCTTTCACTTTCTTTTATTCAATCGCCTAACAATATTTATGAATAAAATTAAATAAAACAATAGTGTAATTTTCAAGAAGTGACTATACTCGCAATGTGGACCCTCTATGACCTACATTTGTATTATTCCCACTAGGCTGCCCTAATCATCCTGATGTGGGGAGGGGAGCTTGATTTGGCCGTGATTTGCCAATCACTATGAGAGGCCGCAGTGTTGCTATCATAGAAGGTCTTTCGTTATTGAGTGGTTAAAGTTACTTTGTGCCGATCAGGCGGACCGAACGGAGCGTGGCGTTAAAGGCCATAATCAAGTCTATTTTTTGTATGATAAAAATAACTTATCCGGGAGGGGGGGGGGGGGGACCCGGGAATCCACAAGTTTTAATCCGAGATAATCCTCAACAAGTTCAAGCATCCACTACTAAACGGAATACCGCAAGATGTCGGAATTGGGAAGAGGTGCTTGACAACAGTGTATCACAAGTGTTCTGTAGTGACTTATTTACACTATAGTTAGTTATTGTGATTCATGCATGGGTTTTAACTACGAGGTCATATCGCCTACCACCAGAGCACTCTTTCGTCGCTCTGGTGGACATGAGACCGACTCTACAATGGGAGTCCTATCCTGCCTATTAGCGTCTCCTATCCTAGTTATGCTTTTAGAGTTTTTTATATACATTTACATTGTCTTACATACTCTATAGTGTATTATATATACACTATGCAGCGCCGGATTTATATATTTTTCAAGTATAGGCCAGACATCTCGCCGCCCCTACCTTTAAAGAATTATTGTATATATTTTTTCATGTATAAAAATGCAAACATTACAAATCAAATACTTTTTATTGCACAGAATACAGCTATTTAGCTTAGTTTAGGTTAGGTTCTATGACTCATGCCCAAGCTTTAACAACGAGGTCATATCGCCTACTACCAGAGCGCTCATTCGTCGCTCTGGTGGACATGAGTGCGAATTTTCTATGGGAGTCCTAAATTTTGCCTACCCTAAATTTTTATTCACCTAGGGCAGGGGTCTTTAACGAGTACCTGACATCGTACAGGCTCGAGACCATCGCTTAGCGTCCCATCCGAAGGACGGCGTGCTTAAGGGCCTTGGCCGGGTTTCGAACCCACGATCTTAATATCTTCAATAATAATAATAATATTATAAAACTATTATTAATAAGTCATAAATAATTACAATGTCTTTTGAACAGAATTTAAAACTTTTCTCCTCAAATAAATAATTTTTAAAACAAATTTTGTATAGTTTACCAAAAGGAAAATTCTCATTGTAACGCGGAAGTTCGTTGTTTACAGACAATACTCTCCAGTATTGAGCGTGAGACCATTAACCTTAGGAATTCGGGACCATTCATTAATTGAACAGACTGATGAACCGTGTATTTTGATTTATCCAGTGACTAGCATGACTGTCCTTTCTCCCGACGCTACAGTTACACCATCTTTTAAAATCGCAATAGTTTCGATTATACTTGACTAATTTGAATCAAACAAACTTTGTCGAGATCAACCAGTTTGAACAGTTTCGTATATGCCCTTAGACGATTATCGAGCGTTTCTTCGAGCTATAGTGTGTTTAGTAACAGTCAAGTTAGTCGGTTCGCCTGACAAGTGGTTCTTAGTTCCTTCTTGGAGCTTCTTCGTCCGTTATTGTATTGAGCCAGTCAAGGTCCCGGTCTAATGCCGGTGTCTCTCTGCTCGGTTACTTAGATTTTCAGTTCCATGCGTGGACCGTATCTCAGTTACATTTGACCATGACCATGGCGGCAAACTTCATAATAATATTTATTTCCGTTAATCTTTAACATGTTATCAGAATTCCTCATAAATATATACATTTAGATAGCTTATACTTAGATACATAAACAGATATTAACTCTTAGATACTGACATACATGTGATTAGTAATAACAATATTAGTAAAAAATAGAATAAAAAAAGCAGATAAGCGCACGGTTGAAGTGAACTTCTTTGTCTATACATATATATACATATATATATATATATATTTTTTTTTTTTGGCCTTATGTTCGATGCATATTTAGCCATGTCACTGTGTTATCTAATTATTTACGACATCCATGGCCCCGGGAGGGAGTTCTATCTACGAAATAAAGCTCACTCCTGGACGGGATTCGAACCCGCAAACCATAGTGAGACCATGCGACCAAAGCCCTACGCTCTAGCCCGTACGGCCATCATGGCTCCCAAAAATAATAATAAAAAAATAAATCTATCTGCGAAAAAAAATATATATAATTTATATAAATAAAATATGTTTTCACCGGCTATGTTCTTCCCCAGCACGGATGAGCCAATTACGTTTTCGCTCTCCCTACAAAGCCAATCGGCTGGTTGAGCTAAAACTCAATATTTGACTTGCATAGGGGCTTCTTAAGTTTTATTATAAGTATTAACAACTTTAAAGTAGGTAAATTTTAGGTTAATAAAGGGCAATAAAAATATTAAACCTAAAAATGATATTTTATTGATCAGGTACTTCACTGTTACTTACAAAATGTGAAAGTACTCACAAACCATTGGTAACATTTAATGTTATCAGTGGTTTGTGATAATAATTAATAATTTAAAAACATGGGAGCGTAATTATTACGAATTACTTTTATGTTGACTTTCTTGTTGCTGTATTTGCTTTTGTCTTGCACGGAATTGTTGAACACGTTCCATTCAAGTTTTTGGCATTTTTAACTATTTTTCACTCACTCAGAATAAAACTAAACGTATTATTTTAACGCAAAAACTGTATACAAACACGTAGCACATAAGACCTGATGCATCGACACTGACTTAAACTCGTATTTGACATTTCCTACTCATCCCCCTCACCTTAGCGTTTCATGGTTGATTTTTTATGTCGAGGTCAATCCATTTCACTAGGCTCGCTAAAGAAGTTTCACTTCAATAAATACTTGAAAATATGAGTACAAAAATAATAATATTAATAAATACAGATTTTTTTTTAATTTACCTAATTAAAATTAAGATAATTTCATAATTTTTGATAATTTTTTTTATAATTTACTTTTTGAAAACTTATAAATCGCATTTAAAACAGGTTTCGGTAAAAGTATAGGGATCGGAAATGGCGGCGATGCGGATGTTCATGTAGATATAATTGATTAGTGGGGAGGCCTCTATGTATGTACAGATCAACTTCTCAATTCAAGTAACCTTAATTCTAGCCTAAAAACTGCCCATTTTTACTTGCTCAGTGACTGTAAACGGTCGACTACAAATTGTCCAACACAGACAAACCCTGGATATATGCCCATCGGTTTTCAGCTTAATGTTCAAACAAAAACTTTTTTTAAAAAAAAAAAGCTTTGAAGCTGTTTAATTAAAAGTTAGGAAAAAAAAAAAAAGAAGGTGGATTTATCCCTGGCCAAGCCAGTTTAAAGCTCCGAGATCTCCAAAATAAATGGTCAGTTAAACCTGTACCACTTAAATTATGCCTCACTCGATCCCAAACTGTGGCTAAAGTAAAAAAAAAATGAATATATAAATAAAAAAATTCGCAGAAAAACATACTTGCACATTTTTTTTTAACATGAAGTTATTATATGAACGTAGTGTTGATTGGAAACCATGTTATATATATATTTTTTTCAGCTGCAGGTCTTCTTGCTGGATTTTTTTGTGTTCAATATTATATGAAGAGAGAGAAAGAAAAAAGGGCAGAAACCTTGTGCAATAGCGTCGATAGAAAACAAATGATGATACCCAATTCTGTTATGAGAAAGTTCATGAAAATTCTGCTGAAAAACATCTGAGCCCAGGGGTTATAACATGAAAAAAAAATAAAAAAAATAAGACATTTTCGTAATGAAATATGAAAGTATAAGAGAGAGAGACACACAAAGTTGTATGTCATCAAATGAGGAAGGTGGTTCATAGCCTATCCAATATTCTTAGTGGACTCCTGAAGGGTAGGAACTAGGGGAGGTATATGAGACAGATATCTTTGGCGAATTACCTTGGAATATTTTAAAGGATTACAGACCTTCTTCTTTTTATCTGTTAAAGTCAACATTTCTAGGAGCTTCCTCAGGCGACTTGGAAAATACTCGAGATTCCTAGAAAATGGGGAGACAGGATGACGTCGATCGGCTGGGCAGGCTGAGCTACTGCACGTCTGGCTGAAAGTGTGTTTCTATCTGGTTCACTGTTCCACAATCGAATCAAACACTTTCAGTATAGTTTTTGAACCAGTATTGTCAATCAAATATTATAGATCTTGCTGACGCAGGGGGACATCGCATTAGGGTGTTGCTCTATGTTTTTATTAACGTTCTTTCTTATTCTCTCTCTCTCTCTCTCATTGCGGTCTAGAGGTAACGCGCTCGCCTCTAATTGTGAGGAAATTTCATGCGGCCATTTCTCATCCAAATGAAAGCCCGCTACCGATGTGGACGCCAAATAGGAACGTAACACAGTCTACGTCCAGTGGACTGTCTACACCTCTCTTCTCACCCTGCCAGCGCCGTTTAGAGGTAACGCGCTCGCCTCTAACTATGAGACCATTTCATGCGTTCATTTCTCATCCAAATGACAGCCCGCTACCCGTGTGGACGTCAAATAGGAACGTAACACAGTCTATGTCCATTTTGCTGTCTACATATCCCTTCTCTGTCTCTCACCGCTGTCTAGAGGTAACGCGCTCGCCTCTAACTATGAGACGAATTCATGCGGCCATTTCTCATCCAAATGACAGCCCGCTACCGGTGCGGACGTCAAATAGGAACGTAACACAGTCTATGTCCATTTTGCTGTCTACATATCTCTTCTCACTCACTGCCGTCTGAGTTATTTTCATGCGGCCATTTCCTGAACATGTATCCTAAATTCCCACTTTAGTAATGAACCTAGATCCCGGGATTGGGGACAAACTAACCGATGGACAGACACCGGATTTATCGAAGATGTGGTTAGTTGAAAGAAACAGCTACCTATACAATCCTTATCCTAAGATACAGGATATGTTGACCTAAGATGGAGGATAAGTTGGTTTCGATTAACAACTGACAACCATTTGACCAATGGGCCATTACGCAGAAGAGAGCTATTGTTTATATACGAAGAGTTGTGTTGTGAGGGAAGTTTAAATCAGTGTTGTGTGCTGTAGGGCCCCACCCCCACCCCCAACCCTCCGTTAAGGAGCTGTAAACCGTCCCTTTCATATAAGACGACGGATGGTTTAGCACCCTAGCTCCAGTTTTATTGCCTTCTTGCAAGGTGCAAACACCGCAGCATCCTTCCCTCCTGCACTTCAACACTCCACTTTCCTTTCCTCTTAAGATTAAATATAGCAAATCTTATATACTTTATTATATACTTAACTAACAACCGTTGACGCAATAGGTTAAATATTTACAAAAGTAAATATATATATAAAACGTTTATATCATGTCAAAACACTTGTCGTGTATTTACTTGCACCACAATCTGCACAAATCTTGTAAGATATTTAATCATTTACGACGTATAAGAATGAAATTAAGAAAATAAACCAATTTTGAAGTTATATCAAGTAGAAAGATGCTATCCAAACCAAAACCAATTGACCTAGGAAGACTTCATGAACCAACATTGAAACTAAAAAAGGAACCTGAAACAGGCATTTAAAAAATGGTTCAGCAGACAAACTATAGTCTATATGTGCTCTGCATATTAACAATCAACATTGAAACTAAAAAAGAAACCTGAAACAGGCATTTAAAAAAAATGCTACAGCAGACAAACTACAGCTTATATGTGCTCTGCAGATTAACAATCCATCCAAATATCCGAAAGGTACAGTCATTTTACACAAAAGTTCCATGTTGAGGAAGAATATCATTGTAAACCGTGGCTCCACAGTTAATTTTCAAAACCTAGCGCATAGAGAACCTAGACAAACCTTTATTCGATCTCATATATTACTCTAAAAGTAATTAGTTAACAGCGAAGAGGGGTGAGGAGGCAATTAAGTCGAATAATGGAGTTGTGAGCGCTACCTGTATAGGCAGTGTCAAATTAAACCAATTTACAGTAAGTGCTCTCATTACACAGAGCAACTGCACTTCGTTAACTGCAACATGGAAAAAAAAATTGTCACCAATCAACGATAAAAAGGGCATTTATCAATGCTTTTTATTTAAACTTTAGTTCACCAACACTGATATATTATCTATGCGTAGTAATTTGACTTAACAAAAAACGAGAGAGCATGTCATAAATATATGCAAATTGCTCATCAATTATACTTTTTTTTTTTTTTAACGTTAATTTCACGAATATAATTGTAATTGAGGAGACAGATATCATTTTTGTTACTAAATAAATTGTTCAAGTTTCCGTCTTGGAAAGGAAAAAACCTTGAAGCTTTGAATGAGAGTTTCAACGAACGCAGCGAGCAAAACAAAAATAAATTAAAAAGATAAAAATTAAGAAAAACTAATGCTTAAAAAAATATTGTATATTTCACAAAATATATACAAATGTGAGTACTTTCGATATTTCTACCATCTTCAGCCATGACTTCTTATTATTATTTTATTTTCTATATTTCGTAAAGTGACCTGAGAAAGGACGCATGGACATCCTGAAATGTCGTCGAGAAAAATACACTTTTGGAAGATTTGTTATTATAATTAAAAACTATATTTATTATTAGTATTATTTCTATACTCATTAATATTCTAGTATTTATTTATCCATTTTTTACTTATTATATTTTTTAGCCTTACTGTTATTACTAGTCACATTAAGGTCCCTTCTCTAAAATTTAATAACTGTTTATGAATCTATTATTATTATAATAGTTGTTTATGGATCTAATTTAGAGGGTTTCAGTAGCTCAGAGGTAGTAGCTTGTCTACTGACCTCAGGATCACGGGTTCGAAACCCAGCCAAGGCTCTATGGTTTTTTTTGGAAGTAAAAAAAAAAGTCGAATGGTACGTTAAGCGAAGGTCCCAAGCCTGTACATTATCCTAGGCAACAAAACCTAGGTAGGCAAAATTTAGACCATTCATTCTTCTAAATATTTTCATATTTTCAAGCTTGTTCACGTTCCGATAATTCAGGCACTGCCAAAACTATAAAAAGATTGGTAGAGGGCGCCGGCAGCTAGCCGATTAGCGACTGAGCTCAAGAACGCAGACTCGAAAACCGGCCGAGACCCTTAGGTTTTTTTTTAATTGGGAAGTAATAACTTTGAGCACATCGTCCTTCGGAGGAGAAATTGCACAGTGGAGACGAGCTCATATCCATCAAGAAGAATTTTTTCACCTCCACTCTGTTCTACGTGCAGCCAGCCACTCACGGTCCAGCATTTGTTATTGTATTGCCGCCGTAACTCAGTCGTGAGAACCCGTTATAAACTTCCCTCCTCTTTGCCATTACTGTTAGAAAATTCTTCCGAAACCCTCTCCAAACTCCTGAAATTTCTCGAACACACCGGAGTCATAAACCTACTTTAACCATTTTTTTCAATTAATTTTTAATGTATTCAGTAGGTATATCAAGCGATAAATTTTCTTATAAAGTAGTTTTTTTATTCTGAGCCTTCGCTGGGGGGCCGTGTGGGGCCTGGGGGTGGCCTGGCGCGCGGGTGCCGGTCCGGTTGGGAGACTTGGGGGGCGCCGCCGGGGTCTCTGGACTGAAGCAGTACCTGGCTTGGAGGGTGTGGTCAGCTGCAGGAACGAGCACACCCTCTCTATCAGGCCTCGCTGTTCTCCCTTCAAACTGCCTGCTACATGGCCTACTGCCTGGTCGTTCCTCCCTTTGTCCCGTGGATATGCCCTCAAAAAAAAAAAAAAAAATTAACTTAATAATTCAAATGTAATAATTATTATTTCCCCAGCTATACGAAGTATAAGGGAAGTTACTTAATCGGTCAGAAATATTATGTTGAGTTTTCACTCGAATTTCATGTTTTCCTACATCCTGATGCATCAAAAATTATGTGTAGATGAACATGATACCTCTCGATAAAATGATCGAGATGTTATATGTGTATCCACAGACACCATAACTGTCTTTGTAATGAATACATATATCGACATGAAATTCTATATTTCATTTCAAAACACCATAAGTATAGCACCTATTAATTTTCCTCAAAATCAGTCGAAGAGAAGGGTTCTACTCAAAGACCCTAATAACTAACAATGTAATAAATGTATCGATACAAAATTTAGTGGGGATTCAGAAGCTCCTATTCAACGTCAACTATTGAATATAAGTGAAACATTCGATTGATTCCGAAAGGAGAACGGAAACGTAATGAATTCCTGCAGGGATGTAAATTGCCAGTGTTGTATCCTATAATTCATGTATGTAACCTAAAATTATATTTCTGAAGAGGGAGATTCAAAATATAAAATTTGTTTGAAATACGTTCGTACTTTTTCCTCTGATGATGAAACAAACTGACATGACTGCTAAAACCACTAGGAAGGTCTGTTTTTAACCTGAAAGGGATGAAACCTGAAACACGGCAACAGACACCAGGGTAGAGCGGGAAATCCAACCCTGTCCGGTACATCCCCTAAATAAAGCCTGTTTATGATAGAAATATGTTTTTATTTGTTTTGTTTTTTATTCTAAATTTATATTAAGTAATGTTTCAGTACTTGCTATGCTTTCTATATAGAATAGAATCGTTTTATTTGTCTGCGTTCAATAGCCTAGATTTTTGACGCCGTACAAGTGATTAAATTAGATCGATGTGACTAGTTTTCATTGTGGATAGAACGGCTTCTATTGACGAGTTGTTATCTCTTAGCATCTCATGTAAGTTTCTTGTTCGTAAAACCATGGTCATTAGTACTTCCTTATATCCAGAGCCGGTAAAATCGGAAAAAAATATATGTAAGATCCATGAAGCTACCTAGGCTCCTCAGTGTTAGCAGCTTTCACAGGAGCTGCTTCCCAAAATAAAGTAAAATACTGATTTTTTTTTTTTTTGAGGGGGGGAGTTGTGCCTCATTGAGGAGGCTTGAGCACGTGTTGGCTGATGGTGTCAATAAATACAGCTCGGCTGGGAGATTGGAGCAAGTCCTCTGACTGTGCTACTAAGATAGCACCTAAGTAGAACCATTAACACCCTGTTGTCAACATCTTAGTCCTGACCCACACAGAGACGCAAGATTTGTCCCTTTACGCTCCTTATCGGACCGTATGGCCGTCATTATATCAACAAGACAATCCTACACAAATGTATATACTTCTAACAAACTAGGCCTCTCAACCATCTCTTTCGGGATCTCTGATTCCACTTGAGGTCTCCTTGGGAAAGATTCTTCAAATCTTAGAGTGGAAAGTATTTAAACGTATTTAAACTTTTGCAGTTTGTAAAAAAAAATTAAGAAATTTTGGAGTTGGAGCGGTAAATCGTATTCAGAAAACCTTAAAAAGTAAAAATCCATTGAAACCTCGATCTCGGATTTTCGCACGATTACAATATTTTCTTACACTATAGGTACAAAAAGAGACTAAGAGTCTCGGGCGGGTTCCAAACCCCCGATCTTGAGCTCAGTAAATAAGCACGCCCTCACTCAGAAGTAAGGAAATCTAAGATATTACTATTGAAATGAAAATAGTAAAATTATGTTATTAAGACACTAAGAAAAATGGAAAAAATAAAAGGATGATGTGGGAATGGGGTGGGGCATACCCCAGCAGATCCGTTCCAATTTCTTCGACTCCTTTCTTCATCTACTTCCCGTTTCTATCTTTCTCTTGCTCTCTTCTTCTCCCTCAGATGTACCAAAGCCTTTCGGCCCGGAATTCTATAGAAAAGGCATTATACATCAAAAAAACTCATTGCTAAATACTTCTTTAAACGAAAATTTAGCAATTGCATTTTGCTTGTTAATAATGTAAGAGTCTGAATCTGGTGTGGGGCCCTCCGAACCCGGGGGCACCCAGCCACGTGCCCACTCAGTCTGGACCATAATCCGACAAGACACCATCTGGGAATACTCCAATGTATTATTTCAAAGGATCAGTGAAACGAACCATTGTCATCCGGTTTAAATGTACATACTTATGTTAGTGTGTGCGTGTGAGTACATTGTGGTGTAATAGGAGCTTTGAAAGATGGCCGAAAAGATGGAGGCATGACTAATATATGAAAAAAAAAAAAAAAGAACCCTCCCTTATAGGGGAAGGGTTGAATGTGTCTGAGGGGATGGTGGAGGGGGGAGGGTGTGTTCATTTACATTGGTTTTGTTCAAGGCCTTGACACTGTCGGCCATGTTGTTCAAGGGAATCAATCAAAATCATCAATGAACAGTGAGAGAGAGAGGGGTGGAAAGGACACACGGTGGGAGGTGGGGAGGACACAAAGACAGAATGAGTAGCTCTGATTGGCCGATCGAAAGGGATGATTAGCTGTCCATTAGGGGCCGGCAGCCAATAGGAGGCGAGGGAGGGGCTGGTCAATATGCACCACCCGACCAATAAAAAAAAAAAAAAGGGTTAAAAAAGTAGAACAAAAAAACAGGTTTCGTGGTCCCCTCTTCGCCGTACAACACTTTGACTCGGGCTAACTCGGACAATGGTCATCCTTTGGAAATGTTCCCTTCCAAAGACTGCAAATAGCGGGAAATATTATTAGGAAATGGATGCTGGAAAACTTCGGCAGTCTTAATCTCTGAATATTAAAATCAAAATTTAATTTAAAGGGTCACGAACTTCATTTGGAAACCTTCAAAGAAGCATAAAATGTTCGTCGTAATATGCAAGGTAAATGCAAGTTTGTTCTGAAGCCTTTTCAAGCCCTACGCTAGAAATGTTTGCTGAACGCAATACCAGAGCAGCTCGAGGCACCAGCAGCCGCAAGCGTCGACGTTTTGGCGTTCAGCTTTTCAGATGTTAACTATGACTTCGCGGAAGATGCAGTATTTAATTGGAAGTGCCACGAAATGACGCAACAAAAAAAAGGAATAAATTTAAATTAATTTTATTATCAAAACATAATTATTAAAAATAACTAGGAACAATTTTTTTTATACATTTTCAAGAAAAATAATTTTTTATTAGAAGTTTATTTAAAATAATAGCTAAATTTTGTTATATCAAGGTCATCCCATAAGTAATGTCGGTTTCTCATTATTACCTGTTTGTATACAAAATTAAAGCCAACTGCCTTTGGATGATGATTTATTTACCATCAATATTTAAATAGGTATTAATAAGTAATTAACTTATATTGTTTTGATTGAGGAATACCTGTCTTTAGGTCTTCAGTTCACATTTTACCATGGAAGTGACTAGTAAAACTATTCGGCATATTTTGTTATGGAAATTTACCAAAGGCGAAAAAGCGGCTCCCATGCTTCGAAAAATTGAAGAAGTTTATGGCGAGGGTCAAATAAGTGTGGTGCAACGATGGTTTGAAAAATTTCGTGGTGGACATTTCGACCTTGTAGATGAGCTTCGCTCAGGCCGACCTGTTCAATTAGACGAGGATCTTCTGAGAGCTGCAGTTGAAGAAAATCCAGCTGTAACAGTTGAAGAACTTGCCAACAAACTTGAATCAACCCATTCCACCATCCACCGGCATCTCCATCAGACCGGAAAAATTTCCAAATTAGGAAAATTTGTGGCACACGTGCTTAGCGAGGCAAACCTTAGAGGGCGTATCTCGATTTGCTCTTCATTAATTTCTAGGCTTAACGGGGAGCCATTTCTCTCTAGGATCGTCACTGGTGACGAAAAGTGTTTTTTTTTACAACAATGTTGTGCGAATAGAAGACTTGAAAATTAGGTGGAAAAAGGTTGTACAAAATGAGGGAAAATACATAGTTGATTGATAACATTTTTCACATTTTTTTACACAACCCCATCCAACTTATTTAAAAACCCACATTACTTATGGGATGATCTGATTATGTCATCTAAAGTGAAAATGTTTGCTCGTGTATTTGAGGTAATCCCGAAAACTGCTTTACCAATTTGGATAAATCAATCACCGTTGGGAAGCTTATTTCTTTCCGATGAACTATTCATCTTTACGCTTTATCAAAAAGAGAATTATGATGGTAAAAGTGAAGCTAGTTAGAGGAGAAACGGCCGTCCAGACGCCATTTAGAGCATACGCTGCCTAAACCGTTGAAGATATATCAAAAGGATGTGTGGAGGAATTGATGGAGATTAAAAGTTCTATAAGAAAGTCTGCGATCATATACCTATCTATAAGAGATAGTCTTCAATAAGAGTTTTTATCACTATATATGTCTGTAATTTTGTCTGTCCGTCTGTTTGTGCATAAGCATTTTGCATACATATATGCATGCTATGTATGTTCCATCTACCAGACGACTTGCTGTGACTTTCTGATATCTAGCTAGTGGTGTATCCATTCACAAGCATTAATTACACATTCATCATTTACAAGCAGAGCATTTTTCAGATAGTCAGATATACATGAGTAGCTGCCATCATGTCAGCATTATGTGGATACGTCAGGGTATGAACCAAGTGGGTTAATATATATGTGGTGGGCTGGTGTTTTACACCTAGGGACCTAAGCATCCAGTGCTCTTATTCCTTCCAGTGAGTTCAGTTATCATGTAATATTGATAATACATGAATTAATGTATTTTTTGGGTAGTACAAGGAGATTCTGCATTTATAGTTAGTTATAGTGGTTCATGCCAGAAGGAATCGTCATAACGCCTACTACCACAGCGCTTTTTCGTCGCTCTGGTGAACATGAGCCCTCAACTGAACTCCAAGGTTTTTCACCTCCTAGATAAAAAACCTAAGGGCATCGCCCTGGTTTCGAACCCGTGTTTTGGAGGGAGAGTGAAAACTTGTGAAAACGTCGTGCTAGGAAAGTCAATAAGTTGGTGATTCACCTATTTTTTTTTTTTTTTTTGTATGATATTTTGGCACTTTTTTTCGTTTGGTTCCACGGGCAGTGGTCCAGTGTCTCGGCTATGATAGTCACGTTGTATATAAAAATGTTTTTTCTCTTCCAGTGACATAACAACAAGCCTCCCCGCTGCATGTTACGACACTAGATTTTCAACAGGAAAAGCAACAAGGAAAACTGCACTAAATTCAAATGTAATTGTGTTTTTCCATGAAAAAAAAACTATCCACTTTTAATTTATTCGAGCACGCACTTCTAGTCGAGCGCTACTGCAATATGCATAAAGAAAAAAATATATTCCACGTAGTGAGGCATCAAAGATTAATAATTTTTATTGGGCCTATGGATGAGTGTCAATTGACATGGTAATTTTGAAAATATATTTGAGTGCATAAATTAACTTTTTTGAAAACCCCACGTTAAAATAGCAGTATTCACATGTGAAGAATAGGTCAATTTAATGAATCTCAATGAGCCGGTCTGAATTTTAATGAAGATGTTAACCGTAATTAGTTTTGATCCCCCTCCCCAACCAATTTATGACAGAATCAAATGCAATTCACCAATAATTTTTGCTATTTCAAATCACGTATTCCCGCTTTGATTTGATTTTGATCAATTTTCTGTCCAACTGAATCACTATTAACGAAGGTATTTCTGGGCCTACGTGCACCTCCCGATCTATCAAAAATCTATCTATATTTTTTTCTGTGAGGATCACCATTTTTTTTTTTTTATGGAAAACCTTCAGGGCATAATTCTGTCCTCCAAAAAAAAAAAAAAAAAAAAAAAGATTCGGACCAAGCACTATCAAATTAGAACAGAAAAAAACTGTCGGTGAATCACCGGCAAAGTACTTCCCCAGTAATTATCAATCAATTACATTTTTTCTCTCCCTCCAAAACCAATCGACCGTTTTCGATAAAAATCAATAGTTGAATTATATAGGAGCTTCTCAATCCTCATAAGAAAAAATAATATTTGCCGTCATTATGGGGTTCTGAATTTAAATACAAAATTTCATGTCGATACATACATTTCATCGACAGTTATTGGGGTTTTTGTGTTGAGCCCTTCTTTGACCCCCCTTCGGCTGATTTCGCGAAAAATTATTAAGCCGTCCATATTGAATTTACATATGAAATTTTGTATCGATACATTCATTTTAACGTTATTAGACTTTTCAAGTGTGCCCAGAAGATAATCAAAAAAACCCAAAACTGTCGATGTAATGAATGTATCGACATGAAATTTTATATTTAAATTTAAAAAATTATAAAAATGGCATCTATTAGTTTGTGCGAAATCGGCCGAATGGCAAACAAAAGGGGGAGGAATAGGGGTTCGACTTATAATACCCTAAATAACTGCCGATGTAATAATGTATCGACACACAAAATTTAGTATGAGGATTCAAAAGATACATCACTTTATATAGTTTTTTTTGGGGGGGAGGGGGGGGATTTGTCTAAAAAAAGTAATGTTTCAATTAATAAAAAACTATATCGATTGATTGAACCAATCAATCGTTATCAGGGGACTAAAAGATAATAAAAAATAATAAAATAAAATTAAATATAAATAGTTATTGTGGTAAAAAAAAATAAAAATATAAAAGAAAATAGAAATGGATGAGGAGAATAAATAGATCCTAAATAATATAATACAAAAAAATAAATAAAAGATATAAACATCAAATGAGCGGTAATAAAACAATGGCAGACGGAGAGAGTTGAGAGAACAAGATGGTGTGTGTGTCTGTGCTCGACCCAGGATAGTTAGACAATGTGAGTGTTTAATGGTCAATATCATGAAGAGGTAGTGAGTTTTAAAAGGTACCAAATCTATGAAAGATCTGTTCCTGGAATTTTTGTGATGATGGCAAGACGAGACAACCTGATATGAAAATATAGAAGTATGGTTGTACAACCGTTGGCCCCCGCATGGCAGTACCTAGATTGAATTGTGATCCAACATCATCACCCCCGCAAGGAATAAGACCGCAGGTAGAAAATTTAATCCTCAATAATCAGATATTAAACTTTAAAAGTATAAAATCGTGGGTAGAGTCAGATAAGAAAAATCATTTCATTATTTTTATATTTTTAAATAAAAATATAAGTTGTTTTACTATATAAATGTTTATCATTGTTGTTATAGATATACAACTTCTAAGTTGAGGAACGCGGACATATTGTGGAATTTGTAATAAATAAATAAAACAAACTTATTTTTTGAAATATTGTCTATTCCACTAAAGATATTTATAAAAATACAACTACCGGTTTCGGCCTCACACCATCGTCAGGTCTAGTTATGAACTAAGTTAGTTTGCAGAGTACGATCCCTCCAATACATCTCTGGTGAAAGGTGCCACTTAAATTAGGGAATCCCCCGGCTTAACCGTTAGCTACGAGTACATCATAAAATATTTGACAAAATACTAATTTTTTTTTTTTTTTTTTTCTAGAAAAATTAGTGTTTTGTCAAATATTTCATGATGTAGCTAACGGTTAAGCCGGGGGATTCCCTAATTGAAGTGGCACCTTTCACTAGAGATGGAGGGGTCGGACTCTGCAAACTAACTTAGTTCATAACTAGACCTGACGATGGTGTGAGGCCGAAACCGGTAGTTGTATTTTTATAAATATCTTTAGTGGAATAGACAATATTTCAAAAAATAAGTTTGTTTTATTTAGTTACAGATATAGTAAAGGGTAACAAATAGGTATCAAATTATTGTCAAACATGTATAAAAAATATATACTGAAGTTTCGTTTTCTCTTATAACAATGATTTTTTATTTGATGATTTTTTCGTCTCAATTGCCTTTTACCTACCTCATAGATCAACAACGAATCCTGCTGCCCTGTTTAGTATATAATAATTATTCAATTGCTGGTAGTTGGATAATATCATTTATTACATAACCCCAAGAGACTTGCGGATAGGACGGCTTCAATAGACGAGTTGTCATCGCCTAGCATCTCATGTAGGTTTCTTGTTCGTAAACTCATGGTCATTAGTATTTCCTTATATCCAGGGCACTCCTCCAGGATGTGACTTACTGTGAGAGGCCAGGCCCCACAGCCCGTGGTGTCACCTTGTTGATGAGGTGGACATGGGTTAGCCGAGTGTGACCTACATATAATAAGTCCATATATTAGAAGGTTGTTTGCCCGCTGTTTGTATTTATTTGTAATAAATCTGAATTTATTATATAATATCAAATAAATTCAGATTTATTACAAATAAATACAAACAGCGGGCAAACAACTTTTTAATATATGGACTTATTTTTTATTATTATTTTTTTTAATAAGATTATTATTTTGGTTTAAACAAGCCAACATTACTATAATAATAATTTAAATTTAAAACAAAAACTGGTTTGGAAATGACATTTGAGGACTTCATTTCAAATTTCAAGTTTATATAGCTATGTATCGTACAATCATTTCTGACATATAGATAGCGCTCGCAATCAAATCGCACACAAGTCTCGAAAATGGTCAAAACGTATTGACTGGATTTTGAAACGTAAACATCCGTTGGAAACTCGGATTTTCGCTCGATTGCACTATTTTCTTATACTGTAGGCATAAAAAAATTATATCCTTAAAGAAAAGAAAATATTTTAAAACAATGAACCTATTCATAGAAAGTCTTAGAGAAAGATAAAAAAAAAAAAAAAAAAAAAAAGCTCTTGAAGAAGGTGTAAATTAAATTAAATGCAATGAGGTCTGTCCCACAGGAATATAACCAACTGTTTAATCAGAAGATGCACTTTTCAGATATTAAATTTTTTTATTCTACAAGAAATCATAAAGAATATTGCAAAAGTTGGAGATTTTTTTGCAATATTCTTTATGATTTCTTGTAGAATAAAAAAAATTTAATATCTGAAAAGTGCAAAAGTTGGAGATTATCAAGGAAATGAAATCGTTTACAGTTGGCTACCTTACCTTATCAGGAGAAGTCATTAGTAAGGAAGTTATTTAACCAATAAAAGTTATTTTAGTCTTTGAAAAATGAACATTCAAGGTAAAACCCACTCCGGAATTTGTAAGACGTTTCATTTTCTTTTCCCCAAAGTATGTAATCGGTCAGAAGTTCGATGTTGAGTTTTCAACGGAATTTCATGTTTTCCAACCCACTAATTCCAGAAATGTAAAATAAAAAATGTCCATTCTATGTCTAACAGGCAACACGAAATTTAATATGTGTTACCAGAATCCCCTAAGGACATATATATATTTTCAGCCAAATCGATCAAAAGAAAGGGGGAATTAGAGGAGGGGTCCTTATCACAAAAACTCTAAACTCTCTTTTCCTCACAGTTTTCTGTAAGAATGTATTGTAATATTGCGAAAATCCGGAACCGAGTTTTTAAAAATTTTCACGTTTTTCGCGATGATGTCTGTGTGTATGTGATTGGAACTTTGTGAACATTCTAACTCAAAAACGATTGTAGGTATGAACAATGGCAGCAGACGTGGCCATTACAAGATTGTCTTGTACCAACCACTTTCTTACAGATCACTCTCACTCTCTCTCTCTCTTCCTCCCCCTTCTAAAATACATTTCATACTGGCATTACTGGGCGAAAGAAAGTCACACTCAAAATTACCCTATACAATGGGACAAAAATGAACCGCTAACGCGTTACAATCGCTAATGTGTCCTAGGATTTCAGATAGAATCAATAAGACCAAAGTTATAGCGCTTCAAAAAATGAAAAATAAATTTCCGTAAGAAATATTGCAAGGTTAGGTTTTATGACTCATGCCCAGGCTTTAACTACGAGGTCATATCGCCTACTACCAGAGCGCTCTTTCGTCACTCTGGTGGACATGAGCCCGACTCTACTGTGGGAGTCCTAAATTTTGCCTACCCTAAATTTTTATTCATCTAGGGTAGGGGTCTTTAACGAGTACCTGACATCGTACAGGCTCGGGACCATCGCTTAACGTCCCATCCGAAGGACGGCGTGCTTAAGTTTATTTTACCTCCCAGATAAAATAAACTAAAATAATATTTAAATTGTATCGCGTAGCAACTACTTTTAAAATATTCTTTTATGTTCTTATATGCGTGCTTGCTTATTGAGCTCATGAAAGTGAGTTCGAAACCCGGCCGAAGCCCTCAGATGGGATGTTAAGCGATGGTCCCAAGCCTGTATGATGTCAGGTACGCGTTAAAGACCCCTACCCCCCTAGGTGAATAAAAATTTAGGGTAGGCAAAATTTAAGACTCTCATAGTAGAGACGGGCTCATGTCCACCAGAGTGACGAAAAAAGTCTCTAGTAGTAGGCGATATGACATTGTAGTTAAAGCCCGGGCATGAGTCATAATAACTAACTTCTTTTACTATTAGTAAATTTTATGAAAAATTATAAAAATAAACAAAAAACATATATAACAACAATATAGGACATTCTTATACCAACCACATTTACAAATCACTCTTTCTTCCCCTCCTCTTTCACAAAATCATTAGTGGAGCAGAGGCAAAGAAGAGGAAGCCTGACCCTTCTATTTGGAAGCGACAACAAGCCAAAATGAGAAGGTACTGTCCTTCAGGTAACCCACTTATTCCATCTTGAGGACATTCATGTAAAAGTTATCGTTGCTCATCTCTCAGTGAGCAAGATGTAAAATATTTTCACCTCCAGTTTTACAGTTCAGCAGAAAAACTCATGCAAGATTCATTCATTTTGAGATATGTTGACTCAAAGCCAGCTTCCCAAAAGAAGATGATTCATCAGCCGTAATTTATTTACACATAATTAGTTCTTTATTCAACTTTTTTTCTCTTCACTGTTTCATTGCATAACCAAAAAAATTAATAACTTAACTCACTGATAATCATAGCCTGGACATTCAGAAAACCTGAAAAAATACATTATTGCCTGAAAAAAATATAATTGCAAAGGACAAGACAAGACAACAACATTTATTTGGACCAGCAAGATACAAAATACTATACACAAATAAAAGATAAAAAAAATAAAAATAAAGAAAACGTATGTTTTTTAAAAAATATTGTCTATTTCACAAATAATATATAATATGGGAGTACTTTCGGTATTGCTACCATCTTCAGCCACGACTTAACAAATACTGAATTTGTTTAAGTCGTGGCTGAAGATGGTAGCAATACCGAAAGTACTCCCATATTATATATTATTTGTGAAATAGACAATATTTTTTAAAAAACATACGTTTTCTTTATTTTGTAATTGGGTATGACTTGTTCTATCAAACACTGTTTATTGAACCAGATGTTTCAGTATTTGTTAAGTCGTGGCTGAAGATGGTAGCAATACCGAAAGTACTCCCATATTATATATTATTTGTGAAATAGACAATATTTTTTAAAAAACATACGTTTTCTTTATTTTGTAATTGGGTATGACTTGTTCTATCAAACACTGTTTATTGAACCAGATGTTTCAGTATTTGTTAAGTCGTGGCTGAAGATGGTAGCAATACCGAAAGTACTCCCATATTATATATTATTTGTGAAATAGACAATATTTTTTAAAAAACATACGTTTTCTTTATTTTTATCAAGTGTTTCACAATATCTCTGCAAAAATGTAAAGTATCATAAAAAAAATAAATATAAAAGATAAGATTTAAAATAGGAAGTCCTGCTATAGTCTCTGTTTGAGTCGCTTCCCAGGAGTAGGCGCACCTAGACTGTAGTGTACAGCCCTGGCACAATTCACGAGGCCTTAGTGGTCATTCTTCAAATAGAGGAACTCCAAGTTCTTATTATATTAATTTGACAAACCAGGGTGCGTTTGTTGCTATTCGGAGTACTTTGTTTTGAAATGTTTATAGACGTTCATGTTAGTGTTCGGTACCGATTCAGACTGGACAGGCGTATGTTTAGAAGTGGAAGTAGGAGTGTCTTGTATAGCAGAATACATGAGTGTTTAAGTTGCGTCTTTCTGTTTATGAGAGGGTAACGTAGTCATTATCCTTGCTGTAGTTTTCTGTTAATGTGTATTTTCCATGTGAGTCCTGTACAAAAAGTACTACAAGATAGCACACACCCTGATCCTTAGGATTCCAACTGGGAGGGCATCAATCTTGTCATCAGCTGACTTGATTCTGTATGGAGAATCTGCAGAGAGCGAAGATCTTAGCTTCAGTCTTCTCCACATTCAGCTTGTCTCCATTTTGAGAGTCAGTGAGTCACTTCTGTCAGGGATTCTTGGAATTGTTCAATGGCGCAGAAAGGATACTATGCTCAAATGCGATCATTCTATCATCTGCATAGGAGGCTAATGTCGGCGTGGGAGCTTCGGGGATGTCGTTTACGTACAAATTGAAAATCAGAGGGCTCAGAATATCGCCTTTTTATTGTACCTATCATCCCTCAAAGCGCTATTCTGAGCCCTCTGATTTTCAATTTGTACTTTCTTATACCTATAGTATAAGTATGTATTGTAATCGTGCGAATATCCGAAATCACGTTCTCAACGACTTTTCACGTTTACCCTAAGTTACGTTTTTACAGTCCTGTCTGTTCGTGAGTCATAAATGAACTAATAATTATTGATAAGAGTAATGAAGCTTAATTAAATTTCATTCACTATTATTTTCTTAGTGATAGTCAATTGAATCACCTTTAATGATTGCTAATAAAAAAGAAATTTTTTTTTTTTTATTTATCGATAGTGATATGAATTATTTAAAGTAAAATAGAAGAATATTTATCTCTTAAAGAAGGAAATAAGCTGAAGTTATAAAGAGAAAGAGCAGTAAAATGGACAATAAATCTGAAGACTTGAAGATGAAGAAGAGAAGAGGTGGGGGGAGGTTGGGGAGGGGGGCAGGTGAAGAGAAGGGCGTTGCAATCAGCTGATGGAGCGTCGACGGTTCGTCTGATTTAGGAGGTCGTCAAACTGTAGCCAGCACCTAGGTCCAGGGGGGGAGAAAAAGTGATAAGGAGGCCTAAATTCGAAAATAAACAGTTGAAAAGGTGCATTAACGACACGGTTTACGAGGAAAGCCCTTTTGGCAACTCTTACCCCACCCAACCTCTCAAAGATATTTCTTTTTCCTTTTTTTTACGACCCTTGCAGACTCTATTTTTTTTTTTCCAAGAGGGATCTCAACTGTAATGAAATCGGAATTAAATGCCATTAAATAATTTCATTGTCCTGGGAGAGAGAGCGAGCATTGTTGTCCCTTGGACTGAAAGGGAGAGATTGTTTTTTTACGATTCTCTGGGTACTTGTCCATTTCGGAGGGAGGGTTGGCCAGGGAAGTTGGGCGCCTCCCTTAAAGTACGCCACTTAGCATAGATATTAACAGATATGAGGGGCGGGGGTCACATCTGCATCAGCACCCACTACCCCAAACCGCAAACTTTACCATCCTTTCTTCCTAGACAGTTGCACTGTTCTTTTCTGGAGGACCTCTGTTCACCTCAACTCTCAAACTTATATACTCAGGGGTTTTTTCAAAGTATTTTTTCGTACTCCTTCAACAAAACGAATAAGTGAAAAAAAAAGAAAAAATATTCTTATAGAAAAAAGACGTCTTTTCACTGTATTATTTTCGACCAGAAATGCGTCATCATCAATGGCGGATCCACATCATTAAGACAGGGGGAAGACAACCTCTCTTATTTCTATGAGAAATCTTGTCCCACAACATCTTAGTATCACATATGAAAAAAAAAGGTGTATCACCGACTATGGACTTCCCCAGAACTATTAATCAATTAACTTTTCGCTCCCCCTCCAAAACCAGTCGACCGTTTGGGCTAACAATTAATAATTGACTTCTGAATCCTCATACTCCATTGTTTTATTGAAATAGAAAAACAAAATTCTCCATTCTTTAGAAATAAGATCTCCCTAAATGAAGTCCTAGATATCGAACAGTGTCGGATGCAGGGAATAGACTGGATGTTAATGGTTTTACCGGTGGCCAAGTGTTCTGTCTGAGGGAGAATGTCGTTTGCAGAGATTTCTCTCTCTCTCTCTCTCTCTGCATTTGATTAATTTTTATTCTCCATTTGTTGGCACAATACATAAAAAATTACAACTGAAAATAACATAAAATAAATACAATAGGCCAGAAAATCCATGTAAAATAAGGGGGAGACAGGGGGTGTGTGCGTGGTAACTCTCTCCTCGACAATGATCACTCGGGGCACTCCACCCTCCTGACTTTGGCTTGGGCTACCCTCTCTACGAACCTTTTCATGAACTATGTGTCATATGCTGATGTTTCTAGTTTCTATGTTTCTATTTTTGAGAAATAGTTCTTAATAGTTTTACTGTACATTGCAACACGCCAATGAATACTATGTAGTGAATTAATATTTCTCTGCAGCTTGTTCTTTGATTAATATTGTTTATTATTCTCTATTAATCCTTTTTTATATTTTTTGTTGATTAATTTTCATTATGTAATAAATGTTTTCAATATATTTCTTGGTGGTAGGCGGATGTAGTGGACTTACTTGTTAAATAAGTAATAAGATGTATCAGGGGGGCCATGGTGGCCGTGCGGGCTAGAGCGTAGGGCTTTGGTCGCATGGTCTCACCAAGGTTTGCGGGTTCGAATCCCGTCCGGGAGTGAGTTTTATTTCGTAGATAGAACTCCCTCCCGGGGCCATGGATGTCTTAAATAATTATATATAACACATTGACTTGGCTAATATGCATCGTACATAAAGGTCAAAAGAAAAAAAAAAAAAAAAAAAATGTATCAGTTCAACATAGATTTATTTAACCACAACTAGTTTCGTGAGTCAAACTGACACCTTCAGGTGGTGAATCTTATTAGAGAAGAGGTCAAGGGACTGGTCACATATCAGTGTCCAGCTGGCCTCCAGTCATTTGACCTCTTTAATGGAGGATATTATTTATACTGATATTACTTATTTAAAAGGTTTTCTTTTATATTTGCGAAAGATAATAGAAGATTGATTATTACCGTTTCCTTGAAATTTAAAATAAATAAAGCAGTTTCATATGTTGTGCTTTTTATTCTGGTACAAAACATTTGTTCTTAGAAATCGAAATTAGCCATTTTTTGGGAAGGGTGGGGAGGAGGCGCAAGTAGTTCGCCTTGCCTAAGGCGTAAAATAGACTGGCGCCAGCTTTGACTAAGATACACTAAAAAACAAAAGAGTTAGAGAGTGTGTAGGTGATCATTAAAAAGACTCATTTGTAGAAGGAACTCTTTGAGGGAGTGGAGGTGAAGAGAAGATGTTAAGTTTCTGAGAGAGCTAACACAAACACTAATATGATGTTAGTGAGTGAGTAGCTTAGCTGTTGTTTATGTAAAGTGGGCCCCTTAGACAGGATATTATACTTTTTACAGAGGACAAACCGGTCTCTTTAATATCGGCCTCTGAGCAGCCAAGGCAAACATTAATTGTAGCCAGCGTCGACAGGGGGAGCTCATTTTGGGGGGCCGTTTGATCTCTTCAACAGCAACCACCCAGTACTTCTTTACACATCACACGAGTCCAACCAACACAACTGAGAAGAAACAGGAATTTTTTGAAGAATTATACCTACTCTTTTGGTTAGTAGAAAGGTACAAAATACCCATATCAGGCCAAAGTCCTTCGGTTTTTCATATGGGAAATGAAAAACCCTTGAGCACGCCGTCCTTCGGATGGGTCGTTCAGCGATGATTCGGAGCCTGTGAGATGTGAGGTACTCGTTAAAGACTTCTACCCTAGATGAATAAATACCTAGGTAGGCAACATTTAGAACTCTCATAGTAGTGTTGGGCTCATGCCCACCAGAGTGACGAAAGAGCGCTCTAGTAGTAGGCAATATGTTCTCGTAGTTGAATCCTGGGAATGATTGACAATAACTAACTTATTCTGAACACTAAATAAGATAACTCGGATGGCCGAAGCTAAAACAAAATTCATGGATGCAGAAATTGCGTAAAGTTGGCTCATTTCCATCCATAACCCATCACAAATCCTTTCATAATCGTGACAAATGTCGACAAGAAGTCCACGTATCATGACGAAATTTTACACCACCTTCCCATTGGTTGATTATCAAAAATTAACAATTTCAATTTCATGGATATAATTATTTCACAGCTGCAAGATGAACAGCCAGCTTTCGAAGTTGCCCTCAGCATTAGGCTGAATGGTAATACATAATTTAAATGTCAAAATGAATAAATCAAAATAAATATTCAATACTAATCAACTACCTACTCAAAAATTAACTTTATGGAGATATGTAGCTAAGTTTTTCCTCTTCCTCATGTCACATCTGCTAATATATTGTCATCCTCTTATTATTACTATTATTTTATTATTATATTTATATATATTATATACATTACATATATATATATATATATATATCCCATCCATGAAACTTGAATTTGTTATTTTTTGAATAAATCATATTAGTTGGTTATTTTTTAAACCATTTTAGTTATTTATAGGACAGTTTTCTTACTTTTCATTATATCTTTTGGAATTATATTTTAAATTACTATTATTTTTATTCGCGGGTTCGGAACGCGGCCGAGGCCCTTAGGTTTTCTACCTTGGAGGTTAAAAAACCTTGACCACGCCGACCTTCGGATGGGATGTTAAGCAAGGGTTCTGAGTTTTTACGATGTCAGGTACAAGAAGAAGACCCCCACCCTAGGTGAATAAAATTTTAGGATAGGCAACATTTAGGACTCACATAGTAGAGACGGGCTCTAAGTGAGTTTAATATTAATACGAAGAAGTTGTTTGGTATGTTTATACTACATACATAGAGTACGTTAGGGCTTACCAATTAGTAAGTTAGGTTGTCAGTAGTTGCTTACGGTACTAATTCGATCCAGTTTTATAATATTCGGTTGTGAATTAGCCTTTCCAAATTCTGTATATCCTTGGGGGGGTATATATTATACCCTTAGTGCATTGATCCCACTTCTGATACAATAGAAGTAAAGGACATGGAAGCAGAGTTGTGCGTGGTAGGGCGGGTGGGGGACCGGCTGGGGGTCGCACCCCCTTGCGTGTCCCAGGCCTTACCCTCCCTGTCACAGCAGGAACATCACCAGGGCCCGTCAGGAGCTGGAGTCCCAGTGACGGAAGAGCCCACTATGAGCATTATCTTCCCGGGACTGGATGGCAGACGGTTCGCCGAACTGGTGAATGAACTCCAGCAATACACGGAGAACAGTAAAAACGTCCACAAGCACGTGAAGATGATCGCCAAGAAATTGGCCACGATTTGGGATCGCGCTATGTGGAAGGAACGGACGGAGGTCCGAGCCATCGTTCGGGCCGAGGTAAGAGAGGTGACGACTCAAACATCACCCCTCTTCATCAGGAGGGAAGAGGGTCTCCCTAAAAGATCCAGAGATTCTCCCGAAGGAGCGACAAAGGCCTCCAGGAGAAAAATGGACCCTTCCATGACATCTCCGACCAGGGCAACTACATCAGCCCAGGAATGGACGGAGGTAACGAAGAAACGCAGGGGAAACGCAGCACACCAGCAGCAGCAGTGGCAGCGACAGCAACAGCAGCAGCGACAGAGACAGCAGACCTCAACAGCAGCACCCCCTGCTCAGGCCAATCATGTCAAGCTGGCAGCAGCTGGAGGCAGCTCCGGGCGCACAACTGCGACCGCCTCAGCAGAAACTACATCGGCGAAGGGACGAGCAACAAAAGCTGCACTGGCTGACCCTAAGAGGGATGGCAGAAAGCGGGTCAGGCCCGACGCCATTGTCATTAGGAAGTCAGAGGATGTCGCGTACAAAGACATTCTCGCCCGAATGAAAGCCGACCCGTCCCTAAAACAGATCGGCGAGGCGGTCACAAAGATCCGGAGGACGGCGACAGGGGATCTTCTCCTCATCCTAGGGGGCAGTGAGGCCCCCCCGACGCAGGAATTTGCGGAGACTCTGAGAGCCGTACTGACAACATCAGCGGAGGTCACTGGGAAAACCCCGATGGCCGAGATTGTGATCAGGGACCTTGATGAGTCGACTAGGGCCGATGAAGTCAAGCAATCCCTGATCATGCAACTCGATGGAACGGCCGCTGATTTGGCTGACGCTATCATCCACCTGAGACCGGCCTTCGGCCAAACTCAGGTGGCGCGCGTCAGGCTGGGGCGGGTCCGTGCTCAAAAACTGTTGGAGGTCGGGAAGATCAAGATTGGCTGGGTGTCCTGCAGAATCAGAACATCAGAACGGCCTCAGAAGTGTTTCAGATGCTGGGAGACAGGACACATCGCCCCGCACTGCAAAAGCAAGAGGGACCGGTCGAAGGACTGTAGGAAGTGTGGTCAGACCGGTCACATGGCACGGGACTGTAAGCCCCGCGAGGAAGGCTCTCAGCAGCCACAAGATCGAAAGCCGGAGGAATCCCCGGAGGGCAATATGGAAGTAGAGCAGGGAGGAGCTGCATCCTCGCTCAGAGTATGAAGGGGATTCAGCTTAATCTCAATAGATGCGGGGTGGCGCAAGATCTCCTTGCGCAGGAAATTCGTGAAGCAGGTAAGGACGTAGCCCTTATCTGTGAACAAAACCGCGACCTGAGGGATGACAGCCGGTGGAGATCGGATCCCACCGGCAAGGCAGCGCTATGGGCTTGCGGGACTATGTCATTCGGGGCGACACCCTGCAGGCGTGGCAAGGGCTACGTCCACGGAGAGATAGCCGGAGTACACTTCTTCAGCTGCTACTTCTCACCAAATGAGCCCCTAGACCTCTTTGAGGCGGGACTCTTGGAACTGGTGAGGGAGGCGCGCACGCTCAAGCCCCTAGTTATAGCAGGCGATTTCAATGCCTGGGCGGTCGAGTGGGGCAGCAGGGGCACCAACCCAAGAGGGAAGGCTCTCTTGGAGGCTTTCGCCTTATTGGACTTGGTGCTGCTGAATGTGGGAAATGTCCCGACGTTCACGGGGATAGGTACGGGGTCCATCGTGGACCTTACCTTCGTCTCCCCTACCCTGTACAAGGGAGGTGGGGGCTGGAGAGTGGGTCAGGGGTACACCGCCAGCGACCATCAGGCGATCCTGTTCGAGGTGTACCCTGTCAAGAGACTCACTCGAAGAGGAGACAGAGGGTTAGGCTCACCCCACTGGAACGTTAGGGACTTCCAGATGGACACCTTTAATCAGGCACTGGAGCTATGGCCGCCTGAGACTAACAGCGCCGCCGCAGGGAGTGCCGCCGAGCAGGTAGAGGCCGTCATGCTCTGGCTCTCCCGTGCGTGCGACGTCACCATGCGAGTCAGCAAGGGTTGCATCAGGGGCCCACCGGCATATTGGTGGAGTGACACCATCGCAGCTCTACGCAATGAATGCCACTCCGTCAGGCGCCAGTACCAAAGGGCAAGGAAAAGGAATGGGGGTAGCGCGGAAGTGCTCCGGCAAAAGTTCGCCGAGGCCAGGCGAAACCTGCGCAAGGAGATTCAGAAGAGCAAGAGAACCTGCTGGACGGAGCTGTGTGCCGAGTTGAACGCAGACCCATGGGGTAGGGCTTACAAGATCGTGACCAAGAAGCTCCACAAGAGCCAGCCAAAGATGGAGCCAGGGGAGGTCCAGAACATCGTGGAATGCCTCTTCCCCTGCAGCGGCGTGGCAACATTAGAGATGGATGAAGGCGGGCCAAACGACATCCCCCCTGTCACAAGAGAGGAAATTGAAAGAGCCTGTCGACACGTCGGTGCCAACAAGGCACCCGGGCTGGATAAAATCCCAAACCGAGCCCTGAAAGCAGCAATGAAGGCCAGGCCA
The DNA here is from genome assembly GCA_963662175.1 of Aradus depressus. Classification (NCBI taxonomy): domain Eukaryota; kingdom Metazoa; phylum Arthropoda; class Insecta; order Hemiptera; family Aradidae; genus Aradus; species Aradus depressus. The sequence goes on from OY759215.1 coordinate 13,499,146, forward strand.
ATGGTCTTCGCTGACGTGTACGATAAGTGTTTGAGAGCGGGGGTTTTCCCTGGTCGATGGAAAAGGCAACGTCTTGTCCTGATCCCGAAGCCGGGAAAGCCCCCAGGTGATCCTTCGGCATACAGACCCCTCTGCCTCCTTGATACAGCGGGGAAGGTGCTGGAAGGCATCATCCACGAGAGGTTGCGCGAGCATGTGGAGGCTGGCCTAACCGACAATCAGTATGGGTTTCGACCAGGGAGGTCAACAACAGATGCAGTGGAAGAGGTGAAGAATCTGGTGTGTGCAGCAATAACCGGGACGCTAAGGAACCGGAAGCGTTGCCTTATGGTCACGTTGGACATCAGCAATGCGTTCAACTCGGCTCGGTGGGACAAGATCTGGGAGAGCCTCTTACGGGACTTCAAGATCCCCAGGTATCTGATGAAGATCATCAGGAACTACCTAAGCGAGAGGATGCTGTTCGCGGACACCACTGACGGAACCAGGGAATTCAAGGTCACTACAGGAGTTCCACAAGGGTCAGTCCTTGGCCCCACACTGTGGAACATCCTGTACAATGGCTTGCTGAGCCTGCCAATGCCAGAAGACCTTACCTTGGTGGCGTATGCTGACGATGTAGGGATCGTCATAGTGGCTGAAGATCTGGAAAACCTGGAACGCGAATTCCAGGCTGCCATGGAGCGGATACACCATTGGATGAGCTCTGTGGGCCTTTCCCTGGCCATCCACAAGACGGATGCAGTACTCTTCACCGGGAGGAAGGCCAAAACCAACATGTCACTGACCTTCCAGGGTTATACTATCGAGACCCAACCGGCAATCAGGTACCTGGGAGTAATGCTGGATCAGAGGCTCACTTTTAGGGAGCACCTCAAATACGTGGGAGCGAAGGCCGCCAGGACATCGGCGGCGATTTCGAGAATTCTGCCCAACGTCGGTGACCCTAGGCAGAGCAGGAGAAGACTGCTGGCAGGAGTCAGCACTTCCATCCTTCTGCACGGGGCCCCGACATGGGCAGATGCAACGAGGATTCCCTCATACCTGAGGCTGATCGCCCCCGCTCACAGGCGAAGCGCACTGACAGTCGCATGCGCCTACCGAACAGTTTCTGGCGACGCTGCCTATGTAATTGCTGGGCTGCCCCCCATTGACCTCTTGGCACGGGAACGTACGCGACACTTCAAAAGGAAACAAGACCCGGTTCAGGTGGAAGAGGTGGTGCAGCGCTTCGACCACAGGGGAAACCGGGTCTTCTATCAGGACGCGGGGGCCAGCCCTGGTCCAGCAGAGCCAGAGAGGGCCAGGACAATTAGGGAGTGGCAGGAAGAATGGGACAAGTCCACAAAGGGACGGTGGACCCATCGGCTCATCCCTCGAGTCGAGCCTTGGCTCACCAGAAAGCATGGAGAGGTGAATTACCACCTCACCCAGGTACTCACGGGACACGGTGGGTTCCGGGGGTACCTCCACAAAATCGGGGCAGCAACAACACCAGACTGCCCCGCGTGCCTTGGTGAGACGGAGTCGGCGGAGCATGTCCTCCTCAAATGCCCCAGATTTGAGGAGGGAAGGAAAAATCTGGAGTGCAGCATGGGCGCCCCACTGACTGCTACCAGTTACGTGGACGCTATGCTGCGCTCCCAGGAGTCGTGGGATGAAGGCTGCGATTTTGCAGCGCTCATCATGGGCGGGTTGGCCCTTCAGGAGAGGGCTGACAAGGAACAGTAGCGGTAATAAAACAGAAGAAGGGGCGTTACCAGCCACCCTTCCTCCCTGCCGCGAAGTAATGACAGACCGTCAGTTCCGCGGAAGGGAATCAGGATCGGCAAGGAGGGGGTTTTAGTGGGTATGGTGATGGTGAACCGTCTCGAGTCCCACACTATCCAGGGCTACCTTCCCTGGATGTGCGTCACAGCATTTCCCCCTCCAATGCAAAAAAAAAAAAAAAAAAAAAAAAAAAAAAAAGTAGAGACGGGCTCATGTCCACCAGATTGACGAAAGGCTGCTATGATAGTAGGCGATATGACCTTGTAATTAAAACCCGGGAATGAATCATACTTCTTCATGAAAACCTTCTTCTTCAATATATGTATTGCAAATTACTAAAATTCCTTAGAGCCGCTTCGGAAAACAACTTTGTTGACATTTTTATTTTTACTTCCTTATACTTTTAGTACAAGGAAGTAATTGGAATCGTGAGATAATCCGAAATCGGTTTTCAATGGAATATCTCGTTTCAAGGTACACTGAAAATCTTTTGACCGGTTCCGAGTTTTTGTTTCTGTTCTCCTTTTTAATATATTAAAGAGGAAGTTACCTTTACATACTTGCCTTGAGGGAGGCTCAACTCAAAAATGCCCCAATAACTGCCAATCTAACATAAGTATCGACATGAAATGTTATATTTAATTTCAAAATACCATAGAGAAGACATTTATTAATTTTGAGCGAAATCGGCTAAAAGGAAGAGAGGAGATCAAAGAAAGGGGCTGAACAAAACATATCCTAATAATTGCCATTGTAATGGATGTATTAACATAAAATTTAGTTTGAGGATGCAGAAGTTCCTGTTTAAGTCAACTATTGATAAATTGCACAAAGGATTGATTGGTTTAGAGGGAGAGCCAAAACTTAATTGATTAATTAGTATAACATTGCAGGTGACCCACAGCGCAGCCTTGTAGGTGAAATCAGTAGATCGTGTCGGCAGAAAAATTGGTTATTAGTGAAGTATCTCAAGGTCTTAACTCAGGAAAAGAAGAGATAGCCATTAAATTTAGATTTTTTTGTGATAATCTAATGGTAATTAAACGACTGAAGTTGTGGAAAAACAAGGACTGTTATGTACAATAGTTTGTGTATTGTATTGGGAAACTTCCTGCACTAAGTTATTATAATATTCGTTAGGTAATGTGACATGTCCGGGCTATAACTACTAGGTCATATCAGAGCGCTCTTCTCTTCCTTTGGTGGACACGAGCCCGACTCCACTGTGGCAGTCCTAAATTTTGGCCTACCCATGTGTATTCCCGTAAGACAAGGGGTCTTTAGCGAGTGACATCGTTCAGGCTCGGAACTAAAACGCTTAACGTCCCGTCCTCCGTGAACCTCCAAGATAAAAACCTAAGGGGCTCGCTTGGGTTTCGAACCCGCGATCTTGAGCTCATTAGGCAAGCACATCTACATCTGAGCTACCGACGCTCTCTTATTACAGGATGAAAACATAGATATCTCAGATGAACTAGAGGAAGAGGAACATTAACAATAGAGTACAAATTTTATGAACTATATTTTCATTAATAAATGGTAGAATGTTAAAGTTAAAGTTATCTGTCTTATGTATTTTTATTTGACAAAATTAAAAATGTCAATAACCGGCTATGAGCTATAATTCCAAAAGCAATCGACCGTTTGAGCTTAAAATTTGTAGTTGACTCAAGTATGTAGGGGCTAATGAATCCTCATACTAAATTTTATGTCGATATATTTCATCACATCGGCAGTTTTTACGGATTTCAAGTCGAGTCCCTCTTCCCTCATTCCCCCTCCCTTCGACCGATTTCTCGAAAAGTTTATAGGTGTTGTCCTTATAGAGCTTTGATTTTACATATGAAATTTCGTGTCAATATATTCATTACAACGGCATCTTATTGAATGTTTTGTGTTAAGCCTCTCCTCTATTCCCTCCCTTCCCTTTGGTCGATTTGACTGAAAATCAATAGGTGTCGTCCTTAGAGCCTTCCGGACAAACATATAAAATATCATGTCGATATATTCTTTCTATCGGGGGTTATCATATGCACAGTCACACAGAATTTTTTTAATTATATATATATATATATGTGCAAAATGAAGCTATTTTTTACATTCTACTCCATTTATATTAGCCATATCGGATCCGTCATTTTTTAATATTTTTTTTGGCCTCATGGTTGATGCATATTAGCCATATTATTTTGTTGACTTCAGATTCATAATCAACAACCCAAAAAACATAAATAAACTAATTTTCAAAATTAAATCAGAAATACTTTTCAAGAAAACAATTTTTTGGTTTACGGGGGTTTCCACCCCTTGGGGGTAAGAGCAAGGGTCGTGACCATCTAGAAATTGAAAAAAAATATATTTTGCTACAGAATCCAGTACTTCATTTTTCCTAATTTTTACATATTTTTTCACCCCCCGGATGCTATTACTCAATAATAACTATTGTTACATAGAATACTAGGGTGAGTACCCAAATCAAATATAAATGTTGGAGCGGTAAGAAGACAAGGAGAGCGGAGGGTGTATTCAATTAAATCTCACTTTACGAGGATGTTTGTGCATTAGGGCTTATATACATAAACTTGGTTTGTGGCCCGAGTGCATGACTTGACTCACAAATGAGAACCAAGGAGACTTAACATTTTATGGGAAATGGTTCTACACGAAATTATTTTAATATATTTTTTATAAGCCGCGGTTGCCATTTGGGCTAAAGCGTAGAGCTCTCGTTGCATGGATCCTCCATTGTCGCGGGTTCAAATCATGTTCGGGGTAGTTTTATTTCATTGATAAAACTTCTCTCGTAAGCTATGAATTTTGATTAAATAACCAATAAATAAGGTTTAATATAAATAATAAAATAACACTGTTGTGGTCATACAGGTGTTGACTTTCTTGTATCAAACACTTCTGTAAAAATCCCCCTCTACCCCCGCCTCCCAACACTCAATTTCACAAATAGCATTACTGGGTACATGAATGTTAATAAGGAACATTTTTGGTCAGAACTATTTTTTCGATAGGACGGACCCTTTTCGCGTAAATCACGCAAACGTGAAAAAAAATTGAGTTTCAAAACGAATTTTGGACGGTTTTCGGAATGTTTCTCGTAAACACAGCCTTTGAAAAAAAATGTTTTATATACGTTAGGTAAGGTTTTATAATTCATAACTAGGAGGTCATATCGCCTACTACCAGAGCGCTCTCTCGTCACTCTGGTGGATATGAGCCCGATTCTACTGTGGGAGTCCTAAATTTTGCCTAGGTACCCTAAATCTTTATTCACATAGGAGGGTAGGGGTCTTTAACGAGTACCTGACATCGTACAGGCTCGGGACTATCACTTAACGTCTCATCCGAAGGACGGCGTGCTTAAGTTTATTTTACCTCCCAGATAAAATAAACTAAGGGCCTCGGTCGGGTTACGAACCCACGTTCTTGAGCTCAAAAGACAAGCACGCATACCACTGAGCTACCGGCGTCCTCTATAAATATATATTTTATCATTCAGTATGAAAGGTCTTATTAACATAAATGGGTTTACCGTTTACAGCTAAATATCTTTCAAAATATACAAACAGTCGATAATGAGCAGTTTAGTAAGTTAGTAATGCGGATTACCTCCGGTAAGATTGTGTCGAGGTTGTGTTTTTCAAGTAAACGAGGAGAAATTTTATAAACTAAGTTCGATAAACTCAAATCATTACATTTCAAATTGTAAAAATATTGAACTATTGATATTTATGGATTTTCATAGCCAAGTTAGGAAACAAATTCAACTTAAAAAGCCCAATAATTACCAATGTAATTTGTGTATCGACATAGAATTTGCTATGAGGAATCAGTAGTCCGTATGTAAGTTGATTTTTTGAAAACGATCGATTTGATTTGGAGGGAAAGCAAAAACATTTAATTAATTAATTCGTGCTGGGGAAGTACACTGCCAGTGATTCATCGGTTACTTTGTTTTATTAAAACCACCGATAGTCAAGAACTGTAATAAAATATAAGTTAACTAAAAATAAAATATAAATATAAAATGAATTTAATAAAATTATTCTAATAATAAATATAGTAAAAATTATTAATCTGATTTCAATTGAATCTAAATGTACTAAAGAATTTACTGAATCTAAAAAAAAATTTAATATTTTATAATTCTAAAAAAAATTCAATAAAATATTCTGAGTTAATCTCCAAGAATTTGTGATAAATAAACTCTAGACGAAAACGAAGCTATGTTACTTAGTGAATTAATGAAAAATAAAGATAAAATAAAATGTAATTTTGTTTCTCTAAATGAGTTCTTTCATATAGATTAGGTTAGGTTTTATGACTCATGCCCGGGCTTTAACTACGAGGTCATATCGCCTACTACCAGAGCGCTCTTTCGTCACTCTGGTGGACATGAGCCCGAATCTACTGTGGGAGTCCTAAATTTTGCCTACCCTAAATTTTTATTCACCTAGGGTAAGGGTATTTAACGAGTACCTGACATCGTACAGGCTGGGGACCATCGCTTAACGTCCCATCCGAAGGACGGCGTACTTAAGTTTATTTTACCTCCCAGATAAAATAAACTAAGGGCCTCGGTCGGGTTACGAGTTCTTTCATATAAACTCCGTTTCTTCACTAGTTGCCATGGTGACCTTATATTTACATTACAGAACACTGAAACTGATTTTCTGATAATATATATTTTGTGGAGAGGCGCCACATAGCAAACCATTAATGGGTGTGAATAAATCTAATTTTCACATTCTTTGTATGAGTAGCGAAGACAGTTAGATGTGACGAAGACGTGTGGTGACTAGACTTCAATATTTTGGACATAAAGTATTGGACTGGAGCAGAGATTTTAAAATAAATGAAGGGGGCGGCCCGCCCTGTTAATCCTGTCTGGGGGGGGGGGGGGGGGGGGCAGGGCCAGAAGACAATTAGGGTGAGTGAGGAAGGGTGTGTGGCGGAGAGGGCTTTACGGGGGAGCCGCAGTAAAACGGTTTACGTTGAATATTACACAGGGTTTTAATGGGGACTCGTAAACCGTGTGGCGAGCAACTAAAACCTGGTCCAAATTACACCAACTAGTTTATAGGCAATGGTCCCCTTCCAGAGCGGGAAATCCAGCCAACGACTCAACTTGAAACAGCACAACATCTCATATTGTACAATTCTCGGCAAAAATCAACATATGGAGTATAGCAGAGCTCATCTCAACGATTTATAGTGCTCCTTAGAATGGGCCGTTGGTGCCGATTCACAAAGTTGCAGCCTCATGTGCATTTTACACACGATATTCCTCTACCAACATTGCCGTCATCATTATAATTCTAAATGTTCAAAAATAATTTTAAAAAATCGTGTTTCGTATTCAAAAACATTTTGTGATACAATTTCTTCATAAGACATCCTCTTAAGGTCCGTCGAATCTACATTCAATCATTATTTTTTTATTATTTATATACGAATTTCATTTTCTTGTTTTTCTCATTTATATATATTTTATCACCATTTTATTTATTTTTTCATTTATTTATACAGATTGTAGCGAATGTACCCGAACAACGACGGTGTCGCTAAGCGGACAAATACACAAACAACATTGCCAGCCTGCCACCTGATAAATGCAGACCATATACATATATATATATATATTATAAATCATTCTGAAAATAAATACGATTTGTTTGAACACGTTTTTTTATACTTATAGTATAAATGTTAAAGTGGTGACCCCGACGTGATCCCATCTTGTTCTGGAGATCCCAGTAGATATTTTATAATTGTTATTGTTATTTTGTTTTCCTTCTCTTTTCTATATTTCGCACATAATGATCTAAGGAAGAGACGTAAAGTTGTCAAAAATTATTATCTTAATTAAAAATGTATCTACTGTATTTATTATATACCTACTTTATTTATCTACTGTATAATATTATTATTTTTGTACTCATAATATCAATTATTTATTTATTCATTTCATTTTATTTTTTAGTAGTATTGTTAATATCTGTTTATGGGGCCATGGTGGCCGTGCGGGCTAGATCGTAGGGCTTTGGTCGCATGGTCTCACCATGGTTTGCGGGTTCGAATCCCGTCCGGGAGTGAGTTTTATTTCGTAGATAGAACTCCCTCCCGGGGCCATGGATGTCTTAAATAATTATATATAACACATTAACATGGCTAATATGCACCGTACATGAGGCCAAACAAAAAAAAAAAAAAAAAAAAATATCTGTTTATGCATCTAATTTATAAGCTACTTAATGTATACATTCTTATGACGTATCCTATTACCATGTTATGGTTTAATGGATACACATAAAAAATAATAAATTACAATACAAATAAATAATAATAATTATTTAAAAAAAGTCGTCGTTGACTATGTACTTCCTCAGAACGAATTAATTAATTATGTTTTCGCCAAAACCAATCGAACGTTTGGACTAAAAAAGCCAATAGTTGACTTATTCATTATATTGACAGTTATTGAGGTTTTGGGTCCCCTTATCTGATTTCCCACTTCACTTTGGTCGATTACGCTGAAAATTAATACGTTTCGTCCTTATGGGGATTTGAATTTAAATATAAAATTGTATGTCAATACATTCATTATTTCATTATATTCGGTTTTTAGTGGAGCCTCCCACCTAATCCTCCTTCCCTTCGACCGATTTAGCTGAAAATGAATAGTCGTTTTCCTTATGGGGTTTCGGCTACACATTCGAAAGTTCGTGTCAATACATTCATTCTATTGAGAGGTATCGTGTTCTCAGACTCAAACAGAAACGAACACAGGAATTTTTTTATTTTTGGAATCACATGCACGAAAAATTATGTTTCCTGGAGCTAAAACATTGAGACTCCCTTAAGGAAAATAGACTAATAACTAATAATAATATGGGGGAATGTTTTCCTCCTACGTCACAATAATTGCAGGGGGCACCATCCTGGGTGGGAGATGTGTTCTATATAAAGCGAGAACCTGACCACAATTAGTTCTAAGTCTTCTTACAGAGCTCCAGACGACATCGACATTTTTTTGTTGTAGTCAGACTAGAAAATGGCCAGTAAAAGTGTACTCATTTTCTTGTGCTTCGTAGCTGTATTTGCAACGATTGGGGTCATGGAAACTGAAGCAGATGTTCACGTCGGAAGTTGCGTCTGGGGAGCTGTTGATTACAAGTCTAACTGCGAAGAATACTGCAGGCAACGCGGCTACAAGAACGGCCACTGTGGAAGTGCTTTCAACGTCAACTGTTGGTGTGAGCAGTGAGCCTTCTTCTATCACAGAATGTATATTGTTTTTTCTACCTTATTGATTGAATGCTCACTAAATGTATACAAATTGTTATACATCATTCAGGTCGAAACATAAAAATAATTATAATAGATTCAATGATTTACATTTTATTATTATTCTTTTATGTACGCATATATTTTCGTTATGTGTATTAATGTGTATCAATAAATATTATTGACTCCTGTTTGTTTACTATCACATAAATAAAAGCATATAAAATTGAAATTGTGTATGTTTTTAAAATAATGTTTTACCATAAAAACAATGTACAGACCGGAGCTGCACCCAACTTTCCCATAAGATTCTTTATGGGCTTTGGAAAGTTGAATAATACTCCTAATTCGATTAAATGAGGTTTAGTATGGTATAATACCAGTTGACTACTTCAGAAGATCACACACAAACAGTCCTATGGGACTGTGTTTTTCATTCTATGTAAACATTATTATATAGAGGGCGCCGGTAGCTCAGTGGTATGCATCCTTGAACTCTAGATCGCGGGTTCAAAACCCTGCTGAGCCTCTTAGGTTTTTTATGTGGGAGGTGGAGCACGCCGTCCTTTGGATAGGACGTTAAATGAAGGTCCCGAGCCTGTATTATGTCAGGACTCTTTAAATACCATCTACCCTAAATGGGTTGACAAAACTCAGAACTCCCACTAGAGAGACGAAAGAGCGCTCTGGTAGTAGGCAAAATGATCTCGTTGTTAAAGCCCGGGCATGAGTCACATTAACTAATTTATTATTATTATTTTCTTCAAATGAAATACATTTTTCGATGAGGAGTTAGTCTACTTCTATCACAGAATATAAATTGTTTCTTCTATCTTATCGATTTTATTATACTATTGTAATAAAAAAATTCAGGATTTAAGCTTGTTAAAGAAGTGATGTAGCGAAAATGCATCTTGACTTAGAAAAGTTGTAGATGACTATTATTTGCTTGCTTCAAAAGTTGGCCATTGATAAATTGAAAAATTATAAAAAATGTTGAAAGAATCAGTTAAATTATAGAATGTTTTTATATTTTTCAACTGAAAATTATAATTAGTGACCTTATAGCAGGTGACAAATGGAAACATAACACAAACATTTTTGCAAAAGTCTGTTATATTTTTACAAATGAATTTGTATTATTTGGTATAATATTATTATTATTTGGTTATCTCAGTCTATAAATTTTGGTCCATTGTTTCAATTTTATTTTTGAATTATCATTTTGCTAATTTTAGGAAAACAAAGTTTGTTAAAGGCTTCTAACGACATCTGTGTTAAACTAACTGAAACTTAAATGTCCCTCCTTATAATAATGTCTGCAGTTGTGTACCATATAATTGTATTCCTTTTCACAGTGTCAATTCATTATGCTTATTTTTTTTATAATTTTCTAAAGTTTGCTCTCTTATAATGTTTGTATATTTAAATTTATTATTGACGTGAAAACGTCATACGCTCGTTAAGCACAGTGATAGCTGGTCTAACTTTCTTGTGTTACAAAATACCGTCAGATTTCAATTGCTAATAACTACGAGACTAATAATGCGATAACAACGGTTGAGGTCACAATAGATAGAGCATGTCTGTACGTGTTTGATGTATACTGTTTGTTTTGCCTGTGACGTTATCGGGCTAGTGTGGGCTCCGGCGGATGATTGTTGCGAATTAGCGTTGTGTAAAATTAGAAATTAGTGTAGCGTGATAACGCGTTTAGATAGAACGTTGATTCGGGTGTCATTGTAAAGAGCTTGAGGAGTACTACTAGGACTCAAAGTGAAACAATAAAAATATTCGCCGAAATCAAAGTAAAAATCTGCAAAAAAATTAAAGATGTCGTCTCATATGAATCGTAAATATGCGCGGAATTATAGAAAACGCAAATCAGAGGAAAGCTCGCATCAAAAGGAATTTTAAAAAACCTAATCTCGACGTTTTCACGGAAAACCTGCAGCGTGGACCTTGACTACGCCTTAATGTTTTTTTTTAAATAGTTTGAATGATTTATATTTTTATTATTATTTTTTTAAGTACATTATTTTTAGTTTATGTGAATCGATGTTTATTATTGAGTACTGTCCGTTGACATGTGTATCGATGTTTCTTAATGAGTACTCCTGTTCGTTGACCGTACCTTGAAATCATATAAGGGATAATTGTATGGATTTTTAAAGAGATTTCTTACCATAAAAAACTATGTGCAGGCAAGAGCTGCACCCAACCTTTCCATAGGACTCTTTGTGAAAAGTTTGAGTAATGCTCTTAATTTGATTAAATGAGGTTTAGTACGGTATACACTTGGCTACAGAAGCACACTAACATCCGTATGGGAATGTTGCTGTCAATTCCGACTACATTTTTTTTTTTTTCTTAAAATTAGGAGAATGATATTATGCGAAAAATTCCAATGGTATAAAGTGGTGTACCCACCATTAGGGTAGGCAAAATTTAGGACTCCCATAGTAGAGCTGGACTCATGTCCACCAGAGTGACGAAAGAGCGCTCTGGTAGTAGGCGATATGACCTTTTATTTAAAAACCGGGCATGAACCATACTAATATTATTATTTTCTTTAATTAATTTTTTTTCCAACTAACCGCTGAATCTATTCCAAACAAAAATGATATATTTGTAAAGAAAACCTTCTTCTTCTATATACGTATTACCTTTTGACAAGTTCTTTTGTCTTTGTTCTCTAAAACAACTCGAGAGAAATTTCGTAAATTTTTAATATATTGAAGAGGATGTTATTTTTACACATACTTACCAATTTTGGTTAAAATAGTAGATGCAGAAGTTAGTTGGAAAAAGAAAAATAATAAATTGAAGAAAAAAATAATAATAAATAACATAAAGAAAAAAATTGTTGCCATAGCAACTATACCAACTGACAACTTTTGTTAACTAATAAAAAAATTTGTAGAGGTCGGGGCTCATCGGAACTTTCCCATAGGACTGTTTGTGATCTTCTGAAGTAGTCAACTGGTATTATACCATACTAAACCTCATTTAATCGAATTAGGAGTATTATTCAACTTTCAAAAGCCCATAAAGAATCTTATGGGAAAGTTGGGTGCAGCTCCGGTCTGTACATAGTTTTTATGGTAAAACATTGTTTTAAAAACATACACAATTTCAATTTTATATGCTTTTATTTATGTGATAGTAAACAGGCAGGAGTCAACAGTATTTATTGATAGACTTTAATACACATAACGAAAAAATATGTGTACATAAAAGAATAATAATAAAATGTAAATCATTGAATCTATTATAATTATTTTTATGTTTGGACCTGAATGATGTATAACAATTTGTATACATTTAGTGAGCATTCAATCAATAAGGTAGAGAAAACAATATACATTCTGTGATAGAAGAAGGCTCACTGCTCACACCAACAGTTGACGTTGAAAGCACTTCCACAGTGGCCGTTCTTGTAGCCGCGTTGCCTGCAGTATTCTTCGCAGTTAGACTTGTAATCAACAGCTCCCCAGACGCAACTTCCGACGTGAACATCTGCTTCAGTTTCCATGACCCCAATCGTTGCAAATACAGCTACGAAGCACAAGAAAATGAGTACACTTTTACTGGCCATTTTCTAGTCTGACTACCACAAAAAAATGTCGATGTCGTCTGGAGCTCTGTAAGAAGACTTAGAACTAATTGTGGTCAGGTTCTCGCTTTATATAGAACACATCTCCCACCCAGGATGGTGCCCCCTGCAATTATTGTGACGTAGGAGGAAAACGTATCTCCATATTATTATCAGTTATTAGTTTATTTTCATTAAGGGAGTCTCAGTGTTTCAATTAGAACGCTCACAAAGTACCAATTTCATACACATGGACACCAATATTATCACCACGTATTCAGGGGACCTTGAATCGTAAAATTCCACAAAATTACCCATCCACAGAGAAAAATCAATCTGGGTGCACACTTTAGCGCAGTGACCACTTTTCAAATTTTGCACACACCATCCAAAGCAGTGCTATAAATGAGGGACTGTTATTAACTTGTAAAATTTCCATGAAAAACTGCTGATTCCATCTCATTGATACACCTATAGATGGCTGTTATGCTAACTGAAACTTAGATTGGCATTTTAGGAATATTAAAATGAATGATTTAATTAATAAATCCTGCAAGTTACACAATAGGTAGGTGGGATGGCTCCAATGATTGGCATGGCAGTGAAGCCATGCAACAAAGAGCTGGGTCCCACTCGCTACGTGCTAACACCATTTTACTACTTCAAGGGGGCAACAGTGGGCTTGGATTAACTTTATGTGCGGTGCAGAGCAGGCCGGTGTGTGTATGTGAGTTGGTTTATAGGCTGCGCTTGCGCCATCAAATCCACATCACCAACTTTCCAAGCCACTTCACTTTATGACTACTAGGAATAATTAGAGCCTAGACGAACGGACGGACAGAGGGACAGAAGGGCAGTAAAAGAAAGTATGGAGCAGTGTGTGTGTGTGTGTGTGTGTTGTCATCAATGAAGGAGCCAGCTGCCGGCTGCACTCTTGATGGAATCAATCCCGACCTGAGTCGACAGTGTCCCCTTTAATGGGTGCCCAGCCAGCTTTATGGCCGCCTCCTCCACTCTCCACTCCTCACATTTCTTCTACGGGCAATCTCACAATTACTCTTATTTCTTCGTTTTTCGTTACCATAGAAAAGACAACACTCAGTGGTCAGCAAATGGCACCCCAATACTTCATAACCAGATTGTCCAACCATATCTCAATCTACTTGGACAGCTGTCCCAACTTACTTAAAATTTTCCCTTCCAATAAGAGCTCTAACAGTCTCACGTTGGGTTCTTTTGACAGTCCTTCTGTAGAACTCCGGTGACAAATAAACATAAAAATGAGTTTGAAATTATTCTAGGTTCCTAAAGAACTGAACAAATCACCGGTCTTATGGCGTGCTTCGGGGGACGACAATGTATGGCCACGAGTGAGATTTTCCTGTCTCATGCCTAGTGATATTGCAGCAGCCTGTATGAGTGGCGTGCATTGTGATGGGTTTTTGAGGGAATGTTTTATTATGATTGCCACATCGCTGTTGTTTCAGTTGGAGGGGTGATTTGCTCTGTGCACTTGGTCGTTTTGAATATTAAATTTATGTCTTTTGGTCAGGTGGGTTTCCGGAATAAGTCACATGTCAATTCTTTGACGCAGGTTCATTCACTTAGGGTAGGAGTCTTTAACGAGTACCTGACATCGAACAGACTCTGGTTCATCGCTGAACGTCCCATCCGAAGGTTTTTTCACCTCCCAAATAAAAATCTAAGGGCCTCGGCCGCGTTTCAAACCCGTGATCTTAAACTCAGTAGGCTAGAACGGTGCCTATGAGTTACCGGCACCTTCTTTTTTATAGTTAAGGAACGCAATCTTAAAGGCGCTATGCCATAGTTGAACCGTTATAACACTGTGCACGTTGGTCCTATTTGACAAACATTGTCAAGTCAGAAATTTCATAAGGAACATTCTTAGTAATAAGACAATAGGACCAACCGTTTTCGCACAAACAAGCTAACATCTGAAAAAATTACAACATACAATTATGTATCCAACTATGTAGTAGTCCCTGATTGATTTGTTCATTTCTTTGATCCCTTCTCTAATAAGGTTCACCACCTGATGATGGCAAATTGCGGAAACTAGTTGTGGTAAAAATAAAGTATAACAACTTCTAAGTTGAGGAACGCGGACATATTGTGGAATTTGTAATAAATAAATAAAACAAACTTATTTTTTGAAATGTTGTCTATTCCACTAAAGATAAAGTAAAGTATAAGATGGATTGGTACATCTGTATTACTTATTTATACTATTATGTTATTCCTATATTACCATTTTCACAACGTCTGAGGAGCTGCTTTAGAGATTAAGGCTACGCTTTACTTCGGGTATCAAATTCCCTGAATTCGTTTGATGTTGGATGTTTTTGCTGAACCGTATTTCTGTGATCCTAACGGTCTAATTAAGTAAATGTAACAGTTCCTTTTTCGTGTCATGTCTAATTATGATCGTCGATTTAGAAGTCCGTGGAGTATTTTAAGTCGACGGTTCAGCGTGTTGTGTGTGAGTCTTCGAACTAGTGTCAGTCCTAGGTATCGTACAGTATTAGTTTCAGGGAGGGGTCTCGTCGAAGTGAAAATGATGATCACTATGATATGATTTATCTGTATTAAGTTTTATTTTTCATGTGTTGCACCAGTTTTCGATTTATGTGAGACGGTTTTGTCAATGAATGGAGCGTGTATGTGAAGTTCAGCAGCAGCTACAATGGCCCTGCCGTCTGATTTAAAAACAAATACCTCTACGTCAAAGTTGGAACAAATAATCTAATGCATATATGGATTGCCTACCTCAGAGTCTGAAGGAATTTCAAGCAAAAAACCTGCCCCGTTCCCTTTGAATATAACCAATCCAAATTGGTTTTTTTTTATGCCTTTCTAGCTGTAGGGAGTTGAACTTCGAAATATTTTATATGTACATATATATATCGCACCTTTACCGGAACAGTGACCTATCTCTCAACAGTGACTTATTGAGCTTAAGTCTCCGCAAGGAAGCATTAATTTCCTTGCGGAAACAGAGACTTAAGCTCAATAGGTCACTGTTCCGGTAAAGGTATATATATATATATATATAAATGCAATATATATATATATATAAAATATTTCGAAGTTCAACTCCCTACAGCTAGAAAGGCATAAAAAAAAAAAATTTGGATTGGTTATATTCAAAGGGAACGGGGGCAGGTTTTTTGCTTGAAATTCCTTCCCATCTTTCCATGTCAGCAGCGAATTTCTCCAGGAAGACCTGAATATCCCCGCCGTTAAGGGAACGTTAAGGAAACTAATCCAATCCCGATACACAACAAACTTTCACCCCGTCCTAACCCCTTTGCACTAGTCCTATCCAAACTGTCCTCTACGCAGTCTGAACAGGAGGTGGCCTCAAGATCTACGCCAAATGTGATTTTTTTTTTCTAGGGAGCGTCAGTATTGGCTGAACTCTCATCATGTAGCATTGATATCCAGGTATTTAGCCAACCTATTTACTTAATATGTATATTATTAAAATAAAAATTTAAAATGCCCGGGCTTTAAATACAAGGTCATATCGCCTATTATCAAAGCGTTCTTTCGTCGCTCTGGTAGACATGAGCCCGACTCACTATGGGAGTTGTCTACCCAACATTTTTATTCACCTAGGGTAGGGGGATCTTTAACGAGTAGGTACCTAACATTGTACAGGCTCGGGAAAATCGATTAACGCCACAGCCGAAGGATGGTGTGCTCAAGGTTTCTTCACCTTCCAGTTAAAAAACCTAAAGGCCTTCGAAAGGTTTCGAACCCACGATCTTGAGCTCAATCGGCAAGCGGACTATCTCTGAGCTACCGGCGCCCTCAATATAACCAAAAACAAATTAATATAATAGAAGAACAAATAGATCATAAACATTGTAGAAAGTAAAATACATTATATCAGGATGCCATAGTGACTGTATGTGTCATAGCAGAGGCCTATGGTTGCATGGATCCACCGCGGTCGCGGTTTCGAATCCCCATTTATTTAATAGATAAAACTTCTCTTCCGAGGCCTTGGATGTTGTGTAACTAATAACCTCGTTGTTAAGGCCATAAATAAAGAAATTGTATTTTTTCTTCAACATACCGAGTTTTCAGTCTATTAATTGCCTAACAACTAAATCAATTGGTTATTATTCAATTGTGCAATTAATTTTTGAATTTATTTGTTAATTGCACTTTTAATTCGATCAAAAAATTAATTAATGTTCAACTTTCCTATGTGCTTCCACTACTTTATAAAAATATATTATGTAAGGCGAGTTTATAATGGATTGTTTCTCTCTTCAACTTTCTTGATAAATTAAATAACTGGTCCCCCCACCAAGGCTCTTAGACCTTAGGCATGCCATCCTTTGATTGGGACGTTAAGCGCTTGCAGTTGAAGCCTGGCCATGTTACATTACACATATTAACTGTTCAACCATGTTCATTGAATGATTCATTTATTAATTGCAAAAATATATATATAATATATAAAAACAGATTTGAAATACCTATAAAGTATTAATTTGTGAATTTCTTCCTGCTATTCATTAACTCACCTTTTAAAAAGTCGGTTCCACCATCATTGATTCGATGGTACAAATCACCACCGCGTGGAGGCAGCACCAACTGAAGGTGATTTATCCTGTCTTGTTACTTTTCCCATTTCAAGAACAAAAAGCCTTTTATTTCTCTTTTTCCAAACTTACTTTTTGACTTTCAAAAAAAATCCATAGATGTTGAAAAATTACTGTTATCCAGAACTTCTTTTTTGACATTATTCATTAAATTTTGTAGTGACTTTTACCTGTTATTTCGGAATTTTTTGATGTTTGCATTTTAATACACATGGAATTGTGCGATGGACAATCGACCATTTTCGTTCTTCCTTATTCAGGATAGCACCACCTAAGAGCATAGTCGACCCTGTAAAATAATACTAATTATTATTATGAGCAAGGAAAGGGGAGGAAGAAATAAAAATTTATTAAACTGTGGTTTATTCCTTGAAGCTGATAAGCACCTTTTTAAAGAATACAATTTTTCTTTAATTGTTTACAGGAAAATCCCAATTTTTTTTTTAAATCTTAACAGGCATGTTTCTATATGAATACTTCTCCTATGGACATGGTTCGGTTCATCATACGGAGATCATACGTACACAGATAAACTTTTATTGCATAAATAATACAAGTTTTATGACAATGAATGTTATTTTGTTTTTTTAGAAATACATATTTTTATAGATACAGAAAAAAAAGGTATAAATAACAAATAAGTAATAAAAATAGTAACTAAATAAAAAGATACAAGTAATAATTAAATAAATAAATGTGGACATGCTCTTCAATGGAAAACAGAAAGAAAAACAATTCAAAATTACATAAAACAAAATGAGATCTTTGATAAATTGTAAAATAGTAGTATTCACAATACAAAAATAAAAGTAAAAAGAAAAATAAATAAATAAAAAAGTTTTCCAGCTAGATAATTATTTAAAATCATATCTATGAAAATTTTTTTCAAACTAAAACAATAAATGTGCAAGAATAATTACATAATAAAATAAAATGAACTTTCTGGGGAGCTTAATTTTTCATCAATTGTCAAAAATCATAAAATCATTCATATAAGCCATAATTAATCCATTAAATAACATTTTTCTTCATTTCTAAACATTTAGTGGAAAATAAAAATAAATTGTTGATCCTATTAAAAGATCTACTGTGACGACAAAAAGTATTTGCACACCCTCTTTTGTAGGAAAAATTAAAAATTGAATAAGTATGTGCGGCTGTGATTATAATAATTTTATTTATTAGCAATTAGTGATTCATGTTATGTTGAAGAAATTGAGAAAACTTCGATGTATTAAATAAAAAACAGTAAAAAACAGAAAATGGTATCGACAAAAAGTATTTGCACACCTAAATGGTTTGTTGGTGTTTATTTATTTATTTTTATTTTCTAAAAGGAATTAGTGTACGTTTTATTGATAAAGATATGTTTAAAGGAATCAACTCATTCAGTATTAGTCAGTGCTGTGGTTTCGTTGAGATGGGGAAAACAAAAGAAATATCTATGAATCTTCGGCATAGAGTTATCAAGTTGCGTAGGAAAAGTAAAAGCTATCGTCAGATTGCTTCCGCCCTTGATATGAATATGTCAACAGTGAAGTACATCATTAAGAAGTATGAAGACACTGGATCTATTGAAAACAGAAGAAGGAAAGGTCGACCAAGACTTTTAAATGAAAGACAACGTCGAGAAATGGTGAGACAGGTGAGAGCGGCCCCTTTCATAAGTGCTCAAGAAATTGCTAATAGGGTCGCTTCGACTTCTCAGCAGCAGGTGAGTGTGTCTACCATAAAAAATGTATTGCATGAAGCCAATTACCATGGGCGAAGTAGAAGAAAAAAACCATTTATAAGTGAGAAGAATAGAAAAAGACGACTTGATTTCTCAAAAGAATATATTGAGAAGCCAGAGGAATTTTGGGAAAATGTTTTGTTTACAGATGAGAGTAAGTTTAATATGTTTGGCAGTGACGGAAGAAGATTTGTTTGGCGAAGACCAAATGAAGAATTTCACCCTCAAAATGTTGTTCCAACTGTAAAGGGAGGAGGAGGTCACGTGATGGTTTGGGGCTGCGTTTCTGCTAAAGGGACCGGAAATCTGGCATTCATTGAAAATACTCTGAATGCCAGAGGTTATGTGGACATACTGCGGACCAACTTACGTGCGAGCGTCCAGAAGCTTGGTATAGAAAATTCATTCATCTTTCAACAGGATAATGACCCTAAGCATACTGCCCGAATTACTGAAGAGTGGCTGCTCTATAATGCTCCAAGAAGGCTTCACACACCACCCCAGTCACCGGACCTCAACATAATAGAAAATCTGTGGCATCACTTAGAACTAAGAATTCGGAAACACCACATGACTGGCAGACAACACTTGAAGGAGGTATTACAGGAGGAGTGGGGGAAAATATACATTAGTGTTATTGAATCTCTTGTGCAGTCAATGTCTTCCAGACTTGGGGCAATTTTAGCGGCCAAAGGTTGTATTACGAAATATTAGGTAGCATAAAATCTTATATTTTTTATCATAAATGAAGTGTGCAAATACTTTTTGTCGATATAATTTTCTGTTTTTTATTTTTTTTTATTTAATACATCGAAGTTTTCTCAATTTCTTCAACATAAGATGAATCACTAATTGCTAATAAATAAAATTATTATAATCACAGCCGCACATACTTATTCAATTTTTAATTTTTCCTACAAAAGAGGGTGTGCAAATACTTTTTGTCGTCACAGTATGTATTATCAAAAAATACTACAATTGTATTTCTGAATCAATTGTTGTTTCAGAATCGCTGTTTGGCTTATTTGTATGATATTTGACGAGAAATGTTTTTCTGGGGATAGTCAAAAAAATATAATTAAATATATATATATATATATATATATATATATAAGTTATATATATCCACCTTTTCTGCCAATTTACTTAAAATTAACCCTGAGGTCAGCTTAAGATAAGCTGCCCTCCCAGGGACTCTCTTCCCACAGGTTCTATTCAATCCTCAGTGCTCGTACCGATCAGATCGTTTCTGTTCATAGTACCTTTGTTACTTTTTATAATTAAGAATAAGTTATAATTAGAGCAATTAGTGTATTCTGTAATCTAAATAATAAAGTTCTTTTTAAAAACGGACTTTGTGGTGGTTGAACTTTAACTTATATATACATTCATTCAAAATGATTAAAGAAAATAGATTAGAATATAGGTTTCCGTGGAAACCGGTACAAGATTTACAATAATGTCGACAGGAAATTGTTATTGAATACAATTTATAAAAACAATCTTTTATAGCAATAAAAATTGATGACAATAATATCTTGGATGTTTTGAATGTAATAGAATTAAAAAACAAAAGTACAAATAAATCTTCATATCAAAGTAATAAATAGCAGGAAGTTCCGTTATGAAAGGCTCATTGTCAAAAGATCTACAAACAATGCTGAAAAGATATTGTCAAAAATTTGTAGTATATACATGTAATATATAATTAATATTATTAAGTAAATATCGCATCATAATATTAATTTGATGGCGGAATTTTCCTATTGGAAAATAAATAAGAGCCATTGCTTTATTTTTAGATATTTTAGTGAATTAGGTAAATATTTAGTTTAGATAATAGTATTTATAGTTAACTAAAGAGTTTATAGTTAAGAAAAAGACAAAAGAAGACAACCTCAATGATGAATATTATGAAGAAACTAAGAATCTCCTAAGGAGACAGGTGGGCATTAACCAAATAAATACAGATGAATTACTTTGTTTACATGAAAAATTAATAAAAGCCAAAGGAAAATTATTTTATTGTCAAAAGATTGGTAACATACCTTTACATATTTTAAAACAGATTATAAGTATTGAAAATAATTATAATAAAAATTTTATTAATAATAATAAGAAAATTCACCAATTTTTTTAATAATAATGCAAAATCCCTAATTAATATTGATAAAAATCAAGCATACTGGTTAATTAATAAATGAGGGGGTTAGAAGCAAAGAGATGTAAGTGACAAAAATGTAATTTCGAGATAATTACCTTCAAAGTTATAGTAACATCGTAAATTTAGGTATTACCCAAGTATTTCCCCCACTAGCATTACTGGTACTAACAATCGTTCTGATCATTAGCCAGTAGTCAGGGTAGGTGTCAAGGAAGATGTTAACACACATATCTCAATTTCAGCTGAATTGTCACTTACATCCCTTTGCTTCTAACCCCCTCAAATATACAATACAATATCAATAAAAAAAGAAATAGAAAAAATACAAATGATCGATAAAATTCTATTAGAAAATATAAGTAAAATTTTAATACAATTTTCAATTAAAATATGTGAATTTCATAAAAATAAATTAATAATAAGAGCAAAACGAATTAGTAATATAAAAATGTATGATCCCTACGTTAAAAAAATAAAAGAAAATAAAAAACTTCGATACATAGTAATAATATCCCTAAAAAATATACTAATAATGAAAATAATTCACAATATGAAATATTAAATAAATATAAGGAATTATATAAACCAAATAGAGTAGAAAATCTAACAAATAAAGACATACCAATTAATATTATTAATCTGCTCAGTTTAGGAGATAATTTTAATATCACACCAAATGAGTATAATAAAGAAATACAATAAAGAAATTATAGAAATAATAACAGATATAAAATATATACTTTTTAGTACATACACACCAGAAAAACAAAAAAATATCATAAGAAATAAAATAACAACACAGATACAAAATTATTTAATAAATTATCATAAGAAAAATATAGTTAATGACTTACTAATGATAATTATTAAAAAATACTTACAACAGAACAAAAAAATGTATATTAAAAAATGAAAATATATGTTTTATTAAATCAAATAAAACAAAAAAAAAACAATTATTATGGAAAAAAAATTGTATATAGAAAAAAATTACATATGTAGATGATAAAACATATAAATCACTCAAACCAAATAATTACAGTAGAGCGTCGCAAATCCGGATCGGCGGTGAGGGAAGGTGGGATTTTAAAAAAATGTCAAAAAGAGTTAAAATTATATTTTATAAATTAAATTGTTTAAAAAAATTTGAATATCGATATAAAAAAATAAGTTATTATCGTAGGTTATATCAGGGTTATAGGTTTTATTTATAATATTGTTTTTTTTTTTTTTTAATGTAAGGTTGAAATTTGGACAAATGTGAAATAGTATAAAATTTGACGGCAATCAAGTTGTAGAATATATCGATGGTGTTGAGCGAAAAGGGCCAATCTGATTTTTTTCATTCGGACCTATCTGATTTCACACTGTCAAGGTCATCAGTTGATTTGGGCCTATCTGCAAGGGCCAAACTGAAATTATCTAAAACCTTGAAATGAAAAAGGGCCAAACTGCATTTTTTTTTTTATCCAAAGGGCCAATCTGACACTATGCGTATTATTTCAGACTTTGTTTCACGATTTATTATAAAAAGATTATTTATTTGAGTATTTTTTTTTTTATTTTAGGTGTGTTGGCTAAACTTGTTGCAACCTCTACAAGGTGCTGTAACCTTTTATGTAAAGGTTATTTTCACATTTTCATTTGTTTTCATGTTCGTTTCCACTTACTTTTATTTGAAACATTTTACAAAAGTTATTAAAATATTATATAGATGTAATTGATATTTTGATGGGTACTTACTAGGGCCCAATTAATGGTTTTAAAAGTGCCAAACATGAGGTGAGTAAAATATAATATTATATTTTATATATATATATATATATATTTTTTTTTTTACTTTAAACAATAGGTAATTAATAAGTTGTAATAACATTATTTACTGTTTATAAAAATCTAATGTCATACAATGTAAATATCTAGTGTCATACAATGTAAAACTAATGAGACTGGAGAGTCTAAAAATAATTTTAATTCTGATGTACCTAGTGATGACAATGCCGATGCTACAACCACCACCCAAATGTAAGTAAATTATTCAATGTTCATAATATGGTTAAAATACGCTTGTTTGGTCTTAGAATCTCATACAATCCGACCGTATTTTGTTTTAGGATATCTGAAGGAGCGGCTGTCGATAGTGTTAATGATGAAGTAAATGTTCAAGAAGGCTTAGTTGGCCTGGAGGGCCCAGTTAAAAAAGTATTGCAAGAAAACTATTCAGGGAATCGGGTAAAGAATATTTGACAGCAATAAACATGCTCATTGCTGCAAGGGCAGTAAAACGAGGGTGCACAGAAAAATGTAAAAAACGTTGCAACTTCAATTTTACTTCTGAAGAAAGGGAACAACTTCATGCCCATTACTGGAGCTTACTTGAGTTGCAAAAATGAAATTTTTTACTAAGACAAATTGATAGAAATGAAACTAAGAGGCGTACTACTGAAGGAGATAGTAGAAAGCAATTTACCAGAACTTATAAATTGCCAAAATTAACCACAGTAGCTGGCCAATGTGATCAGTTTGAAGTATGCAAGCTTTTTTTTATAAATACTCTGGATGTAGGTGCTACACTTTTACGATACACTGAAAACCATAGTTCAGCATTAGGAAATGCGAAACAATACTGCAGGGGCAGCAAAATGCCTTTAAAGTGGCGTTTACACTGGGACACATGTATGAGGCAACAAGTCAATATACAAGTTTTGAAACATCACCTCATACAACAGCTCAAACATTTTGTATGAGCTCATACATTTCTTCATACATTTTGAGTGAGCAAAAAAAAGCTCACACATTGGCTTGAGTGAGCTGCGTTCTTTGTTTTGATTGGTCCAAAACAGTGAGGTTACAATTTGTTTGTCGTTTGGTCGTGTTTTCTATATTTTTGTGGTGTTTTAAAAGGTAATTTAATTAAATAATTTAATTTTCTTCAATATAATCAATCAAAATGTCTAATTGGAATAAAGAAAACACTATGTTGCTGATAGAAGAAATTAGGGTTAGCAACATGTGGGTTAAAAAGTCCAAAGAATATAAGGACGCCAACAAAAGAAAAGATATCTACTCTGCCATAGAAGAGGTACTAAATCATTCTGCCAGTGAAATTGAAAAAAAGTGGGACAGGGATTGATGACGTCTATTATCCCAGTTGGTACGCCTATGGGAGCTTACAATTTCTCAAGGACAGTCATCGACCGCATATAAATATGAGCACATCAGAGGAAACTCATGAAGAAGTAAGTATATGTTTATGAAAGTATATTATCATACTGAAACATTTAGTAAATAAATAGTATTACATATTATAAAAATTATAAATATAATGTCATGTCAAAAATGGTTTGGTAAAAGAGCATTTGTTATACTGCCAATTTATTGCCCCATCAGCACTCAAAAAATAATCGCCAAACTCTTTGCGTTTATCAATTTGTGCATTTGGTCGAACAGTTGTCCTTGAAAGTGGAATCAACTCATTATTACTTTGTGATCGCCAAGCTCCTGGTATGACATTTCCATTGTTGTCATCACAATCGAATGTTCCTGCCGGTGCATAAAAAGAGGATTTTCGATTCCTCAGATAGTTGTGAATGTGTACACCAGCTAATGTAACTTTTGTTGCTTTTTCCGGCGATAACATCATACAAGTTCTAAGAACCTTAAAAACTGAACTTAAAATCCCAAATACGTTTTCAATAATACGACGAGCTCTACATAGACGGTAGTTAAAAATCCGTTGCCACGAATTGACAGGATAATGACCAGGGAACGGTTTAATGAAGTGTTCATCCATAGAAAAAGCATCGTCACAGGTTCTTCGGCTCGTTGCTCGCGTGTCTATACGCCTCTTTAGGGGAAGATGCCCATTCAGAATGTTTATTCCAAATAAACCTAATAAATATGGGATAAAGATAATCATGCTCTGTGGCAATGATTCAAACTACATGTTAAATGCAATCCCTTATTTGGGAAAAGACAGCTCTCCAAAAAATGAACCAGCGGCTACTTATTTCGTAAAAGAGCTCGTTTATCCGTACAGAAATACTAATAGGAACGTCAACTGTGATAACTGGTTCACAAGTGTTCCCTTAGTGCAATATCTGAAGGACATAAATATCACTATAAAAGAGACAATAAAAAAGAATAAACCCAGTACTCCCTCCAGAATTTCTGGACTTAAATTATAAAAATCGCCAGGCAGGGACGTCAGTAGTTCTGTTCAGCGGTAGCATTATCATAATTTTTTTGTTCCATATGTTTTTTCAACATCCACTAGTTGAGAATATGCAAAAATTAAGCAAAATTATGTTGGTACGATTTTTTCATCAGCTTAAAACGCAAAACCTTAATTTCCCAAAAGTTGTCTTAAATGCGGTTGGACCACTTTTCCTCTCAGCGGCTCATATAATGCACTCCATCAACTCAAACATCCTCCCCAGTCACCAGATGTGAACCCGATAGAGAACCTTTGGAGTCACCTGGGATCAGCGATCCATAAGAGCAAAATTGCTTCAAAAAATGAGCTCAAAAAAGTACTGCTGGATGAGTGGCAAAAGATATCGACCGACACCACTAAAAATTTAGTTTCCTCAATGCCCAGAAGGCTTAATGCCATAATAGAAGCCAAAGGGATGCATACAAAATATTAATTTTGCTTAAAATTGGAATAATTAAAATTGAAGTAGATAATTGGTATTTCAGGCAATTGCCTATACTTTTTTGATGCTGTTTTTTCCCATTTTTCAATATTGATTTGTTGCAATGTTTTTTTGACGTGACTACGTCTAATAAATCGATGCGACGGGCCGCATGTTCGAAAAAGTGTGACGTCATGTCACGTTCCCCAAGAGAGAAGACGACACGAGCGAGGGAGAGAGGCATGATCTCGAGGCTCGAGCGTTCGGCTCGAGGCTCGAGCGTTCGGCTCAGTTCGGTTTGTGCTGCATCTATCTTCCTTCTACTCGATCAGTCTATAGGTCGGTATAGAAGAAAAACAGCGGCAGCACAAAAGATACACGTGAACTGTTTTCGTCAAATTAAGTGAAGTGAATTGTCAGTGTGATGTGTGTGTTAAAAACAATTGCGGCGATATAGGTAAATAAATCCTGTGCATTTAAAAATCTAATTGTTTAATCTTATGTGTTCAATATTTTCATCATAATTTAAGAAGTAGCCTCGGCCGGCGAGTGCAGTAATGATAGTTTTTGTTACTATTATCTGAATAATCATAAATATTCATATGATTGATAGTATAAATAATTCCATTTTCTCCTCATTATTGTATCGTAAAAATATATGTGTGTCGCTATTAAAATAATGATTAAATATTATTCTCGTCTAACCTCACACTTGTCATAACTATGCATTCCAAATGACAAGTTGAACCGACCAATTACCGTGCGAGCAGATTTTGGCGGCTCTTTTAAAAGCAGCAATTTTATGAATTTAATTTATTATTCAAATTTTGTTGTTTTAAGTTCATAATTTATTAACACAATTATGATTCTCTTTAATTCTCAAAACAAACTGTTTGCAATGTTATTTAAATATAAACTTAAATATAATTAAAATATAAATAAATTATAAAAATTAAATTTACCAAAATTGTAATACATATTTTACAATTAAATATTTATGTTTCCAAACGAATTTACATTAACCTGAAGTGTTTTAAAAATATCACCAATTTTTAATAACATTTCAAATCGGCCTACCGCCTTGCAAAAATACTCTTATAACAAGCAGATTTTGGCGGCTTTTTTAAAAGCAGCAATTTCATGCATTCATTTTATTATTGAAATATTATTTTTTCAGATTGATAATTTATTAAAATAATTTTTGATAACGTTATTTTTCAAAACAAATGTTTATTATGTTTATAAACATTATAATAAGTTCATAATGTTTTAAGTAATATTAATAAGTTTTAATAGCAATATCAAACACTATTAATGTTTGATTGATTGTATTGATAAATTGGCGACAATTTTTTGCAGGACTGCTAACAATTACACAATGGCACATCAACCTGAAGAACCTATGGATCTTACAAATCTCTCACCACCTTCAATGTAATTTTTAACAACGTTATTTTTTAAAACAAATTGTCTGCAATTTTATTTAAATAAATTTCAAAAATTAAATTCACTACAATTTGATATATATTTCAAAAAAAATAAATATTAATTGAATTGATAAATTGTGGACGATTTTTTTGCAGAACCGGTAACAATCACGGTATGACAGATCAACCTGACGAACCTAAGGATCTCACAGATCTCCCACCAAATTCAACGAGCAACGTGCCGCAAGATGCTGCTGCATCAACGTCTGCAACGCTATTTGCTGAGTCAACAACAACCGCTCCACCGAAGTCAAAGGCACAGAGACAACGTGAGTACAGACAACGCATTGCAGCATCCAGAACTCCTGCACAAGTGGTTACTGCGAGGGCATCGGCGGCCGCAAGACAACGCAATTCTAGACTACGCGCAGCTGCTAACTCGGCTATTGCCGATGGTTCGTTACAATCAACTACTGTCACCTCAGCGAGTGGAACTGGCAGATCGACCGATGTCCAAACTGGCACTCAACGACATCAAACTTTGACAGCAGAACCAGTACGAACCACTGTACAACCAAGTACTTCTTCAGATTTGGTTGAAGTACAACAGGAACAATCTACTTGGAACACGAAATGGCAGCACTCAATCGCGAGATTTAAATTAACTTTCCTGGACAACGAATATGGCTACGCTTGCTCGGTTTGCGACAGACTATGGTTCAAGAACGACCTCAAGCCCATTACTGCAGCACAACTACAGGTGATCTCGGATTGGTTTGTCAAAGAAAACCGTCAACTGTGCAGAGAAGAATACGAATTGGTCTGCGGCACGTGTAAGCGGTCATTGAACAACAAATCGATGCCGCCTCTGGCAAAAGTGAATGGATTCTCATATCCTGATCCACCACCAGGCCTACCTCCGTTGGATCCCATCAGTGAACGATTGATAGCACCCCGTTTGCCATTTATGCAAGTGCGCCGTCTGCGCCATGACTTCTCGTATGGAATTATAGGACAAGTGATCAACGTACCAGTAGATGTACAAGAGATGGTCAAATGTTTGCCGCGCCAATTAAATGAGGATGACGTCATTAACGTTAACATCAAGCGAAATCTTGCTCACAAATCTGTGTACATCAGCGGATACATGTGCAAAAGGATAATCACCGAGTGGCTAACTGTACTACAACATTCACCATTATACCGGTTGTACGAAATCAACGTGGATTTGTCGAGATTACAGCAGACCGAACAATTACATGATGTACAGGATGATCCGAGCAACCGTATCGAAAACATCTCCGCTGAAAACGCGCCTGAATCTGAGATTCTCGCTTCAAGGCAACATACCATGATGTGGAACGAAGAAGATTGTTTAAACATCGCACCTGGACATCGGGCACAACCTCTTAACATTATTTACGATGAGCATGCAGAAGAGCTGTCATTTCCATCAATATACTATGGAAAACCACGTCGATTCAACATGGGAGTCTCAGTTACACCCTACATGATGGCGACCAGTGAGTTGCGACGACGTGACAGACGCGGAGCCACGCCTCAAAAAATCTTGTACGTTGCAATGAAAATATTGCGGCTGCGGATGGTGGATGGAATTTACAGCATGTTTCGCAATGTTTCCATAACGGAGAATGTTACGCGACGCATGTTAGAGGATCCAGAATTTCTGAAAGAATTTGTAACTGCAAATCTCGCATTTATGAAGACAGTGCCCAACTCCGTCCAATACTGGGCAATGCGGAAACTAGATCTGTTTGCCACGATCCGTGCACTTGGTAAACCAACCGTGTTCCTCACTATAAGTGCAAATGAAATACGCTGGCCGAACCTGCTCACTATACTTCTCAAACTAAGTAATAGATATCCAGGAAAAACAGCAAAAGATCTCAACACCTCTGAGCGCTGCACTTTAGTGAGCGAAGATCCTGTTACGTGCTGCATATACTTCTACAAGCTCCTTGGTTCTCTCATGAAAATGCTGAAATCCAAACAGTGTTACAATCCGTTTGGCAAGTATTTTGTTCAAGATTACTTCATCCGAATCGAGTTTCAGCATCGCGGAAGTCCGCACGCGCATATTTTGCTCTGGTTAAACAATGACCCACATGAGACTGTGTCGGAGAATATGCCAAAAACGATCGAGCTCGTGGAAAAATTAAGTTCGGTTTCCCGAGGAGATGTGCCAAGCGATTCTGTCTACGCCAACCAGATCCACAAACACACATTCACCTGCACTAAGCGAGGTGAGGAGACTTGCAGATTCGGGATCCCGTACTGGCCAGTGTCAACGACCTGTGTATTAGTTCCGATACCTCAATCTGATGGACGCCGCCAAACGCTGCAAAAGAAGGCCAAGGAGCTGCGTACCAATCTCGGCGAACGACGATATGCAAGCATGGATGAGTTTCTAAATGCTAATGGTTTGACTTATGCGTCGTACCTCGACATTGTGCGTTCATCGTTGCGCAGACCGACTCTGTTGTTCAAAAGAAACTTCGACGAACTGATGACCAATACGTTCAATCCATACATTGCTGGTGAAATCAACTCTAACATTGACATTCAGTTCATCTTAGATGAGTACAGCTGCGCAGAGTATGTAGTTGAATATGTTAATAAATCAGCGCGTGGAATGGGCAACCTACGACGTGAGCTTACTACGATGATGCAAGAGCATCCTGATCAGGACTACACAGGCCAGCTAAAAGCGTTAAGTATCAAACTACTTAACGCAGTTGAGATGTCTGCGCAAGAAGCAGCATGGTATCTCCTACGACAACCGATGAGCGAGAACAGTCGCAAAGTTGTGTACATCCCGACTCAGTGGCCGGCAGAAAGACAGTGCTGCCGTAAACGTCGTCAACAAATGGACAGCGAAGGCATCGAAGAAAACAGTACAGATGTTTGGACCAAAAACATAATTCAGCGATATGAAGAACGACCTCCATCTTTGGAACAAGTGTATTTGGCTGAATTCGCTTCGTGGTATGCTAACGCTAAAGATTTTGTTGACAATGAAGACGACGTGAACTTGGATGACGATGACGATTCGGAAGCTCCACCTAACACGAGAACGTCAAGAGCACCGCGAGAATATCGCAGACGACTGGTTGGACGTGTTATACGATACCGACGCTACGATATTGATGAAACTATCAATTATAAACGAGAGATGGTTTTACTTTACGTGCAATTCCGCAACGAAATGTCAGAAATTATTGATCAAAACAAATTCTTGCAATTATTTGAGGACAACAAAGACACGATCATGGAACGCCGTAGCCTATTTGAGAAGAATTTGAACATCGAAAACGTTATGAGAGAACTTGAAGCGATGATGATTTTGCAAAATGAAGAAAACGTTAATTTGCCGGAAGAAGAATCAAGAACAGCGTTTGTTCAACGGGTTTTAGGAGTAGATGGTGCCGAAAACGTCGATGATGTTAACCAAATCGTCCCAAGACAAGGATTCTCCGTTGTAAAGAAGCGCAGCAATGTGATGACAAAGCAGCAGTATTGTGAGCTTCTACGAACCACCAATCCAGAACAACGAGAGATCATTCTTGAGGTCATTCACCGGTTGCATGGTTGCGGAGATGAGATTCACTGCAAATTTTCTTCACGGGACCAGCAGGCTGCGGCAAAACTTACATATTAAAGTGCCTTATGGAGACGTACAACCGCTACACTCAAGAGCACAATTCCATGAACAACGCCTACATTGCCTGTGCGAGCACGGGTAAAGCAGCTGTACCCCTTGGTGGCACTACTGTGCATTCAGCGTTTCGTCTCACGACTTCTCGAGTGACAAAACTCTTATCAACGGAGAATTTGCAAGCCTATAGAAACATGTTCGTAGGCGTCAAAGCAGTATTCGTCGATGAGATCAGCATGTTAAGTTCAGCCATTCTTCAAAAAATCAACTATCGGCTGCAGCAGATTACCGGCGTTTATGACAAACCGTTTGGAGGCATTCACGTGATTTTATGCGGTGACTTCAGACAACTGCCGCCGGTGCGAGCAAGTCCGTGTTACAGCATGCCGATCAACCAACTAGGAGGACCAATTCTTTGGCACAGCATCGACTACTTTCCCTTGGTTCGTGTTGTTCGACAAACTGATGAGAGGTTTTCCACGATTCTGACCAAAATTGGAGATGGACTCAAATTAAGTAACGATAAGATCACACTTATTGAGTCCAGACATAAATCTGAGGCCTGGTGTAAGGAAAACGTACCTGATGCTGTCCGTCTGTATTATAGTAATACAGAAGTTGATGCCTACAACCGAAGCGCAATCACTGACGCATACAACTGTCTCGCACAAGATATTATGCTTGGTTATTCGAGTGAGCACGAGAAGACACAATGCCGAGGTAAACTCCACAAGATGTCGGTGGCAGAGACTGACGGGTTACCTTACCTGCTGCCTTTAGCTGTAGGGTTTCCCTACATGATAACTTCAAACATAGATGTCGATGATGGGTTGGTAAACGGAGCTATTGGTGTCTTGCGACACATCGAACGCCAAAACGTGGAAAATTCTGCAGAAGCAGGACCATCGACCAGTACAACTTTGCCAGCATCTCGAGAAGAAATCATTACTTTATGGTTCGAGTTTCCGGAAGCAACAACAGGTGCCAAAGCCAAAATTAAGTGTCGTCCTCATGTGCACAGCAAGCCAAACACACTTTTTCCTAACTGGGTGCCAATTCATAAGAAAGTGGTGAACATCACACTGACGAAAACTGTGAAATGCAAACGAAAACAGTTCCCTTGCGTCCCTGCTTGTGCTATTACCATTCACAAAGCTCAAGGTGGAACATTCGAAGTTATTGTTTACAAATACTCGTCGAAGCAACCGCAGCAGTTAGTGTACGTGGCGATGAGTCGGGTAACAAATATAGACGGCCTCTACATCATCACGGACAAAGATGCTCCTTTCATCTTCAAACACGGTCGAGATGGTAACGACTCTCAGACTACACGAGATATTCGAACCGAATACCGTCGCCTACAAGGGCACGCACTTCAAACAATCACTAAGAAAGCAGTGAAATTCTGTGATGAAGCTAACATCGCTGGACAAACTATAGTGACGAACTTTAACGTTCAGAGTTTACCTGCACACTTCGCAGATATTGAAACAGATACAGTGATTCCAAGGTCCGATTACTTGGTATTGACTGAAACATGGATGCGTGATTCTTGTGATCCAGTTCCCATCAAAAATTATGAGTGTGTATCCCGGCTGAATAATCGATCAAATTCCGATACAAATGCAGCTGGTGGAGTGGCAATTTATCGTCAGTTATCATCAACATCCACGGCTAAAGTTGTTCAAGTTGCTTTGACGGACGCATCTCGTATCATCAGAAACACTGGCGACGTGTGCTTAGCCGAAATCACATGCTTCACTGCTGATACAACGTTCAAATTTATACTTGGTGCTGTGTACATCCATCCTGGTGCGATTGCCCGAAATATTGGCATGTTGCTTGGTCAAGCTCTTCTTCCCTACGTGCACAACAGCCAGTATGTACCACCGTACCTGCAAGTGGATCCTGATGTACCGATTCTTCTTTGTGGTGATTTCAACACAAATGTGAAAGCAGATGACGCGTTCCTCAAATTCATGAAAGATACGTTTGATCTCGACTGCGCATCAGATGTTAATAAATCAACAACGCTGAGAGGAACAACCATTGATTTGACTTTTTCAAGGCACATTACACTTGAAACACTTCCTTTCATTTCCTACTTTTCCTATCATCGTTCTATCCTCAACAGAATAACACAGATCGAAGGAAATTGAATATCACACATGTACAAAAGATGTAAAAAAAAAGATGTAAAGTAATAAACATATTTTAATTCTTAATGCAAATGAATGTTAATTATCAATGAACTTGTTTCCATTTTATTTTCCTTCCACTTCTTTTGTGTATTATACTACTGTGATGTTATGACGTAGTCACGTCAACCTACCGGCCGTAAACCGACTTTACAGACAACCAATTTTTTTTCTAAACTACTATTGTTCAAGTCTTCCTCATAATAAACGTTTTCTTTTAAAAAGCTTTTTGTTTTGTTCTCTATTTTGTTATAAGATTAAAACCTACAAAAATAAAATTGCCTGTACATTTTTGAGCCACTGTATATATTTTATGAGCTCCCTTGTATCGTACCTCTGCGCCCATGCTGGGTGAACTGAGGTTGTAAACGTTAATGGCAGTGACTTCGTATGGGGCTGGGGAGCTTCCCTTTGGGATGTGGACTAGACCTACAGTGTTGTGCGCACTCTGGCTTGGGCGTTGTGCGGCCCCAATACCCGGTGGGATGAAACACAAGAGAGAAAAAGCCAAAAAGACAGCAACTAGCGAAGCCCTTTTTTAAAGAAATTTTTATACGGGAACGCTTTAAGCTAATATTTTGGAATCTCCATGTTTCACCGCCTGAAGAAGGGAAACCTATCAGAGCTCGGACAAGGAGTTCTAAAGTTAAAAATGTACTAAAGTGCTTAGAAGAGAATTTTAAGACCTATTATAAGCCATCTAATTGTGATTTTTTTTTAAATTTAAGTATTTGTATTTTTGTATATCTTTGATACCATGGCGGAGGAAATGATTTATGTGGACTTGGGAGAAGGGAAAACAGAACGGGTTGTAGTTGCGGTAGATGATACAGACGATCGTAGGGAAAGCAATATTTATATGGGCCTTCAGCCAAAAAGTGAGACGAATGTGGGTTTAAAAACAATGATGGAAATGTTAATAAAAAATATAAACGTAAATCATTCGGAAGTAAATGTAAAATTCGAGCAACAATCCAAAAATTTTAACGAAATGAAATTAGAACAATTCAAAAATTGATGAATTAAAGGAGGACGTTAGCGCAAAATTTGAGAATATATAAAAAGATGTAAACAAACGTTTCGATGAAGTAAATAAAAAAATTAAAGAGATGAAGGATGAATGTAACATCAGTATGCAGTTGTTGTTTGGACTCCAAACTGTTCACATCAATATAAAAAGTGTCTCTGTTCTTTACTCTAGTTTTGTTATATATATTTTTTCTTTTTTGTTTTTATATTATTATCATTCTTTTTTCGTCTTTTATTTTATATTATTTTCATATTAATTAGTTTTATTGTTATTTTCAATTAATTTATTTTTTTAGTTTAATTTTAAAAAAAATTTTTTTTTTTGTTTTTTTTGATTGTGATAAATTCTTCTGCTGTGTTGCAGAAAATTATAGTTTGTGGTTTGAAATGTCAACAAGCAGCGGGGGCCCTGGGCCCCCGTCAACAATTCTACAGACAGATAAGTTGTGTGGTATTGGAGGGAATGATAACCCTACTAACATAGATCCTAATAAATGTGAAATTGTGAATAACATGGAGGTGGGGCAACCACCAACTATGATGAATGTAACTCAAACTTATTCAAATGAATCTGTTCGTGGTCAAAAAAGATCTGCGGATACCGTTTCTAATAACTCAAGCAAGGTTCATGTTTATGAGTCTAACACTAATCCCAGTCAGTTGTTTAATAACAAGTCTGAATATATTAAAAAAGCTTTAAAAAATAGATACCGTAACTCTGATAAAGGCCCCTACGTTGTAAATTTAGAGGGTAACAGAGGGAATCTAGGAAAAATACATAGAATGGCCCTAGGTAAATGGTTGTTTCAATCATCAGCTGGGCATAAAAATGTTATTGTTGACATTGCAGTAACAGGTCTGAACCGAATAAAAATAATAACCAGTACCCCACAAGCGGCAAACGATTTATTAAATTTGGAAATTCTTAAACAGAGGGAAATTACAGCTTATATCCCTAACTTCCGGGTACAATGTACTGGAGTTATTAGAGATGTCGATGTAGAGCTGGAAGATAACGAAATACTAACTGAACTTGTTTCTCCATTCGCCCCGAGCAGCGTTAGACGTTTGACTAGGAAAAAGTATATTAACAACCAACTAGCTGTAGAAAAATTACCAGTTTGCTTTGTTGATTTTGAGAGTCAAATTTTACCTCAATACGTAACTTTATATGGTGCAAGATGTAAAGTTGATCCTTACATACCATCTGTTAGGCAATGTAGGAAATGTCTACGCTTTAGGCATGCCGAGGACCAGTGTCGTAGTGAAGTGAGGTGCGAACACTGTCTAGGAAATCACAATATCAAAGAATGTACGGTAGCAGAAGCTACACTACCTACCTGTGTGCACTGTGGTGGTGAACATCGTTCAACCTACAGAGATTGCCCAGTTAAAATTACCCACAATAAAAATATAAAACATAAAATAATCAATAATAGCTCATTTGCCACCATCACTAAAAACAGATTTGAGGTACTTAGCGGCGAAGAATTTCCCGAATTACCAGAAATTACACCTAATTCTTCACATTTAATAAGAAATAAACATGTAAAAAAATTAACAAAACCTAAATTAGACAAAGAACCTTTGTCTAAACAGTTTCAAGATTCTTTGAGGTCTAAAACATTCAGGTATGAAAATAATGAACAAAATAGTTCAGAAAATAAAATTAATTTAAATAAATCTGAAACACAAAACAAACAGACTGACAGACAAACTACAACACAACACAATACACAGACAGACAAACTGAGCCAAAATACTTCTGATAAAGATCTACAGTATATATTACACTTAATTAATAAAATTAACAACACTCCTAACAATAAAAAAGAAATATTAAAATGTATAACTTACAATCTTGAAGAAATAATTTCAAGTACTAACAATGATTCTAAAATTAACTCAGAAACAAAACAAATAACTGATTCAAATAATACATCTAATACTGTTGATACTATTCAAAATAAACCTCAACAGTAATAATACTAATGGTAACCTATCTACATCTACATTGTATCATACTCGTACATTGACGTGGTTCAACTTACTCTCCATCTTCTTTAATAATATAAGTAAATAAGAATACCTATATCTGCAATAGGAATTTATATCTACATATATATATTAATTTTTTTTTTTTTTTTTTTTTTTGCTGATAGTTCTAGAAAATGACTATCTTAATTTCTGTCTATTTTATTTACTTTGTCTATTTTGTTTTATTATATTATTTTATTTTATTATTACTATCTGACTAAAATTTACTAATATTAATGATCAAGATGATTAAAATGTTACAGCTAAATATAAGATCGTTTCAATCAAATAGAAATTATCTAGAAACTTTTCTAAAATTAAATAAAATCGACATAACATTTTTGTCGGAAACCTGGTTTGATAAATCACAAACAATATCTGTCTCTAATTATGACGTAATTAGATCAGATAGATACGACGGTTACGGTGGTTCTGCGATTTTAATAAGAAATAATATTTATCATAAACCCATAAACTTACAAGCTCGTTTTAATACCGATAGAATTCAAGTATGCGGAGTTATCTGTAAAATAGTAAATTCTGATATCAGTATGCTATCAGTATACTGCGCACCCGGACATAAACTGAGTACCGATTTCTGGACTGCTTTAATAAGATCAATAAGTCCTCCAATGCTGATTTGTGGCGACTTAAATTCATACCATACAAGTTTCGGCTGCTCTTATGACAATGTAGAGGGTAGAAATCTCATAGATGCACTGCACACAGAGGGTCTCTGCATACTAAATGACGGATCGCCGACACTTTTACAGAGACATGACCGACGCCCTTCGGCAGTTGATCTCTCTCTCTGTACTCCAACTCTGGTACCAAGGCTTGAATGGGGTGTGTTGGATGAACCCTTCGGTTCTGATCACATGGGCTTACTTATATCTCTGGACAAATGTGTCCGTGCTAGTCAGAATCTTATCCATCATAATAAAAAGTGGAATCTTAAAGCAGCTCAGTGGGATCACTATGCCCTACTGTCAGACAATTTCATTTCTAATATGACCACATCAAACGACCCTTACAAAAATTATAAACATTTTGTTGATTGCGTTAACAAGGCGGCTGAACTATCTATTCCTAAATTCAAACCTTACCTCGGTCGCAAACCTAGATATCCACCCAAACCTTGGTGGGATGGGGAGTGTGACAGGGCCAGAAGGAGGAACATAGCGGCTTTTAAACAATATAAACTGACGCCCAGTCCGTCCACTTTTGTTGCTTGCAAACAGGCTTCTGCATTTTGCAAAAAATTATATAAGGAGAAAAAGAAAGAAAAGTGGATTGAATTCTGTAACACATTTAACAGAAATACTCCAATTAAGGAGATCTGGAGTGGAATAAGGGCTCTCAGTCACGGTCACAATAGTTGCAAAAAATCATCAGGAGAATGGGTATCTGAATTTCTCAACTCCTTCACACCGGAAATAGTACCAAATCATATCAACATCCCTAATAGCCATCCATGCAAAAATAATCTAGATGAACCTTACTCCTTTAATGAACTAGTTCTTGCACTTAAAACTACCTCAAATACTTCTCCAGGTGAAGATTGTATCCATTATCTAATGCTTACAAAACTATCACATAACAGTCAAACAGTTCTATTAAAAGTATTAAATGATGTTTGGACACAGGAGACGCGTATAGATGAATGGAGTAGTCAAGTAGTTGTGCCGTTATTAAAACACAAAAAAGATCCTTCCCTACCTGAATCCTATCGTCCGATAGCCCTGTCTGCATGTATCGGCAAGACGTTTGAACGTCTTATTAAAGCCAGACTGGAGTGGTGGGTCGAGGCCAACATGAAAGTCCCACAATACCAAAATGGATTTAGAAAGAAGCGTAGCACTCTAGATGCGTTATCTGGCTTTGTGTCTGACATTTTAAAATGTTTCTCAGATAACCAATATATGCTTGTTGCCAATATTGACTTATCCAATGCTTACAACCACGTCAACATAGACATATTGGTCAACAAAATGATCGCCATGGACATGCCAGTCAGATTCATCCATCATATCTATAATCTCCTTTCCTTCCGTTCCATCAAAATCCGCTATAACGGCATACTATATGGGCCACGACGAACTCATGTAGGCTTGCCACAAGGAGCAGTTCTGAGCCCCTTGTTATTCAACATCTATACTGCCGATCTTAAAACTGCCATAGGTTCGGATGCTTCTGTTTCTCAGTACGCTGACGACATAATTCTTTTCAGTCAAGAGCCAACACTGCAAGAAGCAAAAAATAAGATAAATTCAGCAATGTTTTCATTCAGTAGATGGTGCTCCGACCTGGGATTCTCCTTGTCTGAAAACAAAAGCAGTATCATATTGTTCACCAGACATAGAAAGTATACACTACCATCTTCTCTTACACTGGGTGGATACCACCTGCGTGTGGAGAATGTCATGAAGACCTTAGGCATGGTATTAGATAAAAAATTGCTGTGGAGGCAACATATTGAGCAGTTAATAAAGAAGTGTGAACAGTCGCTCAACGTGCTGAGATGCATCAACCGTCTGAACTATGGCAGTGATGTCAGAACATCGCTAATGCTTTACAGACAGTTAATTCTGTCTAGGATTGATTACGGCTGTTTTCTGTATGGAGATGCAGCTAACACACACCTCTTAAAGGTTGGGAGAATTCAGTATAAAGCACTGAGGTCGTGTCTGGGAGCTCTTAACTCTACTCCAACCAACGCTCTTCTCGTAGAGGCTCGAGACTTTCCTCTAGATATCAGAAGGAAGTTATTGGCAGCTCGCTTCATCGTGGACAGACTGTGTATCCATAACCATCCAATTGTAAATAGAATATGCAATGTTGCCACTAGAGTTTTAACGGAAAAATATTGGGCAAAAAAGAAAACTCCGATATTGGTTGATGCCTTCTGTGATCTGTCATACTTTTCATCCCTCATTAACCGAACAGAACTTCCTCCTAGATACCAGTTCGACTATAGAACCTTAACTATGAATTATAACGCCTATATACTTACAAATCTATACAAATATGACCACAGCCTACCTAATCATATTAACAATATACACTTTATAGAGAAAATTAAAAACAAATTTCCTAGACATAATAGTTTCTACACAGATGGTTCCAAGAACAGCGACGGGGTTGGATGCTCTGTATATAACCCACAGTCTGAAGTATGCCACAAATACAATCTAAATAGAGAGACTTCCATATTCACCGCCGAGTTGATCGCAATCAACAAATGTCTCCACGACATTCATGCATCAGACACGCTTAATGCAGTCATCCTAAGTGATAGCAAAAGTGTGCTTGAAAGGTTGAAACATCCTGGCAAGGACCCCTCTTTCCTTATTGTCGATACTTTAAATGTATTACTCGATTTATTAACAAGTGGCAGATCGATAAGCCTAGTATGGGTGAAGGGCCATTGCGGGTTAAGAGGCAATGAAATGGCTGACCGTGGGGCAAGGGAGGCCTCGCGGCTGCAAGATTCACACCTACAGATTATTTCTGGTAGTGATGTAAAAAATCATTATAAAAAGAAGTGCTTTAAAATATGGCATGAGGATTATACGTTATCTATGAATGTTAAAGGGAAATTCTATGCCTCCATTCAAAGATTTATCCCAATTAAGCCTTGGTATGATAAATTCTCAGAAGCCAGAAAGTTTTACACCACAATATGCAGACTGAGATTCAATCACAATTACTCCCCTCATCACCTGGCACGTATTGGAATCCAGATGGAATCCATATGTCCTTGTGATTTGGAATCGGTAGCGGATGCCAACCACATCATCTTGGCTTGCAACAAGTACACTAACGGTAGGGATCAACTGTGGAGAGCAATAACACAGACTGACTGCCCACTACCGGCTAACTTACAAACAATACTGTCAAATAACGAACACGACTTATACTTGGAATTATACAGCTACATTAAGACAAACAACATTACTCTGTGAACACACATACATACGTACAGACACAAACAAGAACACACACTACTGACTTATAAGACACACTGATGACTTATAACATATTAATTAATAATGGCCAATGTGCACGTTCAATAAGGCCAAAAAGAAGAAAAAAAAAAAAAAAAAAAACATCAGTATGAATGATATAAATAGTCAATTGGGCGAACGAATACAAAAAAATAGAACAGAAATAATAAATCAGAAAGAGGAAATGGATACATTTAAATTACAAATAGATGATAATAAGAAAAATGAGTCTAATTTAATAAAAAAAGGAGATTAGATATTAATAATTCTTATTGATAAAAAAAAAAAAGGGATAAATATTAGATTAAAAAAAAAAGAACTCTTTAATTTATAATATGTAAAAAAATAAATAAAATAAAAGAACTGTAAGGTTGGATAATCAAAATTTTAAATAAAATGATGATTAGAGTTTAGATATCATGAGAGCAATGATAAAAAAATGGTAGACGAGAGTTTTTTGGTTCTGGCTAGGAACAACTTGTTGGTGAGCCAATTTTTCTTCCATGTGAGTTCAGTGGTCAGGGATAAGTTCATTTTATATGAGGGTGTAGAGAAGAAGACGGATAGTGAAGCTGGAACATCTACAGCCGAACTGTGGGCCAAGGTGGAGGCTACCTACAACCTCTAGCACTGGATCCAAGGAGCACGAGGAGAAAAGTCTGGGAGACGAGGCATGGAGACCACAAGGCGTTTTCCTAGAAAGGAAAAATTATCCTAAACCATCGTAAAACCACTAACAATGTATATGCCATGGAACCCTACTTTGGAGCACAAACCGCAGAATCCCTAATTCGGCCTGATCTACATTTCACAGCTAGAATTGTAATACATTTGGTACAGAAAATTCTTGATAATTCTCCAGGAGCTGAAGGATACCATTTGTTCACTGATCGTTATTATACGAGTCCCGTTCTAGCTTATGAACTATACAAACTTAAAATTCACCTGACAGGCACAGTTATGACCAACAGGAAGGGTTTGCCAGACGAAATTAAGCCCCGTGCTACAAACATATTAAACAGAGGGGAATTTGTAGCTATGAAATCCAGCAAGATGACAGCAATGGCATGGAAAGATAAAAGAGTAGTGTGTTTGTTATCAACTGTTTATGATGATAGATCGGAAAACATCGACAGGATTGTCAAGATAAATAAAAAGAAAACAGAAGAAACTATTTGTAAGCCAATTGCGATTTCCCAATATACTAATAACATGGGCGGCGTGGATGTTGCAGATCACCTAACATCTTCGTATGCCTTCTCTAGAAAGACATCAAAATGGTGGAGGAAAGTTTTTTTTTGGATGCTTGATGTTGCTAATAACAATGCATATTTGCTTTTCAAAGAAGCTAAAAATAAACCAAACCTAAGGGCAAAGCATTTCCGGCAAAAGTTAATAACTCAGTTAGTTGATGGGGTGAAAACCAATCGAAAATCAACCCCAAAGGCAATTCGTCAGTTTCGATAGAAGAGAAAACTAGGCTAAATAATGAATTTCACTCAATTTATACGCGATCAACTAATCGGGACTGTCGCGTGTGTTCGAAACCAAAAGAAAAAAATAGAAAAACAACTAATTTTTTTTGTAATACTTGTCCATCTCGACCCGGGTTGCATCCCGGGCGGTGTTTCCAAAGATTTCACACAATCCGTAATTTTAAAAATTATATTTTGTACATTTTTTTAAAGTTAAATATATGTCTTTTGTCTATAACGTTCAACTTTTATTCTGACCCTTAAAAATGACAAATATTGAGGAATTAAATTTGCCCATTTTTGGTGGGGGGAAAAATGGATATTTTTAAGACTTTTTAATTAATTTTCTATAATAGTTATACTCGTTTTAAAAACACGACCATGTTGACCATTTTATTTTCTTAGACTAATATAAGTTTGGTTACTTTCTGACAAATCAAACGTCAGTAAATAAAAATTAATTAATTCAAGTGATAAAATGACGTGAAATGGAAAAACATGCTCCGACCTGGGAACAACCTAAGTGGTCTGATGGCGACGACTACAGAACCAAAATGGTGAATGCATGTGAGAGATGAGATTCGACCTGTAGGACATGTCGGTAAAAAAAATGCTCCGACTGCAAAGGGTTAATATGTGGTTGTCAATTGAGCCACTAGATAGCATGGGTTGTTTTATTTTCATATCTGCAGCCTATTCAAGGACACCCTTCCCTTGTTATGAGATTGTCCCCCTACAGTCCCATTAGATTTATACCTGCATTTGACCCTTTTTCACCCTCAGCTGTCATTTTCTGTTTGCTACTCAGAACAGAAGTATTTGTCTAACTATGATAGTTAGTGAAATTAGACAATATCTTAAATAAACAAGTTTTATTTTTATTTTTTCAAGTCCATTTGATATAGTATAGTTAGTGAAATTAGACAATATCTTAAATAAACAAGTTTTATTTTATTTTTTCAAGTCCATTTGAATTATTTCACAATATCTCTGCAATAATGTCAGTTTTCATTCAGAAGTATTTGTGTTTCTTTATAGAAGTATAGTAAGTTTTTCAGTGTGAGCCGCAAGATGTACAGTCTCGAACAAGTGCGTGAGATGTTGATGAATAGCGATTTTGAGGAAGATGTTGATTCCTCTTCTGAAGAAAAGTCTTTTGTTGATGAACTGTCGGTTCCCTCCACATCAAGAGGAATTCAATAAGTGCAGCAAGGGAATGAAGAGAACGATCCACCCTCGAAAAAACAAAAGGGCCGTGACAATTTGTCTCCGACTATTTTTAGTTTTGATGAAAGTGGTTCAGGACTAGAAAAAGCTTTCTTTTTTTTTTTTTTTTTCCTTGGAAAAATTCCTGGACGACAATATTATTAATTTTGTTGCTTCGGAGACCAACAAATATTATGATTTTGTGAAAAAGAAAGCTCAGAAATCTCAATCAATATAGAAGAGGTGGACGAGAAATACTTCGGCTGGATATTTATTTATTTATTGCAAGTACATTATTGATGCCGCGAGTTAAAACATTAAAAATAAACGAGTACTCGTCTCAAGACAAACTTATTGAGACTCCAATTTTTCACGATCTCATACCGAGGGAAAGATATTTACTTTTATTACGCCTCCTACATTTTCAGATAACAGTGCGACAAATGGTGACCACTTGCGAAAAATTAGAACTATTGTAGATCATCTGAGAAGAGTTTTCAAAGAACACTTGACACAATTCAAAAAATTGTGCATCGATGAGAGTTTGATGCTCTTCAAAGGACATTTATTTTTCAAACCTAGCAGTCAGTGCTGCAACTGATCAAGCCAATCATCGGCACAAACAGAAATGTCACAGCTGACAACTGGTTTTCGTCAATTAGTCTTGTGGAGGAACTAAAAAGACGGAAGTTGACTTATGTTGGTACAATGCAAAAAAATAAAAGAGAAATACCGAAAGAGTTTCTTCCTGCTAAACAAAAAAATTAAGGTGAAGCGATATACGGCTTTACAAACGATATAACACTTGTCTCCTTCGTACCAAAAAAAATAAAGCGGTAATTTTAGTGTCTTCAATGCACCACACTGAGTCAACAGATATTGAAATACAAAAACCAGAGATTATTGGTTTCTATAACACCTCTAAAGGAGGTGTAGATGCATTAGATGAAAAGTGCACGTTGTATTCAACTTCTCGTAGAACTAGAAGATGGCCACTGGCCATCTTTTACACACTACTGAATATCAGCACTGTGAATGAGTATACAATATTCTCATCATTTCCTGGGAATCCAGAGATGACCAGGTTGCAGTACATAAAATTTCTTTCTAAACAACTTGTAGAGCCTTTTCTTATTGAAAGAATGAATAACGGCCGGATTCCCAGGCAGATTCGCCAAAATATAAGTTCTATGCTACAAATTAACGTCCCCCAGACAGTTAGTTCGAAGGATATAATCGTGTGAAGGATATAAAAGTTCGGGATCACTGCCATCTCACAGACAACTATCGGGGGGCTGCCCATCAATCATGTAATCTTAAGTATAAAAATCCAAAATTTCT
This sequence comes from Aradus depressus, assembly GCA_963662175.1. Lineage (NCBI taxonomy): Eukaryota > Metazoa > Arthropoda > Insecta > Hemiptera > Aradidae > Aradus > Aradus depressus. The sequence continues at coordinate 13,543,376 of OY759215.1, forward strand.
TCCGGTCCTTATACATGATCTTTCGAATTATGATGGGCATCTCATCGTTATGGAGTTGGGGCTTGATACCAACCGTATCGATGTGATCCCGAACACTGATGAAAAGTATATTTCCTTCAGTAAATACATTTCAAAAACGTTTTCCATACGTTTCATTGATACCTTTAGATTCATGTCCTCCGCTCTGGATACTTTAGCCCGAAACCTCCCTGATGTGAAAGCATTTGTTAAACCTTGTCACCATATGTATGTATGTAGGTTATATTTGGTCGCGTCTTTCTTTCATTAGCGATCTCTGGTCCGTTGTGATGCATGTTCGAGTTCATGAGTTGCTTCGTGATTTTGTCTGCTTCCTTTTAACCATTTTTTCATATTTTTTTTTCATTTGTATGTGGATGTTACGTTTTCTTTATAAAATTGTTTCATTATCATCCAATCTTATTTCATTTTGAATTGGATTTTCATTAGTTTCATTATTTTGACAGTATGTTGCTTATCATTCCTGGCGATGTATGAGTATGTCGTAATATCAAACGTCATCGGTGGCTAAAGCAGTCATTGTCTGAGATAAATGCGTCAATTAAACTTTCTGGTTCTCGAAACGACAGATGGTTGCGAAGTAGACGTTTGGGCGATTCTCGCGTGTTTTATTATTTGGAGAATTTTGATGCTTCGTTTACTCGATGAATATGCAGTTTCTTGGATGAGGGTTGTGAATAAAGAAACTGCTTCATCAAGCTCTTCTGGGGTTTTAAGGGATATATTGAGGCTGATTGAATTTTCCAAAGAGTTTTGGAAGAGTTTCCAATCGACAGGACCTCGTGTTAGGGTAGGGGGTAAAGGTTTTGGGATAGGATGGAGGTCTAATACTAAAAGAACAGGGCTGTGATCGGAGGAAAGGTCATCGAGATAGGAAATATTCGCGTGAAGCGCGCCCAGGCCGCAAGAGATGTAGAAATCCAATAGGTCTGGGAGTTTGTTAGGATCGGTTGGCCAGTAAGTTGGGGAATCAGGAGAGAAGTAATCATAATTACTGGAGGACAGGACTCGGCCTCTCGAATTAGCCACTCTACTGCCCCACTGAGGATGTTTCGCATTGTAGTCACCACCAGACACGAATCTTGGACCGAGTGTTCGGAAGAATGCATGAAACTGGTCAGGTGAAATTACAGTTTGAGGAGGACAGTACACTGCTGATATAGTGAGAGGAAAAGGAAACAGGGCTATTGAGATAGGAGTTGCTTGGAGATAACTGGAGGAGTAAAGAGGCAGGATATGGTGGGAGAGGGCTCGGCGGACAAGTACCGCAGTGCCTCCATGGGCTCTACCATCCGGGTGGTCCGTCCTGTAGGTGACATAGTCCGGGATGTTGCAGTGTTTTCTAGTGGTCAGTCGAGTTTCTGTAATTAGAGCTACGTCTATCTTTTTGTTGTGTAGTAGAGCGTCGAGTTCGTCTTTGTGGTTGTGTAAGCCATTGGCGTTCCAAAGGAGGATGGATAAGGAATGTTGGATAGGAGGCACTATTGGGATCTATTGGCAAGTAGGGTTATGATTGGGGCCAGAAGGTTGAAGAGTTGAGTGAACATTGACTCCATCTTCGTCATGAAGGAGGAGAGGACAGATGTTATATCGGTGGCGGAAGGAGGGGGAGGGATGAAGGGTGAAGGACGGGGCGGGATGAAGGTTGAAGACTGAGGCGACTGAGCCCTGGCTCCAGCCAAATGGGCATAGGAGAGACCTGGCTGAGCGGCGGCTGACATGGGAAGGGCTGTCCTAGGAGGCGCTGGGCGTGGTGCACCCTGATGTCCTGAAGCCAGGGCTGGGAAGTCCTTGGGAAGATGTGCTTGGAAATCTTCCTTCCCAACATCTCATCCCACACGTTCCCAGAACCTTCCTCAAGACATCCTGAACCTCATCTCCTCAAAGCGTCGTGCTCGAGCCACATGGCAGAGGACACGCTATCCCACAGACCGCCAAACCTATAACCAACTTTCCCGACTTCTCAAACAGCAACTCTCATCCTACCGATCCCAACAATATAACTCCTATCTGTCCTCCTTATCCACTCAGGATAAATCCTTATGGTCGGCGACAAGAAAAATCCTAAAGTACCACACCACTTCCCCTCCTATTCGACGTGTGGATGGCTCGTGGGCCGCATCAGACATTGAGAAATCCAACTTGTTTGCTTCCCACCTCCGCCAAACATTCACTCCCCACCCCGATCCTCTTTCCCAATCTTACAAAGTCGAGAAGTTCCTCGACTCTCCCCTCCAACTTTCTTTGCCTCCTAAACCTGTACATCCTTCCGAGGTCATACACTTCATCCAGTCCTTACCCACAAGAAGATCTCCAGGGTATGACCTCATCACTTGTAAAATAATTAGAAATCTTCCCCGCAAAGCCATTATTTTCCTCACATATATTTTTAATTGTGTCTTCCGAACAGCCTACTTTCCTTCCCTTTGGAAATTTTCTACCATTATCCTTTTCCCTAAACCTGGAAAACCTCCCAACGTTCCAAGCTCCTATCGTCCTATAAGTTTGCTACCCATCCTTTCAAAAATTCTAGAAAAAATTATTCTAAAAAGAATTTTTCCCATCCTTGACTCCAAAAATGTTATTCCTAACCACCAATTCGGCTTCCGAACCCATCACTCTACTGTACAGCAGGGCCTTCGCATTGTAGACCACATTTCCTCTTCCCTGGAGTGTAAGAGCTATTGTTCGGGTGCCTTTCTGGACGTGGCTCAGGCTTTCGACAGGATTTGGCACCCTGGACTGCTCTTCAAGCTAAAGAGACTCCTTCCCCACACTTACTACCTCATCCTCAAGTCCTACCTTTCCAACCGCTTCTTCAAAGTTCGTCAGGGTAATGAGTACTCCGACTACGTGCCTGTTGAGGCGGGGGTTCCCCAAGGAAGTGTTCTCGGTCCCATCCTCTATACAGTTTACACTGCTGATATTCCTACCAATCCTAACACACTCCTAGCAACATTTGCTGACGATACAGCTATCCTTGCTTCCAACCAAGATCCTACCATAGCCTCCCAAAATCTCCAGCAACACCTTCTCCACATAGAGGATTGGTGTCGGCAGTGGCGTGTGAAAATTAATGAAGAGAAGTGTAACCATGTTACCTTCACTCTGAGACGCCAATCCTGTCCTCCGATTTCCTTCAATAATGTTCCGATCCCTGCCTCCAATCAAGTCCGATACTTAGGGTTCTATCTAGACCGAAGACTGACATGGAACCCCCACACACGATTAAAACGACAGGAGCTGAACAGACGGTTTGGCCTGCTCTACCGGCTGCTCAGCAGACAATCCAGACTTTCTATTGAAAACAAACTGACCATTTACAAGACTATAATAAGACCTATATGGACATACGGACCCGAACTATGCGGTTGTGCTAAGCCATCTAACATCAAGCGTATCCAGTCCTTCCAATCCAAAGTCCTAAGAACAATTGTCGATGCTCCCTTCTATGTGTCCAACCTTACCCTCCATAATGACCTTAAAATTCCTTTTGTTATTGACCTCATCAAGTCCCGCTTCTCCAAATTCCACTCTAACCTCTCCTTCCATGTCAATCCCGTCGCTCGACACTTGTCCTCCCGCTCCCACCCAGATAATCCTCCCAGAAGGCTGAGGCGGTGCTGGCCGAGAGACCTGCTAGGTTAAGATAGCATATACATATAACTGGGAGTGCTGGTAGTGACCAGCTTCTCCCCTCATGAACTCTTACTTTCAGCTCTTCTTTCCTTCTTGATCTTCCTCCAGCGTAGAACAAGATGGCGGGGGGATCACTCAGCCCCCTGTGGCCTCCTCTGCCTCCATTAAGTTGGAGGAATTGGGATGGCAGATAATCGGGGTGTTTCGAGGGGTCTCGAGCTGAAAGCTATTTTGTTATTATAATTATTTTGTACATATTTTGTATATATTATTTATTTTGTACATATTTGATCTTAATTTGTGTATATTGCCACTGTATTTATTATTATTGTTTTTATTTATTATTTATTTATTTATCTATTTTATTTATTTTTTTCTGTAATTTTTTTTATTTTTTATTTTTTTAATTATTATTATTATTTTTTTTTTTTTTTCTCATACTCACTGTTATCAAATTTACTTATAGTTATATTATAACTGATTGTAAATATACCAAATAAACCAAAAAAAAAAAAGAATATGCATGCTTAGGATGTACCTTCGTCGGGTTTCGACGGTGCCGTATTAAGATGAATGATCATATTATTAAACCTGTTTTAATTTTGGATGATGCGATATGTGAGAGTATCTCAGGGGGAAAGGAACTTAGCCTGAAAATTACATCATTACGAAAAATTTCGAGACGTAAAATGGGCAATGCTCTTAGAGATATTGCCCTGAGATCCAATTTGCCTATGTTTGGGAGTGAAATAGAGACCGTTATTCATGCTGATATGTTACAATCCTCATCCTCTATATTTGGCTTACCTACACTGCCCCCTATTCTGACGAGTTGTCAATGTTTAGGAACATCTCATCATGTCATGTTGGATGAATTGAGAACTGAATTTAGATTAAAAGGAATTGAAATGTTTTCATCATATGCTAGAATATGGTATCAGAGATACATTCATAAAGGTGATTTGGGACAATTCAAATTACACATGTTGCTTTCCGGTTTTTGGTGATGGAATGATTTCCTTATTTATATCGGCGCTAGCCCTGGTGACGGTTAGCTGTTTCAGAAGTAAACAATGCTAATTTAGAAATACATTTAGTTGACAATTTCGTAGTAAATCGACATCCGAAAACAATTAAGCAATAAACACTAAAAAACTAAGATAAACAAAAACTTGGTAAAATTTTGTTACGTAGTGTTATTTATGTAGTCAGTGTGGGAACACTTTTACCCAACAGTGTTAACTAACCCAAAACTGGTAAGAAAAGGAGAGCCCAAAAGAAGAACTTGTTTGCTTCAGCACCTGCGACCAACGGGCTGTATGAGTATGAGACGTCATTCGAAGGTTGGCTAAAATCTTATTTTATCACAAATGAAGAAAACAACTACACTTTACCCTATGGATCCGATGTCCATCGGCTCTACATTTTTGATTAGCCCCCTCGCTTCTTGGTCCAGTTCAACTTCTGACTTAAGCCATTCAGTTCGTATTCGCTAAATCATTGGATCAGATGATACCAATAAATTGTGAATGAGATCTTCACTACCGGCTATAATTGAGTATTTTCTAGTACTACGTATATTCTCTAAAACGCCTAAAGTCTTTGTTTCCAGCTTACTGAGCTTCTTCTGTCATCATTATACTTAATATATTTTCGGGAGTGCGAATTTTTGATTAAAGTACGTATTATTGTTTTTCTGACATCTTTTACAGTCATATATTGTAAAATACCCACCAAATAATTATTAAAAATGAAAATAATATTGTTTCAACTAGATGTAAAAATAAACGAGTTAGATAGGGTACTAATATGACATTAGATGTCCAGAGCCTTCTTTAAAAAAAAAAATTAACAGTAAATTATAGGAATAAATTGGTAAAAATATGAAATTTTTGGATTTTTGTTATATAACTTTTTTTGGGGCAGGCCTTCTTTACCTTTTGGCAACAGGAGATATTAAGGTGGATAAAAATTGATTTTTCTACGTTGAGTTTACTAAGGTCCAAGTGTTGAAAAAAATTTGGTAAACCATAACGCGTAAAATTTAATTTAAAGGATGAACCTAATCAAATAAATATGAACTCTTGTACATACAAGGAGGATCATAAACAAACATTTTCACCACAACTCGGACTCACTTATCTCCAATATTTCTCTAGTTATAAGAAAAAGTTTGAAAAAAATTGAAATGTTTTAAAAAATCACCATAAATTATCTATTTGTTATGTTTATTCCCGAGTTTCACCGCGGTAACTTGCTTTTAATTGTGAATCTAACAAAAAAAAATTAATCAAAATATCTGCAAAATTCGCTGAATGGCAGGGTATTTTCTGAAATTTTTCCAAAAAGTTATAATTTTCTTCATAAAATAATGTTTTTATAAGTTGATAAAATTTTTTTGTATAAATGAGGTGAAAGTGAATTCATTTGTGAATGAAATGACGTTGGTCTCATCTTGATACGATCAGTAGAACAGCCTGGGCAGACTTTTGTCTTGAAAAAGTCAGTTTTTGACCACTGTGCGGCGCCGGGGGAGATTGGGCCTAGTCGAAGTCTACCCCCGGCGACCGCGATGTAGAAACAGCCTCATCCCACTAATCTCGAGCTCTCTCGGCGCCACCAGGTAGCCGCAACACTCGGAGGTCTGGGAGTGTCAGCCTGTCCCGTTAGGGACCAGAGACTGTCGCCCCCAGACATCCCCATACCACCATAAATTGTATATAGTCATATTGTATTATATAGTTATATTTGTATTTTATGTATATAGTACATTTGATATAGGTAGTCTCTTTTCCCCGACAGTTGCGGGGCGGGTGATTTACCGGAGCACCCGGAATTTAATAAAAAAAAAAAAAAAGTTTCTTTCAAGAAAAAAGGGAAGGTTGTAAAACTTTTGCCACCTCTTAGGTATCAGGGATCACCAATGATAACAATTGAAAAAAAAAAGGATCTCTTGGATTTACTTCCTTATATAGGTCCAACATACAGGAAATTTTATGAGGACCTTAATTCGGGCAATGTATCTGATGTGCACCTCGATGCCCAAGATGAAGAAGTCGAGAGGGGCATTTTATGATAATATTTAGGAAAGCAACAATTTTTAACTTTTTTTACTATGTCTTTACTTCTTCAATAATTGTTTTTTTACAAGCACATTTTGTATTAATTGTTATTGTTCAATTTACGTTCCTAGCTACTTAATAAGTAGTAATTATGCCTTTTTTTTTATTATAATAATATTGTAATAAAAAATTATTCTAAGCACGACATATTATTATTGTTCACCTAGCTATTTTGTTTCAATAAAGAAATTTATGAAAAAAGTAAAATTTATTGTTTACATATCATTTCCTTAAGCTCTAACAGGGTAAATATGGCATAAAATTGCCAACATTTTAAGGTACTATTAAGCAATTAACACATTTTACACTGATGGAATTAGTGTAAAATGCACTAAGTACAGATAATTTAAAACAATTTGTAAAAATAGAGGTTATAATTAACAATTCAAAAAACGATAACATTTCCATAATTAAGAAAAAAGTACTGCCAAAATTTTAAAGCTTTAAAACTGGAATTTTATCAATATGTAGATTCTGGAAAAATTATGAAACATTCAATTGCGTTTTTCCGAAAATGCGACTTTTGCACTTAACCCCCTTTCCGCAGGTGACACAGATTTAAGGAACCATTTTCCAAACATGCAGATAGTGAACAATTTCCAACCTGCCCTTCTTATAATGTGAGGGGCAGATTATAGTCAATCAAAGTTATTTTAATTTCAAAGCCATTAATTTTATTATTTAATTATTATTTGTTTTCAGAATTTATTTCATTTATTATTTCCGTTATAAAATATACTTTCTATTAGTTTTTATTAGTAATAAATAAAATATGAACAGAGGAAAAAGACTTGTGCTTATGGCCCTTCAAGAACAAGGTAAGTAAGTTAAAAATTTGCACTTTTTTTATTTTATTGGGAATTTTTCCTTACTATATTTGCAATAGGAAAACAATTACTGGATATGTTTTCGTCTACATTTGTAATAAATCAATGGTTTTTTTTTGGTTTTTTTCTTTTTGGCCTTATTGAACGTGCACATTGGCCATAAATCAATGTTATTATTGTAAATCCAAATATTTAATATTCAGTACATTCTTACTAGAGAATGATGGGGAAAAGGGGCCCTGGGTGGGGTAGGTATAGAATACTATTATAGAAATGTTATGGCAAATTTAAATGTTTAACTGAAAACTAAAATTTCTGTAGGAAGCGAAGCGGCAATGTTGTTAATTTTGCTATTCATATTCTTTTTTAATGTTCCGCTTTTTTTTGTGTTTTTGTTTTTTTTACTCCAGGGGTCAATCACTCCATTGCCGGGCCCCTTGGATCCGCTCATGCCTCCCCCACCTTTTTTACCATTTCGACGACGCTAACAAAGTTGTTTTGATATGTGATAGTAAGATGTTGTGGGACGAGATTTCTAATCTCTAAAAAAAATAGAAATAAAAGACGTTGTCTTCCCACTGTTTTATTTTATACCAGAACCGGTTTTCGACGCAACAGCGTCATCATCAGTGGTTCATCCCACCCACACAGTTATCTTCCAACCGCTGTGCTGTGTAGGTGGGATGAACCACTGATGATGACGCTGTTGCGTCGAAAACCGGTTCTGGTATAAAATAAAACAGTGGGAAGACAACGTAGTTTATTTCTATTTTAAAGTTGTTTTGGTTTGTAGATGAAAATGTAGATGGTTTGAACGATAACGAGAACATGGATTTCGGCTCAGATGACTCAAAAGCTGATCCAGATTATATTATCGAAGAATTGCGCTCATGGTCTGATTATGTAGAAAATACATCGGATAATTTAGAAAATACATCGGATAATTTAGAAAATATATCTGATAATGTAGAAATCACAAACGATAATGTAAAAAATACATCGGGTAATAATCATATTGTTGAAATTGAAGCTTTGACATCTTCAAAAAAAAGAGGTGGGCGAAAGAAATCAGACCGGGCAACAAAGAAGCGAATTCGAGATGAAACCAAATGGGCAGACAATGTTAGAAAAGAAAGGGAGAAGAATACACTTCGAGAAATGGAAAAGTAAAAAAAGCCCGAGAAATAGCAGATGTAAGTGTAGATTAAAATGTTTTCAAAAAATTAGATCTGAAGAAAGGATGTCATTGCACGATAAATTTTAAGAACTCTCAACTGATGGCCAAAACCAGTTTATAGCAAACACGATACAAGAATATGAAAAAAGTAGAACACGAAAAAATAGAAAAAAAGCAAACGAAACAGAGACATCTAATAATACAGTTAATGAAAATAGGACATTTTCCAGAAAATATTTTCTTAATTTACATAATGTTCAGTTGGAAGTGTGCAAAAAAATGTATGAAAATACACTTGCAGTAGGTTCAAAAAGAATTAGGGTTATTTTACAAAAGATTAGGTTAGATTCTAACAATGTCTGCCCTCCGGGTCGAAGAGGACACCATGGAAAGCACATCAAAATTCCGGAATCTGCCAAGGAAATTATAAGACAACACATTACGAGCTTTCAAGCATACGAAAGTCACTATTCTCGAGAGAGAAGTTCAAGAAAGTACTTAAGTCCAGATTTAAGTGTGTCAAAAATGTATCGGTTGTATGTACAAAATTGTGAGGAGAACAACATTCCTTCAGTAAAATAACACGTGTACCGAAACATTTTTGACACAGAATATAATTTGGCATTCCATCCTCCAAAAAATGATACATGATCAAAGTGACATGTTAAAAAAATCTATTGATGCTTGCGGAGACAAACAAACTGAAGTACAGTTAAAAAATCAAAAAGAAGAGCACCTGAAGTTGGCAGATTATACCCATAAGAAAAAGGGCTAAAGACCGTCTACAGCGAAGGGGGATATGCTGGGAGCACACCGCTATGAGATAGAACAGAGGAAGAGTCATCTCCATGGGAACGTTGATGCCTTTTCTAGACTGCCTCTAGATAATGGTTTTCAAGAAGAAGACGGAGAAACTGGCAGTTATTTTACTATTAACAAATTAGAAGAGGATGGCGTAATCACTAGAAGGTTGGTACGCGACGCCGTTAGAAATGGCCCAGTGCCTTCTAGGGTTCTGGAATTTACTCTCAGGGGCTGGGAGAAAACAGAAGACCATATGCTTCGAAGAAGAGTGAGTTGACAAGCGAAGAGGGGCTGGCGTGGTCATATGTATGGTGGCCCGGGCTGGACAAAAGTATTGAAGACAGGGGGAAAGGTTGTGAGGGGTGCCAAGATGTGAGGAATAACCCAGTGAAGGTTAGAATTCATCCATGGGAGTACCCCGAGCATCCATGGCAGCGGTTGCATGTGGATTTTGCGGGTACATTCATGAGAGCAACATTCGGAATGCACTTTACCACCCCGCAACTAATGGGCAGGTAGAGCGGTTCGTGCAGACTCTGAAAAAGGCACTATTGGCTGCTGGAGAAGAAAGCTGTAATATCCAAAAATATAGATATTGTTTAATATATTAAAATAATTATTATCAGCAAAATGGAAGTATTTGAATTGGAAGGCAGGAAATGAAAAGGAAGCCGCTAGAAGACCCCCAGCAGTCCGGGGTATGTAGGGGTGGGGGATTGGGCAACCAATAGGCACTCAAAAGAGTCCCGGGCGGAAAATATAGAGGGAACGAGCCACACCAAGCTAGAGGGAGAACTAGCTTCACTTCTTCAAACGCCACCGAGGAGAGAGTTCCACTTGAGGAACCAGCCCTTGACCATCCAACATCCCAGGGCCAGGACTCAGCCACCGGACCAAAGAAGAAGATGCGTTGGAGCTCACTACTATTTGGAGACAGACAGCAGAGATCGATGATTGAAGAACTCCAGAACCCAACAGCAATCGCAACGAACAACGAACAAAGGCTACAAGGTACCGTTAGACAATAAACAATTATACCAATAGATTTTAGAAGTATTATTTTAGTTTTCTTTGACTCCCGCGTCCCCACAAAATGCTGGCGTTCCACAAGGTAGTATCCTGGGTCCTATCCTCTAGACAATATACACAGCTGATATCCCCACCCATCCATCAACACAACTCCACACCTTTGCAGATGATACTGCAATACTCTTTCCTCATCCCGACCCTGTCCTATCATCCAGACACCTACAAGAACACCTGATAACCCTTCAGTCCTGGTACAAAAAGTGGAGAGTGAAGGTGAACGACACAAAATCAGTTCACATCGTCTTCACCCTTCGTCGAAAATATACCTGCCCTCCAGTGTACCTTATCAAAAATCCCATCCCTTTAAAAAACGAAGTCCGCTATCTAGGCCTCATACTCGACAAACGACTAACTTGGAATCCTCACACGAGACTGAAAAGACAAGAAATGAACAGACGTTATAAACTTCTATAAGACTACTAGACAAAAGATCCAAACTAACTTTGACAACAAAACGACTTATATACAACTCAATACTCAAACCTATGTGGACTTACGGACTTGAACTCTGGGGTTCTGCCAAGGCTTCCAATCTCCAGCGCATCCAATCCCTTCAATCCAAAATCCTTCGTACAATAGCCAATGCTCCTTACTACGTCTCCAACAAAACCCTTCACACTGACCATAACGTACCTTTCATTACTGAAGTCGCTAAATAATTATTTATTTATATAAATAATTATTTATTAATATAAAAAATGATTTTCCCTTTAATTAAATTAATTTGGTTCCCACAATAATCCTCTGGTCCGTGCCCTCCATTCTGCCGTACTTCCCCAACGACGGCTTAAGCGTCAATGGCCCAGAGATCTCCTGATCCGAAGCAGTGACAGTAATTAGCTAAAAACGCGAGAAAAACAGTGATTAGGGAGTGTCACCACTGGGTGATTTCTCCCCACATGACTCTTTGACATTGCCATTACCTCTTTATTAGCACATTTGCTTGTTGTATTTATGTGTATACAGTTGTAAATAACTATTTGTAAATAAAATGAAAAAAAAAAAGTTTTCTTTGAAGGATTCTGAGGAACAATTATAAAGTTTTTAAGCATGTTTATAACAAATATAATTAATCAAATAAGGATGGCGTAATTGTTCCTTTATGTATTTTGCACCTCATGTCATCTTGATTTTTCAAAACTGTTGTCTTGGCGAACCCACGCAACCAAAGAACTATGTAAGAATTATTAATCATATAGAAGCATCATTATTTTTCAAGAACAACATAATTTTACAAATCACTTTTAATTCATTTTACAAAGCTTTGATTTACAAAAAAAACTTGAGCGACTGCTGCTGAAATACAGAATGACCCCGCACAGTACGACCGAGCAACCACCGTGCGTTCTGTTAATGGGGCGCCGACTCCGCACGAGACTGGATTTGCTGAGACCTAGAGTGTGACAGCGGGTTAGGGAAAACCAGGATAAAGTGGCGCAACGGTCACAACAAGATGGTTTGAACTAGACGAATTGATGAAAGTAGAAGGCACAAAAAATGAATATGAGGTTTGTTTTTCTAATTAAGTGCTTGACCTGCAAAATACCTATAAACACTATTGTAATAATTACCTACACCGCTTTTTCTTTTATAGGATGTTGTTAATATTATTGTAATCCATCCTACAAACGACAGACTGGAAGAATCTAGTGGAGTTGAAGAACTCGAATGGTTGTCAGGTCTGTTTTTCAACCATCCAAGGAGACTAATTCTTTCTGATGAAGATGTTGAGTCGAACACCGTAAATTGGGCACAGGCTGCCCAAAGCCTGGATTCGTTTATTTAATTCGCGGAAAAGAGCAGCTCTTACAATATTACAGAGGTGATGCACTTTCATATAATGAACGATTTTGATAAGAAGAGAAGAGTCACAAACAAGATAAACAGACATTTGAAACTTCCTGACTTCTACTACAAGTGATAATTTATTACGTTCGAGCTCCACACTTTTTATATTATACATATGTACACTAAACTATGAGCATATCACAATATGTGTTTTTAATGTTAATAAATTATTTTTGAGACCACATCGTGTTAATTTTATTTAAAGTCCTGTAATCCGGCAAATCATATAAGCCGGCATGGGTCAGGTTCCGAACATGCCGGATTAGAGGAGTTTTCTTGTACTTTTTTCATAATTTTACAGATTAACATGGATGAATCACCACGTTTTATAACGGAACAAGAAATCAGGGCAGAAATTTACCGCCAGTTGAACGAAAGTGATGGGAAAAGTGCGGAAGATAACATATCCAGCGAAACCGACGACGAAATTTTACCCAATGACGCTTTTGTAGCAGACGATGAACTGCTTTCCGATGACTTGATTCCACGGATCATGCACGCCGGGTTTAATTCTGCTCATGGTACCTTCAGTTAATAAGGGAGTGGGGTCATGAATTGATTATTTGGACTGATGAAGCCAAATCTACGCGCGAAGGTATCTTCAATCTACGTAACAGCCATGTTTGGAGCGAGATTAACCCTCATGCTTCTGTGGTTAATCATTTTCAGCACGAGTTCAGGACTAATGTGTGGATGGGGTTGACGCGTAACGAAATGTACGGTCCGGTGATGTTACCATCACGCTTAAACGCTGAAGCTTTTTTTTTTTTTTTTCAACTTGTAGTTATGTTCCTGGGCCTTCTAGAAAATAGTATAATAGTATAGCAAAATAATTATAATTATGAGATAATTTTTGTACCCACTATGTTTATATTCAAGCAATAATGTTCATTTTTTAAGAATGTGAAATAAATTTAATTATTTATTCTTTTATTTTATACATAGCTATAAAGTACATAATAATATTTATATATGTAAGAGGAATCGTTAACTATACTGACAAATAATCAGGTTATAATTATATTTTATCAAAATAATAAAATATATTATATCATAATAAAAATAATATTATATATTCAATATATTGATAGAAAGATTGATTTAACTTTAACAATAAGAGATGAAATAGATGAAAAAGCATACCGTGCCTGAGGCACACGTGTGGCATAAACGGGAAAACTGGTACCTGTGGCGGTAGGGGATAATAAATAGCATAAAAATATGGTAAAAAACTACAATGGACTCAAATTATGATTAATTTCATAAAATTTATGAACAAAAATTCACGGCTTCTGCACATTTTTCAATCTCTTATTTAGCGACACTACTGGATACCTCCTCTGAGGAACCTACTTCGTAAGAGAATCTTCAACTGCATTACTTGTTATGAAGTAAAGGTTAAACCTCAAGCTCCAATTATAGCAGACTTACCCTCCTACAGAGTCGGAAAAGCACGACCTTTTCAAGAAGTCTGTGTTGACTATGGAGGTCCTTTCTTATATAAAAAATCCAGACGAAGAAATGCTGCTAAATCCAAATGCTGGATTGCAATCTTTGTGTGCATGTGTACTAAGGCGGTACATTTGGAGTTAGTTACTTCGCTCTCCACTCATGCATTCTTAGCCTTTAAACTAATTTTTTGTTGAAAAACCCTCACTTTTTTTGATACACCCCTTTATACAGGGTGTCCCAGATCTTAAAGGCCAAACTGTGGGGATCAATTGTACGGTTCGAAAGCAACAAAAAAAATGCCTCTTAGAAATTTTTCAAAAAGGGCTAAGGGCTGCCTTCGGAGATATATGACATTTTGTGTTACTCGAACTCTGTCCTCTCTTTCTGTATTAAAACGCAATTAAGTTCAGAAATACTGCGGCTACGACAAAACTGATTACACTACTAGATACAGCATTAAATTTCCTATCAGAATGCCATACATTCAATTTTCAGAGTATCTAAAGAATGCGACCAATATCAGTGCAACTATTTGAAAATTTCAAAACTTGAAATTTTGGAAAATTTTGCATGTTTTCTGGATTTATTTAAGGGATCCCTACAACACCTAAAATTTCACAAAAACTTCTTCATTTAATGGAATTTGCATTGGTAATATCAATATTCAAAAATAAAGTAGTGGTTTACTAGAAAATGTTGATTGAATTCTAGAAAACGTGGTTCAAATTGATATGTTTTTCGGGATTGAAGAAAATGATTTACAACTCATTGGAAAATAAAACAACTTCTTTATTAAAAAAATAAAAGATAAATTTTAGACATGATGGCGGAAGATCCTCGACTCAGCACACGGAGAGCAGCTCTAAGATTACGATTTTCCCACAACGCTGTCCATAGAGCATTACAACGAGACGGCCAATATCCATTTCATGACACTCCAGTCCAATCTCTTCTTGAACGTGATTGGGAACCGCGCATTCGCTTCTGTGAATGGTACCTCCAACAACTTGACAGGGATGCGCAGTTTGGGCGCTACATTCTGTGGTCAGACGAGTCGACATTTACGCGGCAAGGAATATTGAATCAACACAATTCACAGGCATGGTCTCATGTTAACCCACACATGGATAGAGTATCCAGCCATCAATACCAGTTCAAAGTCAACGTGTGGTGTGGAATGTTAGGAGAATATCTTCTACCGCCGATTGTGATTCCAGACCGGTTTGATTCTAACGCCTTTTTACAGCTCGTTCAACACGTACTACCCACTGAAGTGGAAGAGGTTCCCTTAGCGCTGAGGATGAACTCATGGTTCCAGATAGATGGCTGCCCAGCGCATAGCAGCAATGCTGTCAGACAATGGATGGAGGAAAATTATGAGGATAGATGGATAGGAAGGTATGGGCCTGTAAGGTGGCCACCAAGGAGCCGGATTTAACACCATTAGATTTCTTCCTCTGGGGAACACTTATATTGAAATTGTATTGAAATACAACTTCAGTTGAAATTGCAACTCGCGATGACGGAGTTAAAGAAAATCGCCGTTCAACTCTCGAGAGCTGTGAATTCAGTACGTCGAAGATGTCAGCTTTGCATTCGAGAAGATGGCAGACAATTTGAGCAATTTATCTGAACATAAAACTCATTATTATAATGTATGAATTTCTTTTTCTTTTCTTCTTTTCTCAGAAAATGTACTTGATTTTAAAAATTAAAAATAACTTTTTTCAAGCTGTAATTTATCTTTTATTTTTTTAATAAAGAAGTTGTTGTTTTATTTTCCAATGAGTTGTAAATCATTGTCTTCAATACCTTAAAAACATATCAATTTGAACCACGTTTTCTAGAATTCAATCAACATTTTCTAGTGAACCACTACTTTATTTTTGAATATTGATATTACCAATGCAAAGTCCATTAAATGAAGAAGTTTTTGTGAAATTTTAGGTGTTGTAGGGATCCCTTAAATAAATCCAGAAAACATGCAACATTTAAAGTTTTGAAATGTTCAAATAGTTGCACTGATATTGGTCGCATTCTTTAGATACTCTGAAAATTGAATGTATGGCATTCTGATAGGAAATTTAATGCTGTATCTAATAGTGTAATCAGTTTTGTCGTAGCCGCAGTATTTCTGAACTTAATTGCGTTTTAATACAAAAAGAGAGGACAGATTTCGAGTAACACAAAATGTCATATATCTCCGAAGACAGCCCTTTTTGAAAAATTTCAAAGAGGCATTTTTTGTTGCTTTCGAACCGTACAATTGATCCCCACAGTTTGGCCATTAAGATCTGGGACACCCTGTTTATATTTTGTGGAATCAGTTAATATAAACGTAGAACTAGTTATTCGGTTTTTTCTTTTTTCTATTTTTAAACATATATCCTGTAAAATTATTCCCGGCACGGATGTACAAGGTTAGTGAGGAGAACTCTGGGTCCCGTTGAGTGTATCCAGCAAAAATGTGCCGGTTGGAGGTAAGTCCAGTAATGGTACAACTTCAGACATATCCCATCACTTGTCTAAGTATCCAACTGAGTGGTGATTCTCACTCCTCATTTCGCGGACTCTGGGAAGCCGCGATTAAATCCACAAAACGTCATTTGCAAGCTGTTATTCAAGACCACATCCTCACTTTCGAGGAATTTTATACTTTATTGAATAGAATAGAAGCAATGCCTAGGGCTCACGGAGTGGTAAGAGTCGTGAGGGTGAAGAGACCCAACAATTCTCTTGTGTGATCAGTGCACAAGGTGGTCCCTCTTTCAGAGGAAAGGGACCTAAGATCCTTATCCTTAAGACTATTGTAAATATTTCAGATTTAATATATATATATATAAGTTATAGTAACGAATATTGTACACCCCATCATAATTCCTGCATCCTCATCATTCTTTCCTAGTATTGTTTACGACATTCTTTCCCATCTTGCATTTTCCACTTTCCCAGGATCCTCAGTCTATCCCTGGCTCCCGTGTTGCTAACACCTCCTTTCTGACTTAGTGAATATAAGTTTCAGTTAAGTGAATGTTAAATAAAGTTCAATTTTTTAAAAAGCAATTACGGTGTGAACTTTACAAAACTGGCGCAGTCGGTAGGACTTACGCAAACGACCCGTTCAGTGCATATGAACAAGTTTTCATTTTCAAGTGATTAATTGCGTGTCCACCCAGCGACGAAGGGAATCGCTACATCCCATTGTAGAAGTCTCCTCACCGAAGTAGCAGCACTACATTGGAAGACGTAGAACTCCAGGTCTCTATCAACGCGATATGGTAGCACTGGCAATTCTGTTGTAAGTAGTTTTAAGTATACTAGCATAAGAAATATTTTATTGGACAATTTTATTTCGTAGATTTAATTAATATTAACTTTAAGTAGTATAATTAAATATTAAATTTAAATTTTAGATTATTTTATTACACACACAAATCACATCAATATGACAACGAGCAAAGATATACTACAGGCAGCTCAATTAACCATGCCTACTCCCGTCTTGAAAAAAGAATACCTGGGTATGATCCCAGACTTCTTCGGAGAACCGGAACATCTCAGTAGGTTCCTAACCGTTAGCGAAAAATTAGTAAACAAATTTTATAATTTTCAGAACCCAGCAGATTTCCAAAATGAATTTTTGATGGCCTCCTTGTTAGCTAAAATTAAAGGTCCCGCCGCGGAAATAATAGCGACAAATACTATAGGAACTTGGGCTGAACTTAAACAAGCTCTTCTCAATGGCTATGCAGATCGAAGGGACTGCTTTACCCTTCAAATAGAACTGTGCGAGCAAAAACAACACAGTGAGTCAACATTCGATTTTTATCAAAAAATCCAAAAAACTCTAAATTTATTAATTTCATATTACAGAAATCATTTTCAAGAACACCTGATTCTAACCGAATTCTCTAGGAAGCTCGCACTCAGAGTTCTTTTGAGAGGCTTAAAAGAGCCTTTCGGTTCACACCTCAGGGCCAGGAACCCCGAGAGCTTAGAATCCGCTCTCAATATGCTGACTAATGACATACAATACAATAAACAAGACACACACACACCCACACGCACAGCTCACAAATTCGAGCAAAAACCCTTCCTCGACAATAGGCAGAGACCTGCCTTCAGCCCGCGTCCCAACATGCCTTATCAACCGCCAATACACAGACAGATAACTAGGTCATTCAACCCCTCATACCAAACCGTCCTAGGACATGACGTAAAACTGTATCCAAAACCGTCCTAGGACATGACGTAAAACTGTATCCAAACCGTCCTAGGACATGACGTAAAACTGTATCCAAACCGTCCTAGGACATGACGTAAAACTGTATCCAAACCGTCCTAGGACATGACGTAAAACTGTATCCAAATCGTCCTAGGACATGACGTAAAACTGTATCCAAACCGTCCTAGGACATGACGTAAAACTGTATCCAAAATGTCCTAGGATATGACGTTAAACTGCAACTACCAGTAGTTCGTAAGTTAGCTAGTAGTTAATTAATAAGTTAATAAATAAAAAATGTAATAATAAGTCAAATAAAAATAAATAAAGTAATTAAAGAATTGAATATTAAGAAATAAAAGATATTTAGAAATATAAGAAAGATAGAATTACAAGAATTATTATGAATAAGAGAAATATTAAGAAAATATTGTATTAAGAGTTATTAGCAATCTTCCTTGAGCGCATATCATTAGGCGATTGTTAATAAGGACAAATAATTATAAAAAATAAAAATAAATAAAAGAAAAAATAAGAATAAGAAATATTATAAATAAAGAATTAATTAAAAGAAAAGAAAAGAATGAAATGAAAATCATTATAATTAAAAATAAATTATAATAAATAAAAAAAAAAAAAAAAAAAATTTATATTATAAATAATTAAACCTTGGACAACATCGACACTGAATGAATATCTAGGTCAAATGTTGCAAAAAGAAAATAAAGAAAAGAATAATTAATTAAAGAAAAGTATATTATAAGTCAAAAGAACAATTACGAAAACTAAGATAATTATAAGAAAAATAAATTAGGTAGTAAAGTAAGAAATAAAAAAAAAAAAGAGAG
Source organism: Aradus depressus (assembly GCA_963662175.1). Taxonomy (NCBI): domain Eukaryota; kingdom Metazoa; phylum Arthropoda; class Insecta; order Hemiptera; family Aradidae; genus Aradus; species Aradus depressus. Next base: position 13,562,446 of record OY759215.1, read on the forward strand.
GAAAAAGTAGAGCAGTTTAGCTAGGAAAATAAGTAATAAAATTAATTCTAATAAATAATTGTAGAGTAAATATTAAAAATACTTATGAAATAAAATAATTTAGAATTTAAGTTATAATTACCATAAAAAATTTAATTAATACTTTAATTCTCAATATAAAAATCTAACTAAATAATAAAATTTAATTAACAATCATTATTATCATGTTGTAGAATGCCCCTCTGCATAATCTTCACTACACTTAGTGATGCGGCATACATACAAGACATTACTCAAAACCTAGGGATTCTACCCATCAACCTAGGACCAGCACAACTACAGATTTCACAACATACCTTCATACACTATTTCAATCTACAAGAACTATACAAAGAATTTAGTAATACAAATGCTCAATACAAAAAATTATTAGAAACTATTCACTACTTATTCTATAATAAAATAACACTAGAAGATTTCAAAAATTATCAAAATTTAATTAGTATAACGAGAGATAGTATAAAAGAAAAAATAGACAATATCAAAATTCATTCTGATGCTAAAAGAAGTAAAAGAGGGCTAATCAACGGATTAGGTTCAATAATTAAAGCCATTACAGGAAACTTAGATTCTATAGACGGTGACCATTATGACACCCTACTCCAACACATTTCAGAGAATGAACACAATTTACAAGACCAAGTAAAATCTCAATACTCAATCAATAGCGAAATTATCAAAGCTTATAACGATACCTTGTCAACTATTCAACTTAACAATATAGAAATCAAAAACAAAATTTTACATTTAAATTCAGAAACGGTAAACGAAATTCTCATCCAGAAAACAAAAAACTTATTCTATCAAATACAAACACACCTATTTTCAATGTTTCACATCCTTCAAGATGTAGAAAACTCAATCACTTTTTGCAAATTAAAAACCATGCACCCAAGTATTATAACACACCAACTATTCAATGAAATAAAAAAAATTGCTAGTCACTACAAAGATCAAACACCTTTCACATTAGATTATAAGAATATACTAAATTTCGAAACTTTGATAAAGGTACAATGTAAAATAGATGTGAACCAAATAATTTACTTTCTAACTCTCCCCATAAATTCAAAAAATGAATATTACATGTATAGTTTATTTTCTATACCAACTTTGCATGAAAACCAATTCACAACTATTATACCGAATATCAACTATTTACTAACTCCTATAGATAAGTCATTAGCTATTAAATTCTTAACTGGTAAATGTGAACAAGTACAGTGCTACCAATGTTCTTATGACCTGCTATCAAATTATCAACCTTCCTGCGAACGAGATATCATCCTCAAAGAAAACACATCATCGTGTCAATACACCGACTTGGACATACGAGAAAATTTTATAGAGCCTGTTGCGGGGACGAACCAACTTATTACAATCTTCCCTCACAGCGGAGAAATTAAAATCACCAGCGAGACATCGTTTGAAACGCGGCAGCTGTTTGGAATTCATCTTATCACCCTAAGTCCCAACGAACAACTCGTCTTTAACGACATCTCTTTCCACTACTCGTCCAACTCTTCTGGAAAACCACACACCATCAACAACTTTAAGTTACATCTCGACACCAATCAACATACTAATTTTACTTTATTATTAAAACCCGTAACACTTAGAACTATAAATACTAACCCAATTGTACCGATAGAAAATAAGTTGAATCATTTTATTATACCTAGTATTTGGACTTCAACCCTTTATATTTTCATTATTATTAGTATCATATTTTTCATTATAAAATTTAAATTCTTTGGTAAGTCCTTGGACAGACAGCCTGTTCACAATGTAACTGTCGATCTAAGGCACCCTCCTTCTCACCACCACCTTCCAGGTGATGCCTCAATTTAGGGGTGGAGGAGTTATAGTAACAAATATTGTACACCCCATCATAATTCCTGCATCCTCATCATTCTTTCCTAGTATTGTTTACGACATTCTTTCCCATCTTGCATTTTCCACTTTCCCAGGATCCTCAGTCTATCCCTGGCTCCCGTGTTGCTAACACCTCCTTTCTGACTTAGTGAATATAAGTTTCAGTTAAGTGAATGTTAAATAAAGTTCAATTTTTTAAAAAGCAATTACGGTGTGAACTTTACAAAACTTATATATATGAAGACCACAGGAGAAAAAGCAGCTATCTCAGTTTTTTTTCGAAAGTTAGGTAACGACGGTTCTATATGTTTTGAAGGGTGGCGGACACGATGGAATTGTCCGAACGGGGGAAAAACCGGTCTAGAAGCGTCAAACAAACGTTTGAAATACAGCGTACAGGGGAAGAACCAGCTCCTTCGTGCGCGCCCGGGGAAGAACAGGCTATCTTCCTATACCCCCCCCCCCCCCTCCTTTCACCACGAATTTCGGAGCACTATTCACAGGAATCCTCTTGAGTCCCCAGTCCTATCCTGGCCGCGTTACCAACTTCACTGTATACAGCGCTGTTTTCTGTTTTATTGTTTCTGAGTGTTGGAGGATACTGCACTACATGGTACATCAAAAAAAAAAAAAAAGGCTTGACGCGATAACCATGACATTCCCCATTTGAAGGCATTCCTACCTCGAATGTGATAAGGACATAGGCCTAGTAAATCAAAAAGCTCAGGCCCAAACACCCAATGATTGGTTCAAAACTCAAAATCGCGAGGAGCAAGCCGAGCCCCTTCAAATTGAGAAGGTAGACTCATATACCGTCAGAAATTGGAGCCAACTTGCCAGTTTGAAGCACTCATGAAAATAATGAATATCCGGAAGTTGAAGATTGATATAGAGCATCCTCGACTTATATTTCACAGAGATACCTACAACGGACAGTGGGTTAAATCACTCATGATTCCGAAACCATTGAAACTGGTGAAAAAAGGAAAACAATGCAATCAGTCTGCAGGAAGGAGACCCATTCTTTCTACACCAAAACTTGAAGAGAACGAATTTCACTTCCCACCTCGAGCGTATACCAAGAAATTGCCTTTTTCCAAAGAAAAATGTAAAGACCTTCAACATTTAAAGCAATTTTGTGACAACAAGGCCAGAAATTATTATGGAAAACTCATGTGTCTTGATTGAACGTTCGAAAGATAGCTGGTTTTTCCCTTGTTTATTTGGAATTTGTGTCTTCTCGCCTCTGTGACAATTTTTAATAACGTTTTTTTAAAGTTTCAATAGTATTTTCTCATTGGACAACCAATTTTTCGTCATCAAATGATCAGCCAAATTTACAACAACCAAAGATCTTCAAACTCTTCCAAGAACAAGATCGTCCCTGCGCTTTAACCAACAGACGTTTTGGAAACGATTGACGACACAAGAAACAGCAGTAATGAAACACGAGCTCTCATTTTCAACTTATGTAACAAGCAGAAACCTATACCTGTGAAAATGAAACGCTTATATCTTTGTTTTATCGCTAGTGTTTATGACAGATTATGGTATTTTGGTAAATACAGGGAAACCCCTCTTTAAGGACACCGATCTATGAAGGACACCTCTCCTTATAGATTTGTGATGTGCCAGGCCGAAATATAGGAAAACAATGTATTTTTACCCCCCTCGCAACGGACGCGGACAACCAATTTTTCGTTATCAAATGATCAGTCAAATTTACAAGAGCCATAGATCTTCAAACTCTTCCAAGAACAAGATCGTTCCAGCGCTTTAACCAACAGACGTTTTGGAAACGATTGAGGCTACAAGAATCAGCAGTAATGAAACACGAGCTCTCATTTTCAACTTATGTAACAAGCAGAAACATTTACCTGTGAAAATAAAACGCTTATATCCTTGTTTTATCGCTAGTGTTTATGACAGATTATGGTATTTTGGTAAATATAGGGAAACCCCTCTTTAAGGACACCTAACTCAGAAGAACACCTCTCCTTACAGATGATTAGTGATGTGCCAGGCCGAAATATAGGACAACAATGTATTTTTACCCCCCTCGCAACGGACGCGGACAACCAATTTTTCGTCATCAAATGATCAGCCAAATTTACAACAGCCAAATTTTCTACAGCCAAAGATCTTCAAACTCTTCCAAGAACAAGATCGTCCCTGCGCTTAACCAACAGACGTTTTGGAAACGATTGAGGCTACAAGAATCAGCAGTAATGAAACACGAGCTCTCATTTTCAACTTATGTAACAAACAGAAACCTATACCTGTAAAAATGAAACGCTTATATCCTTGTTTTATCGCTAGTGTTTATGACAGAGTATGGTATTTTGGTAAATATAGGGAAACCCCTCTTTAAGGACACCTCTCTACGAAGGACACCTCTCCTTATAGATTTATGATGTGCCAGGCCGAAATATAGGAAAACAATGTAATTTTACCCCCCTCGCAACGGACGCGGACAACCAATTTTTCGTTATCAAATGATCAGTCAAATTTACAAGAGCCATAGATCTTCAAACTCTTCCAAGAACAAGATCGTTCCAGCGCTTTAACCAACAGACGTTTTGGAAACGATTGAGGCTACAAGAATCAGCAGTAATGAAACACGAGCTCTCATTTTCAACTTATGTAACAAGCAGAAACATTTACCTGTGAAAATAAAACGCTTATATCCTTGTTTTATCGCTAGTGTTTATGACAGATTATGGTATTTTGGTAAATATAGGGAAACCCCTCTTTAAGGACACCTAACTCAGAAGAACACCTCTCCTTACAGATGATTAGTGATGTGCCAGGCCGAAATATAGGACAACAATGTATTTTTACCCCCCTCGCAACGGACGCGGACAACCAATTTTTCGTCATCAAATGATCAGCCAAATTTACAACAGCCAAATTTTCTACAGCCAAAGATCTTCAAACTCTTCCAAGAACAAGATCGTCCCTGCGCTTAACCAACAGACGTTTTGGAAACGATTGAGGCTACAAGAATCAGCAGTAATGAAACACGAGCTCTCATTTTCAACTTATGTAACAAACAGAAACCTATACCTGTAAAAATGAAACGCTTATATCCTTGTTTTATCGCTAGTGTTTATGACAGAGTATGGTATTTTGGTAAATATAGGGAAACCCCTCTTTAAGGACACCTCTCTACGAAGGACACCTCTCCTTATAGATTTATGATGTGCCAGGCCGAAATATAGGAAAACAATGTAATTTTACCCCCCTCGCAACGGACGCGGACAACCAATTTTTCGTTATCAAATGATCAGTCAAATTTACAAGAGCCATAGATCTTCAAACTCTTCCAAGAACAAGATCGTTCCAGCGCTTTAACCAACAGACGTTTTGGAAACGATTGAGGCTACAAGAATCAGCAGTAATGAAACACGAGCTCTCATTTTCAACTTATGTAACAAGCAGAAACCTATACCTGTAAAAATGAAACGCTTATATCCTTGTTTTATCGCTAGTGTTTATGACAGAGTATGGTATTTTGGTAAATATAGGGAAACCCCTCTTTAAGGACACCCATCTCAGAAGAACACCTCTCCTTACAGATTAGTGATGTGCCAGGCCGAAATATAGGACAACAATGTATTTTTACCCCCCTCGCAACGGACGCGGACAACCAATTTTTCGTTATCAAATGATCAGTCAAATTTACAAGAGCCATAGATCTTCAAACTCTTCCAAGAACAAGATCGTTCCAGCGCTTTAACCAACAGACGTTTTGGAAACGATTGAGGCTACAAGAATCAGCAGTAATGAAACACGAGCTCTCATTTTCAACTTATGTAACAAGCAGAAACCTATACCTGTGAAAATGAAACGCTTATATCCTTGTTTTATCGCTAGTGTTTATGACAGATTATGGTATTTTGGTAAATATAGGGAAACCCCTCTTTAAGGACACCTAACTCAGAAGAACACCTCTCCTTACAGATGATTAGTGATGTGCCAGGCCGAAATATAGGACAACAATGTATTTTTACCCCCCTCGCAACGGACGCGGACAACCAATTTTTCGTCATCAAATGATCAGCCAAATTTACAACAGCCAAAGATCTTCAAACTCTTCCAAGAACAAGATCGTCCCTGCGCTTTAACCAACAGACGTTTTGGAAACGATTGAGGCTACAAGAATCAGCAGTAATGAAACACGAGCTCTCATTTTCAACTTATGTAACAAACAGAAACCTATACCTGTAAAAATGAAACGCTTATATCCTTGTTTTATCGCTAGTGTTTATGACAGAGTATGGTATTTTGGTAAATATAGGGAAACCCCTCTTTAAGGACACCTCTCTACGAAGGACACCTCTCCTTATAGATTTATGATGTGCCAGGCCGAAATATAGGAAAACAATGTAATTTTACCCCCCTCGCAACGGACGCGGACAACCAATTTTTCGTTATCAAATGATCAGTCAAATTTACAAGAGCCATAGATCTTCAAACTCTTCCAAGAACAAGATCGTTCCAGCGCTTTAACCAACAGACGTTTTGGAAACGATTGAGGCTACAAGAATCAGCAGTAATGAAACACGAGCTCTCATTTTCAACTTATGTAACAAGCAGAAACCTATACCTGTAAAAATGAAACGCTTATATCCTTGTTTTATCGCTAGTGTTTATGACAGAGTATGGTATTTTTGTAAATATAGGGAAACCCCTCTTTAAGGACACCCATCTCAGAAGAACACCTCTCCTTACAGATTAGTGATGTGCCAGGCCGAAATATAGGACAACAATGTATTTTTACCCCCCTCGCAACGGACGCGGACAACCAATTTTTCGTTATCAAATGATCAGTCAAATTTACAAGAGCCATAGATCTTCAAACTCTTCCAAGAACAAGATCGTTCCAGCGCTTTATCCAACAGACGTTTTGGAAACGATTGAGGCTACAAGAATCAGCAGTAATGAAACACGAGCTCTCATTTTCAACTTATGTAACAAGCAGAAACATTTACCTGTGAAAATAAAACGCTTATATCCTTGTTTTATCGCTAGTGTTTATGACAGATTATGGTATTTTGGTAAATATAGGGAAACCCCTCTTTAAGGACACCTAACTCAGAAGAACACCTCTCCTTACAGATGATTAGTGATGTGCCAGGCCGAAATATAGGACAACAATGTATTTTTACCCCCCTCGCAACGGACGCGGACAACCAATTTTTCGTCATCAAATGATCAGCCAAATTTACAACAGCCAAATTTTCTACAGCCAAAGATCTTCAAACTCTTCCAAGAACAAGATCGTCCCTGCGCTTAACCAAGAGACGTTTTGGAAACGATTGAGGCTACAAGAATCAGCAGTAATGAAACACGAGCTCTCATTTTCAACTTATGTAACAAACAGAAACCTATACCTGTAAAAATGAAACGCTTATATCCTTGTTTTATCGCTAGTGTTTATGACAGAGTATGGTATTTTGGTAAAGATAGGGAAACCCCTCTTCAAGGACACCTCTCTACGAAGGACACCTCTCCTTATAGATTTATGATGTGCCAGGCCGAAATATAGGAAAACAAAGTAATTTTACCCCCCTCGCAACGGACGCGGACAACCAATTTTTCGTTATCAAATGATCAGTCAAATTTACAAGAGCCATAGATCTTCAAACTCTTCCAAGAACAAGATCGTTCCAGCGCTTTAACCAACAGACGTTTTGGAAACGATTGAGGCTACAAGAATCAGCAGTAATGAAACACGAGCTCTCATTTTCAACTTATGTAACAAGCAGAAACCTATACCTGTAAAAATGAAACGCTTATATCCTTGTTTTATCGCTAGTGTTTATGACAGAGTATGGTATTTTGGTAAAGATAGGGAAACCCCTCTTCAAGGACACCTCTCTACGAAGGACACCTCTCCTTATAGATTTATGATGTGCCAGGCCGAAATATAGGAAAACAAAGTAATTTTACCCCCCTCGCAACGGACGCGGACAACCAATTTTTCGTTATCAAATGATCAGTCAAATTTACAAGAGCCATAGATCTTCAAACTCTTCCAAGAACAAGATCGTTCCAGCGCTTTAACCAACAGACGTTTTGGAAACGATTGAGGCTACAAGAATCAGCAGTAATGAAACACGAGCTCTCATTTTCAACTTATGTAACAAGCAGAAACCTATACCTGTAAAAATGAAACGCTTATATCCTTGTTTTATCGCTAGTGTTTATGACAGAGTATGGTATTTTGGTAAATATAGGGAAACCCCTCTTTAAGGACACCTAACTCAGAAGAACACCTCTCCTTACAGATGATTGGTGATGTGCCAGGCCGAAATATAGGAAAACAATGTAATTTTACCCCCCTCGCAACGGACGCGGACAACCAATTTTTCGTTATCAAATGATCAGTCAAATTTACAAGAGCCATAGATCTTCAAACTCTTCCAAGAACAAGATCGTTCCAGCGCTTTAACCAACAGACGTTTTGGAAACGATTGAGGCTACAAGAATCAGCAGTAATGAAACACGAGCTCTCATTTTCAACTTATGTAACAAGCAGAAACCTATACCTGTAAAAATGAAACGCTTATATCCTTGTTTTATCGCTAGTGTTTATGACAGAGTATGGTATTTTTGTAAATATAGGGAAACCCCTCTTTAAGGACACCCATCTCAGAAGAACACCTCTCCTTACAGATTAGTGATGTGCCAGGCCGAAATATAGGACAACAATGTATTTTTACCCCCCTCGCAACGGACGCGGACAACCAATTTTTCGTTATCAAATGATCAGTCAAATTTACAAGAGCCATAGATCTTCAAACTCTTCCAAGAACAAGATCGTTCCAGCGCTTTAACCAACAGACGTTTTGGAAACGATTGAGGCTACAAGAATCAGCAGTAATGAAACACGAGCTCTCATTTTCAACTTATGTAACAAGCAGAAACCTATACCTGTGAAAATGAAACGCTTATATCTTTGTTTTATCGCTAGTGTTTATGACAGATTATGGTATTTTGGTAAATACAGGGAAACCCCTCTTTAAGGACACCGATCTATGAAGGACACCTCTCCTTATAGATTTGTGATGTGCCAGGCCGAAATATAGGAAAACAATGTATTTTTACCCCCCTCGCAACGGACGCGGACAACCAATTTTTCGTTATCAAATGATCAGTCAAATTTACAAGAGCCATAGATCTTCAAACTCTTCCAAGAACAAGATCGTTCCAGCGCTTTAACCAACAGACGTTTTGGAAACGATTGAGGCTACAAGAATCAGCAGTAATGAAACACGAGCTCTCATTTTCAACTTATGTAACAAGCAGAAACATTTACCTGTGAAAATAAAACGCTTATATCCTTGTTTTATCGCTAGTGTTTATGACAGATTATGGTATTTTGGTAAATATAGGGAAACCCCTCTTTAAGGACACCTAACTCAGAAGAACACCTCTCCTTACAGATGATTAGTGATGTGCCAGGCCGAAATATAGGACAACAATGTATTTTTACCCCCCTCGCAACGGACGCGGACAACCAATTTTTCGTCATCAAATGATCAGCCAAATTTACAACAGCCAAATTTTCTACAGCCAAAGATCTTCAAACTCTTCCAAGAACAAGATCGTCCCTGCGCTTAACCAAGAGACGTTTTGGAAACGATTGAGGCTACAAGAATCAGCAGTAATGAAACACGAGCTCTCATTTTCAACTTATGTAACAAACAGAAACCTATACCTGTAAAAATGAAACGCTTATATCCTTGTTTTATCGCTAGTGTTTATGACAGAGTATGGTATTTTGGTAAAGATAGGGAAACCCCTCTTCAAGGACACCTCTCTACGAAGGACACCTCTCCTTATAGATTTATGATGTGCCAGGCCGAAATATAGGAAAACAAAGTAATTTTACCCCCCTCGCAACGGACGCGGACAACCAATTTTTCGTTATCAAATGATCAGTCAAATTTACAAGAGCCATAGACCTTCAAACTCTTCCAAGAACAAGATCGTTCCAGCGCTTTAACCAACAGACGTTTTGGAAACGATTGAGGCTACAAGAATCAGCAGTAATGAAACACGAGCTCTCATTTTCAACTTATGTAACAAGCAGAAACCTATACCTGTAAAAATGAAACGCTTATATCCTTGTTTTATCGCTAGTGTTTATGACAGAGTATGGTATTTTGGTAAATATAGGGAAACCCCTCTTTAAGGACACCCATCTCAGAAGAACACCTCTCCTTACAGATTAGTGATGTGCCAGGCCGAAATATAGGACAACAATGTATTTTTACCCCCCTCGCAACGGACGCGGACAACCAATTTTTCGTTATCAAATGATCAGTCAAATTTACAAGAGCCATAGATCTTCAAACTCTTCCAAGAACAAGATCGTTCCAGCGCTTTAACCAACAGACGTTTTGGAAACGATTGAGGCTACAAGAATCAGCAGTAATGAAACACGAGCTCTCATTTTCAACTTATGTAACAAGCAGAAACCTATACCTGTGAAAATGAAACGCTTATATCCTTGTTTTATCGCTAGTGTTTATGACAGATTATGGTATTTTGGTAAATATAGGGAAACCCCTCTTTAAGGACACCTAACTCAGAAGAACACCTCTCCTTACAGATGATTAGTGATGTGCCAGGCCGAAATATAGGACAACAATGTATTTTTACCCCCCTCGCAACGGACGCGGACAACCAATTTTTCGTCATCAAATGATCAGCCAAATTTACAACAGCCAAATTTTCTACAGCCAAAGATCTTCAAACTCTTCCAAGAACAAGATCGTCCCTGCGCTTTAACCAACAGACGTTTTGGAAACGATTGAGGCTACAAGAATCAGCAGTAATGAAACACGAGCTCTCATTTTCAACTTATGTAACAAACAGAAACCTATACCTGTAAAAATGAAACGCTTATATCCTTGTTTTATCGCTAGTGTTTATGACAGAGTATGGTATTTTTGTAAATATAGGGAAACCCCTCTTTAAGGACACCCATCTCAGAAGAACACCTCTCCTTACAGATTAGTGATGTGCCAGGCCGAAATATAGGACAACAATGTATTTTTACCCCCCTCGCAACGGACGCGGACAACCAATTTTTCGTTATCAAATGATCAGTCAAATTTACAAGAGCCATAGATCTTCAAACTCTTCCAAGAACAAGATCGTTCCAGCGCTTTAACCAACAGACGTTTTGGAAACGATTGAGGCTACAAGAATCAGCAGTAATGAAACACGAGCTCTCATTTTCAACTTATGTAACAAGCAGAAACCTATACCTGTGAAAATGAAACGCTTATATCCTTGTTTTATCGCTAGTGTTTATGACAGATTATGGTATTTTGGTAAATATAGGGAAACCCCTCTTTAAGGACACCTAACTCAGAAGAACACCTCTCCTTACAGATGATTGGTGATGTGCCAGGCCGAAATATAGGACAACAATGTATTTTTACCCCCCTCGCAACGGACGCGGACAACCAATTTTTCGTCATCAAATGATCAGCCAAATTTACAACAGCCAAATTTTCTACAGCCAAAGATCTTCAAACTCTTCCAAGAACAAGATCGTCCCTGCGCTTTAACCAACAGACGTTTTGGAAACGATTGAGGCTACAAGAATCAGCAGTAATGAAACACGAGCTCTCATTTTCAACTTATGTAACAAACAGAAACCTATACCTGTAAAAATGAAACGCTTATATCCATGTTTTATCGCTAGTGTTTATGACAGAGTATGGTATTTTGGTAAATATAGGGAAACCCCTCTTTAAGGACACCTCTCTACGAAGGACACCTCTCCTTATAGATTTATGATGTGCCAGGCCGAAATAAAGGAAAACAATGTAATTTTACCCCCCTCGCAACGGACGCGGACAACCAATTTTTCGTTATCAAATGATCAGTCAAATTTACAAGAGCCATAGATCTTCAAACTCTTCCAAGAACAAGATCGTTCCAGCGCTTTAACCAACAGACGTTTTGGAAACGATTGAGGCTACAAGAATCAGCAGTAATGAAACACAAGCTCTCATTTTCAACTTATGTAACAAGCAGAAACCTATACCTGTGAAAATAAAACGCTTATATCCTTGTTTTATCGCTAGTGTTTATGACAGATTATGGTATTTTGGTAAATATAGGGAAACCCCTCTTTAAGGACACCTAACTCAGAAGAACACCTCTCCTTACAGATGATTAGTGATGTGCCAGGCCGAAATATAGGACAACAATGTATTTTTACCCCCCTCGCAACGGACGCGGACAACCAATTTTTCGTCATCAAATGATCAGCCAAATTTACAACAGCCAAATTTTCTACAGCCAAAGATCTTCAAACTCTTCCAAGAACAAGATCGTCCCTGCGCTTTAACCAACAGACGTTTTGGAAACGATTGAGGCTACAAGAATCAGCAGTAATGAAACACGAGCTCTCATTTTCAACTTATGTAACAAGCAGAAACCTATACCTGTGAAAATGAAACGCTTATATCCTTGTTTTATCGCTAGTGTTTATGACAGATTATGGTATTTTGGTAAATATAGGGAAACCCCTCTTTAAGGACACCTAACTCAGAAGAACACCTCTCCTTACAGATGATTGGTGATGTGCCAGGCCGAAATATAGGACAACAATGTATTTTTACCCCCCTCGCAACGGACGCGGACAACCAATTTTTCGTCATCAAATGATCAGCCAAATTTACAACAGCCAAATTTTCTACAGCCAAAGATCTTCAAACTCTTCCAAGAACAAGATCGTCCCTGCGCTTTAACCAACAGACGTTTTGGAAACGATTGAGGCTACAAGAATCAGCAGTAATGAAACACGAGCTCTCATTTTCAACTTATGTAACAAGCAGAAACATTTACCTGTAAAAATGAAACGCTTATATCCATGTTTTATCGCTAGTGTTTATGACAGAGTATGGTATTTTGGTAAATATAGGGAAACCCCTCTTTAAGGACACCTCTCTACGAAGGACACCTCTCCTTATAGATTTATGATGTGCCAGGCCGAAATATAGGAAAACAATGTAATTTTACCCCCCTCGCAACGGACGCGGACAACCAATTTTTCGTTATCAAATGATCAGTCAAATTTACAAGAGCCATAGATCTTCAAACTCTTCCAAGAACAAGATCGTTCCAGCGCTTTAACCAACAGACGTTTTGGAAACGATTGAGGCTACAAGAATCAGCAGTAATGAAACACAAGCTCTCATTTTCAACTTATGTAACAAGCAGAAACCTATACCTGTGAAAATAAAACGCTTATATCCTTGTTTTATCGCTAGTGTTTATGACAGATTATGGTATTTTGGTAAATATAGGGAAACCCCTCTTTAAGGACACCTAACTCAAAAGAACACCTCTCCTTACAGATGATTAGTGATGTGCCAGGCCGAAATATAGGACAACAATGTATTTTTACCCCCCTCGCAACGGACGCGGACAACCAATTTTTCGTCATCAAATGATCAGCCAAATTTACAACAGCCAAATTTTCTACAGCCAAAGATCTTCAAACTCTTCCAAGAACAAGATCGTCCCTGCGCTTAACCAAGAGACGTTTTGGAAACGATTGAGGCTACAAGAATCAGCAGTAATGAAACACGAGCTCTCATTTTCAACTTATGTAACAAACAGAAACCTATACCTGTAAAAATGAAACGCTTATATCCTTGTTTTATCGCTAGTGTTTATGACAGAGTATGGTATTTTGGTAAAGATAGGGAAACCCCTCTTCAAGGACACCTCTCTACGAAGGACACCTCTCCTTATAGATTTATGATGTGCCAGGCCGAAATATAGGAAAACAAAGTAATTTTACCCCCCTCGCAACGGACGCGGACAACCAATTTTTCGTTATCAAATGATCAGTCAAATTTACAAGAGCCATAGATCTTCAAACTCTTCCAAGAACAAGATCGTTCCAGCGCTTTAACCAACAGACGTTTTGGAAACGATTGAGGCTACAAGAATCAGCAGTAATGAAACACGAGCTCTCATTTTCAACTTATGTAACAAGCAGAAACCTATACCTGTAAAAATGAAACGCTTATATCCTTGTTTTATCGCTAGTGTTTATGACAGAGTATGGTATTTTGGTAAATATAGGGAAACCCCTCTTTAAGGACACCCATCTCAGAAGAACACCTCTCCTTACAGATTAGTGATGTGCCAGGCCGAAATATAGGACAACAATGTATTTTTACCCCCCTCGCAACGGACGCGGACAACCAATTTTTCGTTATCAAATGATCAGTCAAATTTACAAGAGCCATAGATCTTCAAACTCTTCCAAGAACAAGATCGTTCCAGCGCTTTAACCAACAGACGTTTTGGAAACGATTGAGGCTACAAGAATCAGCAGTAATGAAACACGAGCTCTCATTTTCAACTTATGTAACAAGCAGAAACCTATACCTGTGAAAATGAAACGCTTATATCCTTGTTTTATCGCTAGTGTTTATGACAGATTATGGTATTTTGGTAAATATAGGGAAACCCCTCTTTAAGGACACCTAACTCAGAAGAACACCTCTCCTTACAGATGATTAGTGATGTGCCAGGCCGAAATATAGGACAACAATGTATTTTTACCCCCCTCGCAACGGACGCGGACAACCAATTTTTCGTCATCAAATGATCAGCCAAATTTACAACAGCCAAATTTTCTACAGCCAAAGATCTTCAAACTCTTCCAAGAACAAGATCGTCCCTGCGCTTTAACCAACAGACGTTTTGGAAACGATTGAGGCTACAAGAATCAGCAGTAATGAAACACGAGCTCTCATTTTCAACTTATGTAACAAACAGAAACCTATACCTGTAAAAATGAAACGCTTATATCCTTGTTTTATCGCTAGTGTTTATGACAGAGTATGGTATTTTTGTAAATATAGGGAAACCCCTCTTTAAGGACACCCATCTCAGAAGAACACCTCTCCTTACAGATTAGTGATGTGCCAGGCCGAAATATAGGACAACAATGTATTTTTACCCCCCTCGCAACGGACGCGGACAACCAATTTTTCGTTATCAAATGATCAGTCAAATTTACAAGAGCCATAGATCTTCAAACTCTTCCAAGAACAAGATCGTTCCAGCGCTTTAACCAACAGACGTTTTGGAAACGATTGAGGCTACAAGAATCAGCAGTAATGAAACACGAGCTCTCATTTTCAACTTATGTAACAAGCAGAAACCTATACCTGTGAAAATGAAACGCTTATATCCTTGTTTTATCGCTAGTGTTTATGACAGATTATGGTATTTTGGTAAATATAGGGAAACCCCTCTTTAAGGACACCTAACTCAGAAGAACACCTCTCCTTACAGATGATTGGTGATGTGCCAGGCCGAAATATAGGACAACAATGTATTTTTACCCCCCTCGCAACGGACGCGGACAACCAATTTTTCGTCATCAAATGATCAGCCAAATTTACAACAGCCAAATTTTCTACAGCCAAAGATCTTCAAACTCTTCCAAGAACAAGATCGTCCCTGCGCTTTAACCAACAGACGTTTTGGAAACGATTGAGGCTACAAGAATCAGCAGTAATGAAACACGAGCTCTCCTTTTCAACTTATGTAACAAACAGAAACCTATACCTGTAAAAATGAAACGCTTATATCCATGTTTTATCGCTAGTGTTTATGACAGAGTATGGTATTTTGGTAAATATAGGGAAACCCCTCTTTAAGGACACCTCTCTACGAAGGACACCTCTCCTTATAGATTTATGATGTGCCAGGCCGAAATATAGGAAAACAATGTAATTTTACCCCCCTCGCAACGGACGCGGACAACCAATTTTTCGTTATCAAATGATCAGTCAAATTTACAAGAGCCATAGATCTTCAAACTCTTCCAAGAACAAGATCGTTCCAGCGCTTTAACCAACAGACGTTTTGGAAACGATTGAGGCTACAAGAATCAGCAGTAATGAAACACAAGCTCTCATTTTCAACTTATGTAACAAGCAGAAACCTATACCTGTGAAAATAAAACGCTTATATCCTTGTTTTATCGCTAGTGTTTATGACAGATTATGGTATTTTGGTAAATATAGGGAAACCCCTCTTTAAGGACACCTAACTCAGAAGAACACCTCTCCTTACAGATGATTAGTGATGTGCCAGGCCGAAATATAGGACAACAATGTATTTTTACCCCCCTCGCAACGGACGCGGACAACCAATTTTTCGTCATCAAATGATCAGCCAAATTTACAACAGCCAAATTTTCTACAGCCAAAGATCTTCAAACTCTTCCAAGAACAAGATCGTCCCTGCGCTTTAACCAACAGACGTTTTGGAAACGATTGAGGCTACAAGAATCAGCAGTAATGAAACACGAGCTCTCATTTTCAACTTATGTAACAAGCAGAAACCTATACCTGTAAAAATGAAACGCTTATATCCTTGTTTTATCGCTAGTGTTTATGACAGAGTATGGTATTTTGGTAAATATAGGGAAACCCCTCTTTAAGGACACCTCTCTACGAAGGACACCTCTCCTTATAGATTTATGATGTGCCAGGCCGAAATATAGGAAAACAATGTAATTTTACCCCCCTCGCAATGGACGCGGACAACCAAATTTTCGTCATCAAATGATCAGCCAAATTTACAACAGCCAAATTTACAACAGCCAAAGATCTTCAAACTCTTCCAAGAACAAGATCGTCCCAGCGCTTTAACCAACAGACAATTTGGATACGATTGAGGCTAGAAGAATCAGCAGTAATGAAACACCAGCTCTCATTTTCAACTTATGTAACAAGCAGAAACATTTACCTGTGAAAATAAAACGCTTATATCCTTGTTTTATCGCTTGTGTTTATGACAGATTATGGTATTTTGGTAAATACAGGGAAACCCCTCTTTAAGGACACCTCTCTACGAAGGACACCTCTCCTTATAGATTTATGATGTGCCAGGCCGAAATATAGGAAAACAATGTATATTTACCCCCCTCGCAACGGACGCGGACAACCAATTTTTCGTGATCAAATGATCAGTCAAATTTACAAGAGCCATAGATCTTCAAACTTTTCCAAGAACAAGATCGTTCCAGCGCTTTAACCAATAGACGTTTTGGAAACGATTGAGGCTACAAGAGTCAGCAGTAATGAAACACGAGCTCTCATTTTCAACTAATGTAACAAGCAGAAACCTATACCTGTGAAAATGAAACGCTTATATCCTTGTTTTATCGCTAGTGTTTATGACAGATTATGGTATTTTGGTAAATATAGGGAAACCCCTCTTTAAGGACACCTAACTCAGAAGAACACCTCTCCTTACAGATGATTAGTGATGTGCCAGGCCGAAATATAGGACAACAATGTATTTTTACCCTCCTCGCAACGGACGCGGACAACCAATTTTTCGTCATCAAATGATCAGCCAAATTTACAACAGCCAAATTTTCTACAGCCAAAGATCTTTTAACTCTTCCAAGAACAAGATCGTCCCTGCGCTTTAACCAACAGACGTTTTGGAAACGATTGAGGCTACAAGAATCAGCAGTAATGAAACACGAGCTCTCATTTTCAACTTATGTAACAAGCAGAAATCTATACCTGTAAAAATGAAACGCTTATATCCTTGTTTTATCGCTAGTGTTTATGACAGAGTATGGTATTTTGGTAAATATAGGGAAACCCCTCTTTAAGGACACCTCTCTACGAAGGACACCTCTCCTTATAGATTTATGATGTGCCAGGCCGAAATATAGGAAAACAATGTATATTTACCCCCCTCGCAACGGACGCGGACAACCAATTTTTCGTCATCAAATGATCAGTCAAATTTACAAGAGCCATAGATCTTCAAACTCTTCCAAGAACAAGATCGTTCCAGCGCTTTAACCAACAGACGTTTTGGAAACGATTGAGGCTACAAGAATCAGCAGTAATGAAACACGAGCTCTCATTTTCAACTTATGTAACAAGCAGAAACCTATACCTGTGAAAATGAAACGCTTATATCCTTGTTTTATCGCTAGTGTTTATGACAGATTATGGTATTTTGGTAAATATAGGGAAACCCCTCTTTAAGGACACCTATCTATGAAGAACACCTCTCCTTACAGATTAGTGATGTGCCAGGCCGAAATATAGGACAACAATGTATTTTTACCCCCCTCGCAACGGACGCGGACAACCAATTTTTCGTTATCAAATGATCAGTCAAATTTACAAGAGCCATAGATCTTCAAACTCTTCCAAGAACAAGATCGTTCCAGCGCTTTAACCAACAGACGTTTTGGAAACGATTGAGGCTACAAGAATCAGCAGTAATGAAACACGAGCTCTCATTTTCAACTTATGTAACAAGCAGAAACCTTTACCTTACGTTTTGGAAACGATTGAGGCTACAAGAATCAGTTGTAATGAAACACGAGCCCTTATTTTCAACTTACGTAACAAGCACCAAAAAAGAGAGAGAGAGAGAGAGAGACAAAAAAAAAGAATGTGAACCTTCTTCTCCTCATTCTGTTAAACATTCACCCGTGTTTCAATTTATTCATTACTTCTATTCAACTTTTCTCTCCTACTTAATGCAAATATATATTTCCAAAAATAAAATGTATTTATGTATTTCATTTCTTCTTACCTTCATATAGTCCTGTAGTGCTTCTACTATGGCCCGACAGACTTCAGGAACAAGGAAATTGTAGGCTTTGAAATCCTGAAGAGAAACATGAGGCTGCCATACGAGTCACCAGTTGCCAAAAAGCGAAGGGTTATCTCCAACCGGACTGATTCAGGAACGCACTCGCGGAAGTTGGTGTCGGTTTTGGAAATGTTTCCTTCTATTCTTCGCAATATGAAGGTGAAATCTTCTTGCGACATGCGGCTAAAATTGCTGAATAGCCCACTGTTATCCTCCTTCAAATCCTTCAGCAATAGGGAGTAATTTCTTTTCTTTAAAAATGACGACTCCCACATGCGACGCCTTTTCCTTTTTCGCTTTTCCTCCGCTATATGGTCTAGAATGAGGATAACCGCCGCGGAAACCGCAATTTTGGATAGCGCGGGTGCCATCTGTTCGCTGCAAATCCTCACGAGTAACTGATCGTCAGAAAAGCTCGAGCAGTGTGAACAAAGGGCTCGTTTGTGTTCGTGCTCGTTGAAAACTGGCGAGCAACGATCACGAATGCTCGATGCTCGGGGGTGTTCAGGCAGTGTAAACGAGGCTGAAGGATAAAGTCTTCATCTACACGTGGACGGAAGCAGGTAATCCTAAAGGTTCTGCTCTATTTTAATAAGATTACTTGATTGAATAAAGTTTTTTAGTGAATAGATTCTGTATTAAAACGAATTTTATATATTTTTCACCTATTGTATAACACATATGTCACCGGTTCTATTGATTCTTTATACTAATCTTTTGGAAAAATATATTTAAGATATAAATTAAGTTTTGTTTGTTATTTTTTGATGTAATATTTTTTTTGCTATTCCATGCAGTAATTTCCACATTTACTCTATGCCCGAGTGTGCAAAAAATATCGAATGTAACTTGTACATAATACTTTTGGTACTCGCATGACCATTTGGCACTAGCCGCCAGCCACGCGCCGACGACTTGTACCCACGATCATGTTATATTCTCTTAGGCCTCGAAGAAGGAAATAAATAGTTTCCGGAACGTTGACCAAATACTGAGTTTTTTAATTACATGACAAAACCTTGATTTCCTTCATATCAATATTGAAAATATACTGTCGCAGGGTGTATAACAAATTTTAAAAATTAATTTCCCGTATAATTCCCGCCGTTTTCCCGTATAAAATAATAAATTTCATGTAACTAGAATTAAAATGAGGAGAAGAAAAACAAAGTAAATTCAGTTTAAACTATATTTTCAATCACAATTTTTTATAAAATTTGAATCAAAAAACAAAGATATGTATTATAGATTCTTTCTATATTCTTCTTTTTCTTTATCTCTTCCGCAATCTTCCATCATTGCTCGCTTTCTGTTTTCCAACTCTTTAATTTCCCTTTCCTTTTCTTTTCTTATGTTTTTTCACTTCTTCTTCTTTTCGCTGCTCTTGGAGTGACTCCTTGAAACGATTTGATGCGTTCCTCATTGCGTGAATCATAGGTTTTGTTACCTGGACGTTCTCAATTCCACCTAAATCGTTAAGAGCATCAAAGATGTGTCGTTGAGCAATTAGAGACTGATTTTTTTTGTTTTCAACAACACATTCTTTATTAAATAAATAAAACAAACTTATTTTTGAAATATTGTCTATTCCACTAAAGATATATATACATATATAACTACCGGTTTCGGCTTTATACCATCGTCAGGTCTAGTTATGAACATTCTTTATTAATCGAAAAGCCTCGTTCAAGATTGGCGTTGCCGTGAGATAAAATGCGAATGAGTTTTCTCAAATCAAGTAAGTTCGCACGTAGATTATGATAAAATTAAAATTTCAAAAAATTCCCGCTTTTTCATCGCATAAAAAAATTCCCTCATAATTCCCGCTTTTCCCGCCTGTTATACACCCTGTGTCGGCTCTCTGTATCAATCAACATTGAAAAAGTACTTATAGTTCGGCAGCATCGACCATAAAGAAAAACAGTAATATATTTTTCCAAAATTCATGATTGATCCACTTATTTCAATTAATTTTACATTCTCTCTGACAAGATATAATCTAGTATTATTTAGCTATTGAAACAACATATATCCACGAAAGAAGGTGCAGTGTGTTTCTGAGTTATGTGAAGGGGAACTATAAACATTTGATTTGAGGTATTCCACCATATTAAAACATTGAATGCACTTGCATTCGACTTGTACATGATCCTGCGCTTTCATTATTTTTTATGTACAACAGGATATTAATATCAAAATTTCTACATTAAATTTTCAACTCAATCACCCAATGAAATTCTCTATTAATGTTGGTAAAATTATATCTACCATCTGATTGGTGCAGCCGATTTGTCATACACTAAAATTTTAGTTCTCAAAGAGATGAGACAATGAAATGCTTATAATAATAATACATACAGATCTCATTCAAAATACTTTTCGATGCCAAGTTTTGCCCTTTTGTCTCCCTTCAAGAAGGGTGTGTGGAGAGCAGTGTAGAGACGGTGGGCTTTCTGCTGTCCCAGCCCAGGAGTCAACGCCAGTTCGTGATTTGAGGCACAGATGATTTTTTCAAGAGAACCAAAATTACTCAGTAGTGTAGACGCATCAGTTTTATTGATGGAGCGAACTGAAGACAAAGCTGACACCAACTGTGAAGATATTTTCAAATATTATACACACATGTATAACATATAACATATCATATAAATTAATTGGTAAATTTATATATCAGAAAAGTACTCATAAATTCATTTTTTTTAAAGTCGTCGGCAATGTATTTCCCCAGCGCGAATCAATATGTTCGCTCTCCCTCTGAAGCCAATCTATCAATTTGAATGAAAACCAATGAGTATCTTGATCAGGGATTTCTGAGTACTCATACTAAATTCGGTGCCGATATATTCATTACATCGGCAGTTATTATGGTTTTTGAATTAAACCCCCTTCTCGGATCCCCCTGTCTCCTTTGGCCAATTTTGCTGAAATCTATGTCGTCTTTATGATGTTCTGGATGTAAAATTTCGTGACGATATACTCAATCAATCATTTATGAATTTATTTTTCATTTTTGGAATCACATGGTCTATGAAATTCCGGAAAAATCAACATCGAATTTCGATGACTTAACTTACCCTGTACTTCTATATATGTTTATCTCAAGATAAATAATGAAAAGTTCTATATGTGTTTATCTCAAGACAAATAATCAAAAGTTCGAAAGGAAAAATCACCAATACTTTAGAGATTATAAAACCTCTAGAGTGACCTGGCAATCAAACTTTCCGCTTCATAACTTTATTTTTTATTTTCTCATACTTCAGAAAGGGAAAATATTAAGATATTTAAGTCAATGATTTCTATTTCGATCTTATGAACTATCTAGGCTTCAATTGAAGCATAGAATGCGAAAATACAAAATTGCCAATGGTATTTGTCCTTTTGTTCGTCCATATGTCCGTGTAAATAGAAGAATAAAAAAGTACAGCTTGATTCCAGGCACCATTTTTTTTTTTTTTTTTTTTTTATTCAAAAAGGAAAAATATGAATGCCCCTCAATACCCTTTTTTCCCTGAAAGCCTTATGAGTAATAACATTTTGAAGCTAGAATATAGGTAGCTGAAATAAAGGGTACAACAATTTGTTAAAATGTAGATAGCAACTAGAAGTATGAATGAAATTGTCAAAAAATACAAACTTTGATATGGGGATCGGATTCAGACTTTTCCATAATCATATCTGGAGGTTTGTGTTCGTAGACTTTGTAAGTTTCAATGATCTTGCCGGCTTCCTCGGGGCTCCAGGCCAGCATGAGAGTCAGGTCCGTCAGTAGACAAATCCGGGTCAGGTGTTTCAAAGAATGATGTGGATCCCTCATGTCGATCTAAAACAGAACACCCCTTTAATCGCTCAACAAATTACTAAATACATATTCCCCTCAACAGAATATAATATTGACGAAGGGTGTAGAATTTCAAACAGATCTGGTTCATAATCAAGACAGAAATTCTAAGGTTTAGATGAGTAGAATGTTCAATGAAGTTTACGCGTATATATTTTATTGTTGTGCCGATGAAACGTGTCAGATGGGGTTCTAGGAACAGGGAGGGGGTGTGGTGAGCGGTAGGCTATACGAGAGGAGCTGCTGTACTCCCACATATCCCCTCCCCGTCCCTAACTATATTTCAATTTTGGTACTGTTTCAAAGCTGGGAGGGGGTGTAAATTTTAGCAACGCTGCACTTCTTCAACCAGCCCATCTCCTTAGCTGCCACGTTTCCTCGGCGCCAGTTTAGTCACACTATTTTCATCTAAAATATTCGGTTATATTGAACACTCCACACGTAGAATATCTATTACTGCTGCCAGAGGCCTTTAAAACTTCTAAGAATGATAATTCACTCCATCCCTTGAAGCCCTAACTATTGTTCAACACCTCTATCCAGTAGTCCTAGTTATAGACTTTAGCTAGAAAGAGGTTTAAGCAAGCGAGTAAAAATTATATTTATCAACTTCTTCAATTTCATTCACGAATCTTTCAATTTGCGATTTTTTAATTACCAATAATTACATCATGTTTATTCTAAAATTGAAAAAATCTACATTCACTAAACATTTCAATGATATGGGTAACATATTCAACGAAGCAACGGAAATAAAGAACCTCCATCTTTGTGAAAAGGTAGACAGCTTGACTCTCTGGATCTATCATGATCTATCATATATTATTTTATATCAATATAATATATTATGTATTTTTATTATAAAGAGTATGTTTTATTTTTCTTCTTGTATTTTGATATTCTGTCATATAGCCCTTATGTATTCTACTATAAACCCCATTCTTTAGTTTATTTTTATTTTTTCACCCCCTCCCCTCACCCGGGACTTCCTTAGGGGACAGAGTGTCACATTCTTAGGTAATCTAAGGTAACCTGAGGATTGTATATGACAACCTAGCAAACTTAAATGTAACTTTTGAACTTTCTAAGCTGAAACCGGTACATTTTATGTAGTTATTGTGGAATTAGACAATATAAAAGTTAAACAAGTTATTTGTTTTTATTTATTACTTAATGTTTTAATGATGTTTATCCAAGTTCTTTGATAATAAGAAATCTTTATTGAATTAGATAGGTGGATGCTTATTACAAAGCACAAATAGTTCAAATTAATGTTTCATTTTCACTTTTCTTACAAATTTTAATAATTCGGCAACGTCAGAAAAAATGTGGTCAAGGAAGACAGTAGTCTCCATTCGAGGCCAGGGGCGGATCCAGGATGTACATCAGGGGGGTAAAATTTCGTTGACAAGTTGAGTAACAATCTGAGTCTGTAAACGTATGACAAGTCTGTGCGCAAGACCACAAGAGGTCCTTCGCGCATCATTAGGACGTCTTTCCCAATTTAACGTGCACATTCCTTTATCCATAACGAAACTGACTTATGAGCCGTAGGGGTGGGGTGGGGAGGGGAGGGGGGTAATTCTGCTTTTACTCCTTCCCCCCCCCCCCCCCCCCCCCCACCCCTATCTATTTATCACTGCCCGAGGATGCAGTAATTACTTAAATGTAATACTTACGTGTACTAAGAGGACCCGCAAATCGTACAATTTGCCGAGAGCTTTCAGCCGTTCGTTGATATAATCTGGCTTTAGATTGTGGTACTTGAGCGACAGGAAGAGGGCGCAAGTTGTACGGCCCATCACATAATCAGGAATGATGTTCTCTTCATACTCCCAAGATACATTAGTTATAGACTTCAGTAATGGATTACCTCTCTGCAAATATACACATCTAACATGAGAAAAAAAAAACATATTACTTCTCGTAAAATATAAAACAAAAACTGGAACTAATCTAGTTTACCAATGACTTCTTTGAGATGAACTTCATAATGTATAAACAATAATTTGTGTGGTTCAAATCAAACGGACCCCCCCCCCCCATCTCAGAAGGGATAAGACGGTCATTAATTAGCCATGTTTTATCACCCACCACAAAAAGCTACTGCCCAGACCAAAGTAAGATTAGGGAACTTCTGAGATGAGAAATGTGCAATTTCTTGGGGAATACACAAATAAAAAACAATTTTTGGTAATTGTTTGGAATTGGGGCTTCTGGTGCCAAGCCATCCTAGAATTATTTTGATATATTTTTCATGTTTTATCTGATAAAACTAAGTAAAAAATGAAGAAGGAACATAAAAAAAATATCTAGTTCATAAAAAAAAATTATTTCTCAATATAGACGATGTAATATCTCAACTAGGATTTTTTTTTAATACTACCCCATGGGGTTTCTCGATATCAGGAGAAACTGATCTGTTTCACTCAAAGAACCGACGGGAGGGTCAACATTTTATTTCTTCGGATAATATAGGATTAGAGTATAAAACTGTATACCACAATAAATATTTCCAAAGTCCAGCTGATGTATCCGAAGAAATAAAATGTTGACCCTCCCCTCCCCTCGGTCCTTTAAACAGTCCAGGTTCTCCTCGTATAAATAAATCTATGGGCTCTAATCCTAGATTATTTATGCTCTAATCCTATATTGTCCGAAGAAATAAAATCTTCTTTAAATTAGATATTATTATAGATAAGAAGCCTTTGTTTACATTTAGAACCTACTTATACTTGTTTGTATAAAACCACTGGAAAAATTATACAAAAAAAAATGGTTCGAAAAAAATTATTTTTTGCTGATATAAAATGTTTAAAATTGTTAATAATATTTTTTTTGTGCTCCCCCTCTTTTTTGTTTAATGACTCAATTATATTCAAACCTAAAAAAATTCTAGGACGTCTGGGCAACTGGAGCCCCAATTCCGAACAATTACCTGATTTTTTTATTTATTTATTCATGGATGAGGGATTAATAACTGAGTTATTAATAAAAGAAAACAATGTTTAAACGTCTATTATAAAATATAAAAAATATATTGAAATAAAAGAAAAAAATCAACAATATATTTTATTCTACATTAATAATAGATGAAAAGAAAAACAAAAGATACGGGTACTGTATGGTTAGTTAGTATGATAAATGAACCTACTGACGCAATCCCCAGCTACACCAAGTACAGGGGAAGTTAAATAATCGGTCACAAATTAAATTTTTAAGTTTTCACTGAAATTTCATATTTTCCGACCACCTGATTCCGATAATGTATAAAACAATTCCTGTCTGTGAATGTCTGTACGTCTATGAACACGATAACTCTCGATAGAATGAATACAGGAAATTGTATGTTACCAGAACCCCCCGGGGGCTCAACTCAAAAACTCTAATAACTTTCAATGTAATGAATCAACACAAAATTTAGCATGAGGATTCCCTATGTTAGTCAACTATTGATATTTAGCCCAAACGGTCGATTGGTTTTGGAAAGAGGGCGAAAACTTAGTTGATTAATTCGTGATGGGGAAGTACATTACCCGCGATGCACGGTGGGAAACTTAATTATTTCTGCGATACACGTGAAAATCGGCAAAGAACAATGATGATTAAACCTTTGGACTGTATATACATATACCTTTATTCAATGTGTTATTAATAATTACATACGTTACTGTATATACATATTTCAGGTAGAGGGCACCGGTAGCTCAGTGGTATGAGTGTTTGCCTTATGAGCTCAAGGTCATGGTCTCGAAACCCGGGCGAGGCTCTTAGTTTATTTTAGCTGGAAGGTAAAATAAACTTAAGTACGCCGCACAGTGTGACATTTATGAGTTTTAATTTTCAAAATTCGAGCCCCCGCTCAATTTTTGATCAATTTGGATGGAACTCGGTGAAAAATATTTGTGAAAGCTGGCTTTTTATCAAACTGCGGGTTTCACAATCAAGGTATTATATGCCAGTGGCAAAAATAGCCAATATACATATTGATTTTGGACCACTTTAGGCCAAAATGACATTAGGACCACTTTTGGTTAAAACAAATATTGAATTCGTAATCAGCGACCCAAAAAACATTCATTTAAGTTGTAAAAATCCTTTAAGAAAAAATTAGAAAAAAAAATTAAATTTTTTTTTTATTTTCGCGGGGTTTTGGCAGCTGTCAATTGGCAAATAATACCTTGACTGTGAAACCCGCAGTTACCTGATAAAAAGCCAGCTTTCACAAATATTTTGCACCTAGTTTCATCCAAATTGATCAAAAATTGAGCGGGGGCTCGAATTTTGAAAATCAAAACTCATAAATTTCACACTGTGCGCTGTCCTTCGGATGAGACGTTAAGCGAAGGTCCCGAGCCTGTACGGTGTCAGACCACTGTCCTAGGTGAATAAAAATTTAGGATACCCAGTAGAGTCGGGCTCATGTCCACCAGATTGACGAAAGAGCGCTCTGGTAGTAGGCGATATGACTACGTAGTTAAAGCCCGGGCATGAGTCATAAAACCTAAACCTAACCTTTAATCATTAGATATAGCATCTCTAGAAAACTCATGCTTGCCTTTGCTCCGAAGTCGGAGCTCATCCAGTCTCTTAGCGTCGCGATTCCGCGTTGCCTTGGACTTCTTCTTTCGCTTTGGGTCGGGTGGTGTGCTTGACACACCTTCTCCTACACTCTGGTCTTCCATTGGTTTTTCAACCTTTGGTGGCATTGCAAATAACTGGCATTGTAAATAACTATATTTCAGATAAATTTTATTTTTTAATGAAAGATACGTTTTGAAATATGGGATTGGAATTTTACATATATTTATATATACATATTTTACATTTATATACTATATAGTGATAAAAAAAAATGTAACTTGTATATTAGAAACCTCCATGTTAGTAAAGCATCACTCGTATTTCAGAAGTAACACAATATTGACTGGGCTGAAACGCATCTTTTGTTGCAACCCCTAATTTTCAGATTAAAAAAAAACTCATGAAAATATTAAGCCTCGGTAATTTTAGTTAATATTTTGATAGTCATTTAAAAAACCATGATAAAAGTATTCAATATTCAATTTATTTGATTTAGCAGAGAAATTGACGTAGTTTACTATCTAGTATTTCGGCGCATACGAGACATTTTTTATCTCTTATTGTATACATTTTTCAACTTTATTTTCACTTTCGATGATTCTACATAAGATGCATCACTTTCTGCAACAGAATCGATAAAAAGCCCGCTTATTTGTTTTCACATATTACGGGGTTGCGTTTCAACACAATAGCTACGTGATACCAATTAATACTAAATTAAATAATTCTAAATAAATAAAAACTAACCTGCCGAGGATTGACCAAGATGGCGTTGCTTTTATTGCCAGTAACCAAAGTCTTTAAATTATCTCCAGGCGTATTTCTCAACTCTGCGTTCCATGACGAAGAAATGGAAGAACCTAATTAGATGTAAATAATTAATAAAATATTATACTATTGAAATCAATTATCACAATATTTATCAATTATAAGAAAGAATAATGAGAACTGAAGTGCAAACAGGTCGGGGAGGCGTCACTTATAGGGCAACAACGACCCTTCGCAATTGACGTGCCCGAAACAATTAAACATAAATCACTCGTGTTTTTGAATATATAAGGTTGCGAGGGAAGAAAAATATACAAGGGAAGAATCAAATTGTGTACATTTTCGAGAATACAGTTTATAACAGAAAAACGTGATAGGGTATTATATAGGGGCAAATAATCTGAACATTGTGAATTCATTCCCGTACATTCATGGTTTAAAATCAATTTTAATTTTAAAAAATTAATACCTTTTCCCTTTTACAGGTTTTGTAGGCCAACAACTCTGGCTCATATACATAAAATCAAAGCCACATGAAACTTGGAATGTCTTAGAAGCAGAGAATAGCGACTGGTTGCAGAACATTTTTCATGTCAAAACCAGAATAATTTAGTACATATGTAGTCGTGTAAGGCATCCAAATTAAACGGGTCCTCAGAGTAGTAATTTACTCTCAGAGTAAATTACGAAAATATATATTTATATTGTATATATAGCGTAGATTTTAAAATGTGTTTACCTGTCTCAAATAAAAGAAGAAATGAAGGAAAACAAATTTAAATAGTACAGATATCATATTATGAAAGCTTTGGACACGTTGGTTTTTAACGGATTGACAATGGCTATTAGCGTTTGGGTTATATTGGCTTTCGGTTAGATAATAACACATGATGAGCCTGAATTGTTAATATAGGAGACTTTTTATTTAAAGAAGAAAAAAAGTTAAGTCCTTCTACCGTAACAACATACTTTTGTTCGTTATTGTATTGAAATAGTATACCTGATATTTAGGGATTTTTCATGAATTTTAAGCCTACTGTTGATTTTCAAACGAACTTACCTGTAGGTTTATGAAGAATGAAAAGGATCTTTGCACTTCAAGTTGTTATTTTAAAATCAAAAAGAGACGCATTTCTCTGGTATTTAATTAGTTATTTTTTTTAAATAATAAACCTAGCTGCGTACAAAAATACCGGTTGAAAACTGATTAAACAAAATTTATTAAAACCGTATGATTGCACAAAACCGACCAAAGATCTGTGAAACAATAATACAATAGAAAAAATTAAATACACATACAAATATTTGTGACCAACAAATAAAGAAAGATTATCAAGCGTCGCATACATACCGCTTTCCTC
Source organism: Aradus depressus (assembly GCA_963662175.1). NCBI lineage: Eukaryota > Metazoa > Arthropoda > Insecta > Hemiptera > Aradidae > Aradus > Aradus depressus. Next base: position 13,591,612 of record OY759215.1, read on the forward strand.
CATCTTGTAGAACAATGACAAAACAAAATTACATATTCAATAAGAAGAAATATATAAATCAAATTCAATATCGAAAAAATCAAAAGATTCAAAAGTTCTCAGGAACTAACTTGTTTAAGAAATAAGGGCGGGATAGATGAATGATAAAAGACAGGAAAATCTCAATCCACCATTTGTAACAATTTAGTAAGGGACTCATAACCCTCATAGGACAACAGCGCTACTGTCAGAGAGGGAAATTGGAATTTAATTCTTCATTCACAGACGACTGTTGTGGATTTGAAAAAAAAAAACTTGTGAAATAAACTTCCGTTCCGCGTTTTCTTCAGAACGGATATCACACCTCCTTCGGTGACATGTCGCATTAATTGATGATAGCAAGTGTCGTTAAAAAAATGTGATATCTATATTAATAAAGCTGAAATGGGGTTTGTTTGATTGATAATATGTTTGTTCCAACATCACGGCTGAACGGATTTTCATGAAACATCACATGTAGCATCCTTTTGAGCCAGATTAAAAAATTGGCTATATGGCGTCACAAAATTTTGTACGGGAGAGGGGGTTGTAGGGGAGCCCTAAGCATAAATATAGTGCTAACTCATTAACGAATGATCAGATTTTCATGAAAAACATGTAGTATTTTTAAAAGCCATGTTCAAATATAGGCTATGTGACGACTTAAAAATTTGCATGGGCGGAGGGGGGGGGGGGGGGGCCATTAGCACATAAATAGTTCCAGCTCATTAACGGATGATCGGTTTGTCCCGAAATTTCACATGTAGTATTCTTCAAAGCCAAATTGAATAATCATGAATGAGAAGAGGAGGATAAAATTTCTGCGGGTTCACTAACTGCATTTTGGGTTGTCATGCAATTTCACATGTAGCATTCTTATAAGCCCAAATGAAAAATAGACGTGACGTCTCAAATTTCAGAACAGAAAGGGGGGGGGGGGGGGGGGGGGGGGGAACAGCATAAAATTACTGCTAGCTAATGGCTGATAGGATACTCATGGAATTTTGCACGTAGCATTCTTATAAGCTCAAATTTAAACTAGGTTATGTGACGTCTCTTTTTGAATGAGAAGGGGACGCATCATGAAATTAGTTCTAACAAAATAACGGCTGTTTGGAATGTCATTTAATTTCACTTGTAGGATTCTTACAAGCCCAAATGGAAAATAGGTTCGGTGACGTCTCAAATTTCTGTATGAGAGGGGGGAGCGCAGAATAAAATTAGTTATAGCTCAATAACGGCTGTTTGAATTGTCATGGAAATTCATCTGTACCTAACGTCTAACAAGTTCATCACCATCACTTGGGGTTCGGTCCGAAGGACGACGTGCTCAATGATTTGTTCACTTCCCAGTTAAAACAACTAAGGGCTCCGTCTAGATTTCCAAGTCACGATCCTGAGCTCATTAGACACCACATGTAAAGAAAAAATAAGTGTCTGTTTAGGACAAAGGTTTTTTTTCAATTCCCAGTAAAAACACCTAAAGGCCTCGCAACATTTCGATCTCGTAATCCTGTGCTCATTAGACACTATATGTAAAGATAAAGTAAAGATTCTGATTGGATTTAACAAAAATTGTCGAGGAAGAAATATGAAAATTGCTTTGTTGCAATGTTTTGTTAACCACTGGGCATCACAGCTAATATGTGCCTTGCAACGGCGGACCCTATAGCTAGTACGTAGTTAGGACCACTGGACATCACAGCTAGTATGGGCCTTGCAACGGCAGACCCCACAGCCAGTTCGTAGTTAGGACCACTGGGCATCACAGCTAGTATGTGCCTTGCAACGGCGGACCCCACAGATAGTACGTAGTTAGGATCACTGGGCATCACAGCTAGTATGTGTCTTGCAACGGCGGACCCCACAGCTAGTACGTAGTTAGGATCACTGGACATCACAGCTAGTATGTGCCTTGCAACGGCGGACCCCACAACTAGTACGTAGTTATGACCACTGGGCATCACAGCTAGTCTGTGCCTTGCAACGGTGGACCCCACAGCTAGAACGTAGTTAGGATCACTGGACATCACAGCTAGTATGTGCCTTGCAACGGCGGACCCCACAACTAGTACGTAGTTCCTACTACTACATGTGAAATTTCATGACAATCCGACCATTAGTTAATGAGTTAGCACTATCTTTATGCTTGGGTCCCCCTTACAACCCCCCCTCCCCTTCAAAATTTTGAGCCGTCACACACCCTATTTTTCTATTTGGCCTTCAGGAATACTACATGTGAAATTCCGTGACAATCCGACCATTAGTTAATGACCTAGCACTATATTTGTATTTAAGCCTACCCCCACAAACCCCCTCCCGTTCACAATTTTGTGACGTCACACACTCTGTTTTTCAATTCTACATATTGAATTTCATGACAATGCGACCATTAGTTAATGAGTTAGCACTATTTTTATGCTTAGCCCCTTTACAACACCCCCCCCCCCCCCCTCCCGTTCGAAATTTTGGGACGCCACATAGCCTATTTAGACCAGTCAAATAGGGATTTCACCTCGGAATGAAAGGTAATAAGCTATAAATTTGTATAAACCTTTGATTTGACATTATAAAAGTTGGCTCAAAAGTCTCATAAGATCTCGTGTCCTGTCTTGAGATATTCAAGGTCAAAGGTCGCAAAAACCGTTTTTTTGGAAATATCTCGTTTCCTATGCTTTAAATGATATTTGCATTTATTATAAAAGTTGTAGAGCATAATATTCTCTACAAAGTAGCTCTTGTGCATTTTTTTATATGATTAACAGTTTTTGAGATAGAGCGCGAAGAGTGCAGAGAGCTCAGTCATATACGTCATAATGTAACGTCAACCGCGAATCCCAATAAATAGCTAGGTTTATAGAGTTAATTATTCATTAAAAAAATTATAATTATGAAAAAATCTTCATTATTAACTAATTATTTAAAACATTATATGTATTTTTTTTTTTTTTTTTTTTTTTTTTTTTTTTCATTGGAGGGGGAAATGCTGTGACGCACATCCAGGGAAGGTAGCCCTGGATAGTGTGGGACTCGAGACGGTTCACCATCACCATACCCACTAAAACCCCCTCCTTGCCGATCCTGATTCCCTTCCGCGGAACTGACTGTCTGTCATTACTTCGCGGAAGGGAGGAAGGGTGGCTGGTAACGCCCCTTCTTCTGTTTTATTACCGCTACTGTTCCTTGTCAGCCCTCTCCTGAAGGGCCAACCCGCCCATGATGAGCGCTGCAAAATCGCAGCCTTCATCCCACGACTCCTGGGAGCGCAGCATAGCGTCCACGTAACTGGTAGCAGTCAGTGGGGCGCCCATGCTGCACTCCAGATTTTTCCTTCCCTCCTCAAATCTGGGGCATTTGAGGAGGACATGCTCCGCCGACTCCGTCTCACCAAGGCACGCGGGGCAGTCTGGTGTTGTTGCTGCCCCGATTTTGTGGAGGTACCCCCGGAACCCACCGTGTCCCGTGAGTACCTGGGTGAGGTGGTAATTCACCTCCCCATGCTTTCTGGTGAGCCAAGGCTCGACTCGAGGGATGAGCCGATGGGTCCACCGTCCCTTTGTGGACTTGTCCCATTCTTCCTGCCACTCCCTAATTGTCCTGGCCCTCTCTGGCTCTGCTGGACCAGGGCTGGCCCCCGCGTCCTGATAGAAGACCCGGTTTCCCCTGTGGTCGAAGCGCTGCACCACCTCTTCCACCTGAACCGGGTCTTGTTTCCTTTTGAAGTGTCGCGTACGTTCCCGTGCCAAGAGGTCAATGGGGGGCAGCCCAGCAATTACATAGGCAGCGTCGCCAGAAACTGTTCGGTAGGCGCATGCGACTCTCAGTGCGCTTCGCCTGTGAGCGGGGGCGATCAGCCTCAGGTATGAGGGAATCCTCGTTGCATCTGCCCATGTCGGGGCCCCGTGCAGAAGGATGGAAGTGCTGACTCCTGCCAGCAATCTTCTCCTGCTCTGCCTAGGGCCACCGACGTTGGGCAGAATTCTCGAAATCGCGGCCGATGTCCTGGCGGCCTTCGCTCCCACGTATTTGAGGTGCTCCCTAAAAGTGAGCCTCTGATCCAGCATTACTCCCAGGTACCTGATTGCCGGTTGGGTCTCGATACATTATATGTATTACTATTATTATACATTTCAATTATATTTTTATTCAGCAAACATCTATCATTATTTTATTCCTGGTAAATATTATTAGCTAATATTAGTAGTAAATATATGTGTCTATTTAATTTTCTTCATCATCATCTTCTTCTTCTGGTAGCTGAAGAACTTCCTTCATCCTCGTTATCAATAACGTTTTTTTCTAAACCTTCAAGGATGTCAAGGTAATAAGCACTTTCTTCATCGAGATCATTTTGATAAGATGAAGCGTTGAGGCATGCTTGTCCATTACATTGACCACAAACTAAAGAGCACTGCAACACCGATTTACTGCATCCACAGCGCGAACCACAACCAGTCTTGCAGTTGCAAAATATTATGTTAATCAGTTCATCTGGTGCTGGTGGCAATAAAGTTGTTATCGATTCTAGGACTTCATTTTGCAGCACCCAACCCCATTCCTGGGGTCCTAAATCGTGCCCTAACCAAGTTTGAATCTGGTAGTAGACACGATTGATATGTTGATGGGCTGCTGCACTTGTTGGTGGAAGAGGAGATAACTACATCGGTTTGTTGAGCTTTGTTGATTTGACGAATTGCCTGTAGCGAAGATGATCGATATTGTTCACAGATTTTGGAGCATTATATATGGCTATCAAGATGCGGACTCCATTTTCAAGCAATGTTTGTACAGGACAGTTTTCTTCTTGAAATACTCGAACCAATTGATCCAAATCGGGAAGTTTCTCTAATGATGTATTAAAAGTTTTTTTTCCCTTTTTAAAAAACGCAGAAGTCGTGTCACAGCCACTGAATGCGAATTCACTGAAATTGAAAAAGAAACCAGTCTTAACTGTACTACAGATATCTATAGTATAGAACATCTGTCCCAACTTACTACAACATAAAAGGTCATATTATAGGGACCCACATTTCCAGGTATAATCTAACAACATACTATTTACATTGTATTCAAGAGTTAACAAATGTTAAAACAAAAATACTTCGTTTCTTTCCTGCTTAAAATGTAATTATGATAAATGAGAAAGTAATTAAAATGTATTTAAAGTATTTCACTTGATTATTTATAAGAAATAAGTAAGTACAGTCAGTAACAAAAATGTTCGGACGGTTTGATTTTTCAATAAAAAATTATAATAATTAAATGCAAAAGTAATAAAAAATAATTTAAAAAAATAATTAAAGCCATTTTTCAATCAAGAATAAGAATTCAAAAGTGGGTTAGGATAAAGGAAAAACAGCTTTGATTAGAACAAATAAATATTTTAATTTAATAAATTTTATAACAAGTAATGTAGGTAACAAAAATTTTCGGACAAAAATGTAAACAACTATAAATAAATTCAATGTTTTTTTTACGATTTCACAAATTCAAAAACCATAATGTTAATTAATATTTGGTTGGGTACCCTTTTTGTGTAATAACATCTTTCATTCGATTCGGCATTGATGATGAAACTAATTTTTTGGTGAAATTTGGAGATATTTTACCCCACTCTTCTAATAACTTTTGTTTCAATTCGTTTTTTGAAGCAATGGGTGTTAATCGAATTTTCCTGTCGAGCTCACCCCATACGTGTTCAATTGGGTTGAGATCGGGCGATTGGGGGGGGTTTCATAACTTTAGGGCAGTTATACAAAAGCCAAGTACGTACCAATTCACAGGTGTGTTTCGGATCGTTGTCTTGGTAAAAATGAAAAGTCCGTAAAATCCCAAGTTTTTCAGCACTCTTTTTCAAATTGCTCCTTAGTAATTCGGCATAAACTTTTCCAGTCATGGTGGTTTCAATGAAAACCAGTTCACCAATTCCACTAGACGCCATACACCCCCACACCATCACTGAGCCACCCCCATGTTTTACTATTGGTTTTAAATTTTTTGGATTCAGTTCCTCATTACGCCTTCTCCAAATTTTGTCGCGACTGTCGGGACTAAATATATTAAACTTACATTCAAAAGTATTTGCTTGCAATAGAACAAACCGCAATAATAAAATATTCTTGTATCTGGTAACTCTTCACAACATAAAAAGAAATCTCAGGTCATGTAATGTCAGAAAACTAGATTTTTGTGATATGACGTTGGAAGAGAGCGACAGCAGCGCTGACCCTCGGCAGAAACCGTCCCTTCCCCCTACTCTATCCCCTCCACCTTCCCTCTAAAGAAACTAAGTACCTACCTAATTTTTCTAATTTAAAAGTTTTTTCTCCGATATTTCGACAAATAAATGTTTCCAGATCATGTCCGTTTACTTCCATATAATATATGTATACATATACTATTACTTTACTTTTGTTTACTTCCCTATACATATAATATATGTATACATAATAATATGTACTAACAATTTTGTAATCGTGTGAACATCAGAGATCAATTGCATGTGTGTGTTTATGTGAGAGCTCAAACGCTTTGACCTGACATCGTACAGGCTCATGACCATCGCTTAACATCCCATCCGAAGGACGGAGAGCTTAAGTCTATTTTACCTCGCAGATTAATGACATTACTCCAAAAAATTTCTGAATGATTCTGGAACTCTTTTGCGAAGCTCAATCTTTTTTTTATATTTTTTTCACTCACAAACGGTTTTTGGTACTCTCCCATTATATCCTGCTTCTTTTAGAATTCTTCGAACATTTTGTGGGTGAACTTTCTTTCCCGTTTCTCTGTATACCTCGGCGACGATCTGAGGTGCACTCCTCGAGGGCTTGTTTTTAATTTTCCGGACAACGCTACACCTTTCTCGGTCGTTTAATACTCTTGGACGGCCAGAGGAAGATTTCAAATCTATCCGATCCTCGTGCTTATACCTTCGAATTACATCGGCTACGGTGCTTTTACTTCGGCCTACCATACCACCGATTTTGCGGACACTTGATCCTTTTTCATAATTAAAAATTATTATCTGTTGAGCTTCAAAAGATGTTCGACCTATCTTGACAGCAGGAAATACAAATAACTACTGAATGCAGTAATAGAAGGATATAAACACATTTTATTTGTCCGGTATTAGCGGTTGGTTGAGAAGGGATTAAAGATCATGATCAGAGTCACATTTGTTTACAAAACAAACAACAGGTGTCCAGAAAATTTTGTTACGTGAATTTCTTGTCTTCAATTATTAATGCAAAATTTCCTATTAGCTGTAAATGTTTAATTAATTGTTTTACGGCGTTTTGAAATGATTGATGATCTCGAAATTTAAAACTTTGCTTGAATTAAATATTTTGCCATATAACTATGTGTAACTGCAAAAGAAAAACAAAATTATAAATTGTCCGAAAATTTTTGTTACTGATTGTATGTAGTAGTATTATTAAACGAGTATTTAATTTATGAATAATAGTAATAAATATAATGTTTTAAATAATAATTATTTCTAATACTAATTATTAGTTAATATTGAAGTTTTTTTCATAATTATAATTTTTTTAAATGAATAATTAACTTTATAAATCTAACTATTTATTGGGATTCGCGGTTGACCTTACATTATGACGTATGTGACTGAGCGCTCTGCACTCTTCGCGCTCTACCTCAAAAACTGTTAATCGTATAAAAAAATGCACAAGAGCTAATTTGTAGAGAATTTTATGCTCTACAACTTTTATAATAAATGCAAATATCATTTAAAGCATAGGAAACGAGATATTTCCAAAAAACCTGTTCTCGCGACCTTTGACCTAGAATATCTTAAGACGCGGACACGAGATCTTATGAGACTTTTGAGCCAACTTTTATAATGTCAAATCAAAGGTTTATACAAATTTATAGCTTATTACCTTTCATTCCGAGATTTACCCTCTTTTTGATCTTATATGACGACTAATTATTCGATCGGGCTCAAAAGGATGCTACATGTAAAGTTTTATGGAAATCCGTCCAGCCGTTTGGGCATGATGCTGGAACACACAAACCCCGCTTCAGCTTTTCTAATATAGATTATGCAAGTCATTCGAAGAGAACGGAAAGATAAGAGCCCCCCAATTCAAAAATCCCAATAATTGCCGATGTAATGAATGTATCAACAACAATTTTCGTATTTAAAATTAAAATCCACTGAGGACATAACCAGTCAAATTTCAGCGATATCGGCGGAGGGGAGGGGTGAGTTCCGGGGAGGGGGCTCAATTCAAAAATCCGAATAACTGCCGATGTAATGAATGTATCAACATCAAATTTCGTATTTAAAATTAAAATCCACTCAGAACATATCCAGTCAAATTTCTGCGATATCGGCTAAGGGAAGGGGGGAGTCCCGGGGAGGGGGCTCAATTAAAAAATCCCAATAACTGCCGATGTAATGAATGTATCAACATCAAATTTCGTATTTAAAATTAAAATCCAATGAGGACTTAACCTGTCAAATTTCAGCTATATAGACTGTGGGAAGGGGCCACAACCCTCCCTCCCGTTCAAAATTTTGAGCCGTCACACACCCTATTTTTCTATTTGGCCTTCAGGAATACTAGATGTGAAATTTCGTAAAAATCCGACCATTAGTTAATGATCTACCGGTATCTGTATATTTAGGCCTACCCCCACAACCACCCCTCCCGTTCAAAATTTTGACTTTCACACACCCTATTTTTCAATTGACTTTTAAGAATACTACATGTCAAATTTCATGATCATCCAACCATTAGTTAATGAGCTAGCACTATATTTATACTTAGACCCCCCCACTCCCGATCAAGATTTTGGGACGCGACATAGCCTATTTTTCAATCTGGCTAAGTCGGATGGTACATCTGAAGTTTCATGAAAATCCGTTCAGCGGTTTGAGCGTGATGTTGGAACAAACCCACAAACAAACAAACAAACCCCGTTTCAGCTTTATTAATATAGAAGATTTCTTCTTCAGGTATCTTAGTTTGATCAATCAGAATATATTTTTCATTTTTACTTCTGGTATACTATCATCATATCTGGTTGAAGCATATTTACTAACATTGCTCTATTAATATGTTTTTCAAAAAATATAAAGTAAAAGTTGCATTAAAAATAATTAAAGCAAAAAGTTTTTGTCAGTAAATTCTATTGTCAATAATTTTTCTGAATACATTTTGTGCCTAGAACAAATGAAAAATAAAATTTCTTACAATTGAAAAAAATTTTATGGTATAAAAATAATTTTTGGGATGGAAATCACCTTAACTTTGAAACCTCCCCCCCCCCCCCCCCCCACCCCCCCCCCTCCCACACCCGGGCAAAGAGGGGCTTAACACAAAAACCACCAGTGTAATGAATGATAATATATATATATATATATATATATATATATATTTTTAATATCAAACTGTTTCCCAATTCATTTATTTATTTATAATAATTTATAAATTTAAATATTGTCATAGACTTCCAAATTAGTACTTATTAAATAATCCACAATACAAAGAGTAACTGTTTATTTACTATTTTCAAATAGTACACTCTTCATAACCCAGCCAGTCCAAATAAAACATATTAAACTGATGTGAGAACAAAACACACAACTGTATTTATGTAGGCTACTGACCTCTATTGCAATTAGTAACTTACTTCAGAACAATATAACATTTTTAACATCCAGATTATTCCATTTATGGAAGAGTCTGGACTTAAAATGTAATGAAAGATTATTTAGTTTCTTATAAAATCAGCATTAGTGTCAAATGTTAGCATGAACAATCCGATGTTTCAACCTACTTTAGCCTCGAAAAAAAAAAAAGCTAATTCGACTGACCCACATTTAGTGAGGAGGAAAAGACCTTTGAAATTATGAACTCTGTTTACATAATTTAATGGTGACCTTGGATGTTTTCCTTATGCTGGAGGAATAATGTCGATTACAAGTCACTGGCCTCCTTCAAGACAACCGAAGTGGCGAAACAGATATTTTCATAAACAGGACCAGGGTTATTTTACTACTCTTGGAATATTAATCTTTAATAAAAGTGTATAAAAAAACATTAGGGTATGAAGAAAGCGGCAGGCCGCATGAATGGGCTCCAAAATTCCCTGGAGATAAAACATATTTATCCAACAAGGGAAAAAAATGAGACATCTTTAGAGAACTTCAAGGGGAAGAGGGGTACCCTTACTTTATGATTTGTTTAACTGTATTAATAATGGTATATGATTAATGTAACAGTAAACTGGAACGTCAGTGAAGAAATATCCTTTTTTTTTTTACAGTCAACATATTTCTGGAAATTGTATATACTACAGCGCTATGGTGACGAGTGTGTGAACTAATGCTTGCCGATATGTTTTCAAATAAGTATTTATGAAATTAAATTAAGTTTGCCGAAGATGTTTATGTGAAGAATTAAATACATTATTATTTCTATTGTATTCAGATCTAAAAGGTCGTTTTACTATATAGCATAATAAAAAATAAGAGTTTTTGATTAAATGTTATAACTATCGCAAAGGCATTGCTTTTGCGAGGTTGCAGAAATAGCAGGAGTAGTAACAACTGATTATCAGTAGGAGATTATTCTCTCGGTGAGTATAATCTATTGAAATAGTATCCTCTTATATTGAAATTGCTTTTTTAGTTGTCAAATTTACTTGTTTTTGTATTAAGATCATTTTGTTCACTATAATTTTACTTTTCCAACATTCTATATGATAGAATTAGCCTTACAAAAAATGTGTAAATGATTTTTCGAAACTTCAATTATGACTTTTGTGAAGTTCTACCAGCTTCAGATTAGCGGTGTTTCTGTTGTTCATGTTTGTAGTTGATTGTTCTCCAGTTCTGATCTTGGCATTGCTGAAGGTATTTATTGTATTGTTATAATTAATGAGTTCAAATTGTTCTGATGTAATTATAAACAATGTATTTTCATTGAAATTATAATATCTTTAATTAAACGTTAATCTGTTCAGGATCTCCTTTTTCTTTTTCACATTTTGAGAAAGGTACAGTTGTTATTCATAATTCTCATTCTGTTAATCGTTTATTATTTTTGATAATTTAATGATAGTTGACTTATCATGTCATATCCGATTGCACCGGTGAATTTTTTTAATTTTTTTTAATACACTGAACTATACATTTTTGGAATAGGCTGTTTACCTGTGGAGGTAACCGGGTGTTCCACATAACACCATCCTTCCTGTCCTAAACTAGAAAAATAGATCTCTTTCACATACTGATCCATTTAAGATTCGTATAGATTGTGTTGTGTTAGAAATCATATGACGTACTTAGGGCAAAGTTGCACTTAAATTTTACGATATAGTAATTATGTTGTAATTTAGTTATGCAACTGTTTCTCAATTGTTAGTTAACTCTCCTGTATTCAAAGTGACTGAGGTATTTCTATAAATATCAGATTTTTCTTTTACATTGGCCATATGTTTTTTCGATAGGTTTATAATATAGGAGAGGAGAAAAACAGTCACTTCCAAATGAATTATATATATTAAGGAGTTGTTAGTTAACCAACTATATTAAGGATCAATTCGGTCTTCCAAATTTTAATTAATTGTCTATTTATGGAAACGTTTCGAGCCTTAAGCTTATCTTCAGTCCTTTCTCAATATTGCCATAATTAATTAATAAGAGTAATAATAACTCCTTAGACTTAGCATTGGGAATGGGCTGAAGATAAGGCCCGCACCGTTTTTAGCAATAGACAATTATTTAGTACTTATGTCTATAATAATCATACTTATTTCTGTAAATAATTAATAAGAGTAATAATAACTCCTTAGACTTAGCATTGGGAATGGGCTGAAGATAAGGCCCGCACCGTTTTTAGTAATAGACAATTATTTAGTACTTATGTCTATAATAATCATACTTATTTCTATAAATAATTAATAAGAGTAATAATAACTCCTTAGACTTAGCATTGGGAATGGGCTGAAGATAAGGCCCGCACCGTTTTTAGTAATAGACAATTATTTAGTACTTATGTCTATAATAATCATACTTATTTCTATAAATAATTAATAAGAGTAATAATAACTCCTTAGACTTAGCATTGGGAATGGGCTGAAGATAAGGCCCGCACCGTTTTTAGTAATAGACAATTATTTAGTACTTATGTCTATAATAATCATACTTATTTCTATAAATAATTAATAAGAGTAATAATAACTCCTTAGACTTAGCATTGGGAATGGGCTGAAGATAAGGCCCGCACCGTTTTTAGTAATAGACAATTATTTAGTACTTATGTCTATAATAATCATACTTATTTCTATAAATAATTAATAAGAGTAATAATAACTCCTTAGACTTAGCATTGGGAATGGGCTGAAGATAAGGCCCGCACCGTTTTTAGTAATAGACAATTATTTAGTACTTATGTCTATAATAATCATACTTATTTCTATAAATAATTAATAAGAGTAATAATAACTCCTTAGACTTAGCATTGGGAATGGGCTGAAGATAAGGCCCGCACCGTTTTTAGTAATAGACAATTATTTAGTACTTATGTCTATAATAATCATACTTATTTCTATAAATAATTAATAAGAGTAATAATAACTCCTTAGACTTAGCATTGGGAATGGGCTGAAGATAAGGCCCGCACCGTTTTTAGTAATAGACAATTATTTAGTACTTATGTCTATAATAATCATACTTATTTCTATAAATAATTAATATTTTGAACATCTATTTTTTGGATTCATTCTTTAACTTCTTCCTCTACCTCTCCATCCGTGTATGTATTTCTTTCTTTTCTTCAGGTAATAAGAGTTTTACCCAATTGTATATGTTAATACAATGGCATATGATTATATCTCGAAAGCCATTTAGCTTTTAAAAAAAAATATTGTATTTCATTTAAATATTGAATTTAAAATTTTTTGGCGGAATTCGAGCTTTGTGGGTCTTGAAGTATTTAGGATCCCTCCATTCGACGTTCATTATAAGACTCCGTTCATAATTTCGTAATGGATGTAAAGTTTTTGTGTTGGACCAAATTGTCTATTTCAGGTTTTTGAACAAATAAAATGTTTCCCCCATAATGGCAGGTTTCGACCAATATCTCGTGAATCTGAAGACTTACAGATAAAAAATATGAAGTGTCTTCCAAATCTCACCATAAGTTTTCTTTTAAATTCATTTTCTTTTTTTAAACAGTTATAGTTTAAAATGTAAACAGGTCCCTAGCTGGTTTTGATTTTAAACATAATTTTACAAATCTAATCAGTATTAATTGAGATGAAAGACTCACTAATTAACAACTTATAGGTTTATCTGTGCTGACGAAATGCGTACACACACATACACACGTAGATAACTATACCATATCGATGGCCACAGGGAATAAGTTGATAACTCGAGAAAACTCAGTTTTAGGGGACAGCAATTTTGAAGTTTGACGATTTCTTCAAAATTTCATATTCATAGTTTTTGACAAACTTCACCATTTCCTCTAAATGTCATATAAGTGGTGTAAATGTATTCAATTTGAAAGTATTTAGTGAAAGTGTACTTTGCTAGAGATTAGTTGAAAGTGGTTAATATTGAAGTAAGAAGTATAAACAATCAAATATATTGACAAAACTGAAGTTTTATTAATTTTTGTTCTTATCACAAATAATTAATATTCAAACATATACAAAAGTTGACAATATCAAAAATTTATTTATTTTTTTAAACAAAATAGAAGACTAAAATATAAAAAGTAAGAAAATACAAAATATAGAAATATGAAAATTATTATTCCAATGATTTAAATGTTAAAAAATATGTACCATTCTCATCTAGATTAATTCCCTCTTAATCAGGGTCGAGAAGCATATAATTACTGGATCAGTCAATATGTTTAAAAATCGTCCATGAAAAAAATTGTCCAATTTAGAGCTGTTCTCGATCGTTGTAAATATATTGCCAAGTTAACTTATCTGAAAGGAAACCTATCATCCTGAGACGACATGCGGCAATATGTCACATACCTAACATGCACACTTCCTCTCTGTCCGTGATGTTCCAATTGAAACATGCCCCTGATTCATCTCTATATATAAGATGGCATTGCTATATTATACACTAATATATAACTTTTCACAAATTTATCTACTTCCCCCGGGGCATAGATATACACAGAATCGATATAGATACCAAAATGTCAATATTCGATATTTCGGCCGTATATCCTCATATTAATTTCGTGGTGGTGAATGTAAAAATTTATTGTTCGAAACAGACAACGATTTTGTCTGACATTTTGTTTGGGTTCTATTTATTCGGTTAATAAGGCTGTCTTTGTTGGAAAGTGACCTTATAGTAACCTTTACAATACATTGTTCGAGTCGAAAAGGTCTATTCCTAGATATTCCTAAAGCCATTGTTACATATTTAGTATTATTATATAAATATTAGTGCAGTCCTTATTTTTGGGATTCCGTAGGTACAGAACCCTTATAATTTCGCTCTGTCTTTCCGTTTGTCAGAGCCTCCCTAACACCTAAAGTTTACCAACCGATCGAGGATAATCCTCTTTTCAACACGAAGAGAAGCGGGAAGAAACAAAAAAAAAATTATAATTTTATAAAAACATGTAAAAGGAGGATGAAAAAAAAATGTGACGCCATCCAGTGGAGCGTTGTTGGATAACTGCAGATTGAATGAGTGTGACGCCATCCAGTGGAGCGTTGTTGGATAACTGCAGATTGAATGAGTGTGACGCCATCCAGTGGAGCGTTGTTGGATAACTGCAGATTGAATGAGTGTGACGCCATCCAGTGGAGCGTTGTTGGATAACTGCAGATTGAATGAGTGTGACGCCATCCAGTGGAGCGTTGTTGAATAACTGCAGATTGAATGAGTGTGACGCCATCCAGTGGAGCGTTGTTGGATAACTGCAGATTGAATGAGTGTGACGCCATCCAGTGGAGCGTTGTTGGATAACTGCAGATTGAATGAGTGTGACGACATGGGATTTTGTATTTAAATAAAAAAATGTCCTAATAATAGCACCTATTATTTTTCCGCGAAATTAGCCGAAGTAAAGGGGGAGAGCAAAATTGAATGAAAATTCATAATTGATTAATTCGTGCTGGGGAAGTACGTTCTCGGTGATTCACCGATGACTTTTTGTTTTGATTTTGGTTCCAGCGGTCCCTCACTATTAGCTTCAAAACTATAAAAAAAAAATTTCATATCTCCGGCATTAGTAGAGTAAAATTTGTTAAACTTATCGACACATTCACTGATATTGAGGTTTTTGTGAGTTAAGCCCCTCTCCAATTCCTCTTATCTTTTGGTCCAATATTGAGGTTTTTGTGAGCTAAGCCCCTCTCCAATTCCTCTGTCTCTTGGTCCAATATTGAGGTTTTTGTGAGCTAAGGCCCTCTCCAATTCCTCTTTCTCTTGGTCCAATATTGAGGTTTTTGTGAGTTAAGCCCCTTTCCAATTCCTCTTTCTCTTGGTCCAATATTGAGGTTTTTGTGAGTTAAGCCCCTTTCCAATTCCTCTTTCTCTTGGGCCAATATTGCTGTTTTTGTGAGTTAAGCCCCTCTCCAATTCCTCTTTCTTTTGGTCCAATATTGAGGTTTTTGTGAGCTAAGCCCCTCTCCAATTCCTCTGTCTCTTGGTCCAATATTGAGGTTTTTGTGAGCTAAGGCCCTCTCCAATTCCTCTTTCTCTTGGTCCAATATTGAGGTTTTTGTGAGTTAAGCCCCTTTCCAATTCCTCTTTCTCTTGGTCCAATATTGAGGTTTTTGTGAGTTAAGCCCCTTTCCAATTCCTCTTTCTCTTGGGCCAATATTGCTGTTTTTGTGAGTTAAGCCCCTCTCCAATTCCTCTTTCTCTTGGTCCAATATTGAGGTGTTTGTGAGTTAAGCCCCTTTCCAATTCCTCTTTCTCTTGAGCCAATATTGAGGTTTTTGTGAGTTAAACTCCCCTCCAGTTCAAAAACGTATTAACTGCCAATCTAATGATTGTATCAATCTAGTATCCAACAAGGGTGACACTGTTAATTTTCAGCGAAATGGGGTAATGGGGAGGGAGCTCAGCTCAAAAACCGTACCAACGACCGATATAGTGAGTTTATTGACACGCAGTTTTGTTTGAAGATTCAGAAGAACCAAAGACACATGGGCATAGCCGGGGGGGGGGGGGGGGGGGGGTGTGTACGTGCCCCCCCCTGGTCAGAGCAAAAAACCAAGATAAAAATTAAATAAACCAAAAAAAAAATAGTTTTTATTAAAAATGGATTGCTTACAAGTTTCCAATAGGATCTTCAAATTACCCGTGCGTCCATCTAAATCAGCCATCAGCTGTTACATAAATGTATATGTACAAAACAAGGCATATTACATTTTTTTAAATATTCATGAATTCGATCATTTATTTTCCTCGCTCAAAATCTTAATTTATGTTATACTTTATACTCTTAAAGCTGATTTTACATGCGCAGCAAAAATGCAAAGCGCAGGAGCAAATGCACGCTATTGGATGTGAGTAATTTAATTCTAAAAGCACAGAAACCACAGCGTGCATTTGCTGCTGCTGCGCTTTGCATTTTTGCTGCTCATGTAAAGTCAGCTTGAAGTATTACAGTCAGTGGTTACCTCAGGGGGAGCTTCTAGGGATGCGAGTCTCCAAAATTAATAACAAAAAGTCTGCAGCGCTAACCAAGGAAACTGGGGACTGTGCCCCCCGGGAGTCTATACCCCCCCCCCCCCCGTGAAAGAACACCGAACACCGTAAAACACGTGCACAGAAAAATTGAAAAACAAATAATGAAACTTCCAGTAAACAGAGCTCAATATTAAACTAATTTCACCGATTTTGACAAGCAAACAAAGCCACTGACTATTGGATATTAACACTTTATCACAAGTTACAACACTGTTCTTCAGAAATGCAGCCAGGCCCCCGCTCGCTCTCCCAACACTGAGTGTTTTCACAGCTTTGGTCGAGTGTACTTCATATTGGTCCAGGAAAGAAGGGGGATTCAAGTTGTCGCTGTGAAGCCAGGTTTCAGAGAGACAGATCAGGTCCATATTGACAAAATTATTTATTTCCGTGGGTAGCATGTTGAACAGAGTATTAAAGCCGTTTACATTTTAAACCAGAACCATTTGAAGTAAATAACAATAATTTAAAAATATTTTCTTGCATGATCCTTGAATCTTGGAGAGATTTCAAGGTATCTGGATCAGTTGTCCTAGCTCTCCCAATAAAAGTAGCAAGAGAACCACTAGCCCGAGGAAATGTTTAAAAGTCAAGCCAAAGGTTAGATATAAGAAGCAAAGGGTTTCTTAGGATGGACTTAATTTGTGTTTAGCTATTAATGCATGGAACCACAGATGTGTAATGTATTTCCTCAAACTTTTAAATTATTTATTTTTATGTTTCAGGGATGGTGCTTGTACTTGAAGAGCCTCTAGGAGCGAAAACGCCTGTCGTGGAGGTGTCAAGTTTGAACACTTGGGCTGAGACTCAGCCCATTCACATCCCCACTAGTTATAATGTTAATTCTATTATTGAATCCAGCCCGTTTCCCGTAAATGCGGCCCTAAATAGAAAAATTATATTTTGGTACGTATGATTATTATTTAATAGCTAGGTACTGAGTGCATGAAAATATGCTAATATTAATTGAATGTTTATTTATTTAGAAGGACATGTAGTTCGTATGTTAGTGGGACGAGTTGAGGAGTGAAATATGCGTGGCTGTACTACTGAAGTATATGACCAAAGAGGAGTCCAGGCTTGTCCTTCTGCCATGTCCACTTAAGTGGTTGTGGTTGAATTGTTGGGAGAGTGTTTGTGGATAATTGTTGAATAAGTGGATTGGCGTGATGATGGAGTTAGTCATGAAAATGTTGATTGCGTGTCCTCATAGAAGTGGTTGAGATGTTAAGGTCATTAGTGCTGAATCGGTTTTTTGTTGTCCAGTTTTTTCCAGTTAATTTTTATGGAAATTAGCCCAATGGCATTCCATAGTAGACGTTTAATATTTGTATGAATTATTTTGATAGTTTTGGAATGAGCTCTGAAACAAGTGTTGTGATGAGGGGATTGATGACAGACGAAATCAGCGAGAAATGAGGTGAGCGTGTTGGCGATGTCGATAGTATCTGAAGCAGGCATGAGTAGGGGGACCGTACCCGAGGCGGCCGCACCCCAGTATTGGCGGCAGCTGGCATCATGGCTGGGTAGTCAGTCTGGCTGAGTGGTGGCGGCCTCTGAACGGCTCCTCCCTGTCTGGTTCTTCAGTTGCTGGTAGACCATATAGCCGCGGTAGCTGACTTGGTATGGGCCTCCACAATGGGTGCACATCGCTGGCGGTGGTCCTGGCCATGTTTCACCCACATCAGTGGGTGTTTACAATATGAAGAATGACTCCTCGCTGTTATGGCACTCTATTTTCTGGCAAACCAGAATTTGTAATTTTTAAATATTCTTATTATTCTCCCTAAGATCTTAATTGACAGAAAAATAGAAATGGAACTTTGGTTTTCTTGTTTAGAGCATGAACAACGCTGCTGACCTAGGTCCTCTTTAATTTCTTCGACATCAGTAACCGGGTGTAGTTGAGAAATGATTTTTCTGATTGAAACTCATAAATAAATAAAACAAACTTATTTTTTGAGATATTGCCTATTCTATATTTATATATATATATATATATATCTTTAGTGGAATAGACAATATTTCAAAAAATAAGTTTGTTTTATTTATTTATTACAAGTTTCCACAATATGTCCGCGTTCCTCAACTTAGAAGTTGAAACTGATAAGACTTAGTATGGAAGTCAGCCTCCTAAATCTGTAAATATTTTTCCATAACTATCTGGTCGCGATAGATGTTTTCTCTGATCTTCATTCCAATGTGAACGAGTACTTGCCAACGAGTGCTATTAGGTCATCCTTTCTTTAATCTTTAAATGTCATTCAGATTTCTAGTGCAAACTGTTGAAGGCTTTTTCAATTGTGGGCTCCTCATCCATTTTTTGATGATAAACTGTTTCCTTATCATCCATTTGGAATGATAATGCTCTCGTGACTTTTGAAAAACTTTTCAGGAATGGGTGAGTGGGATGAAGATGGTTTTGATTTTGGACTCGGGGGCGCGATGAGGGGCTGGGCGATAGTTGATGGGAGTTCATGTTGGATGGCTTACCTTTAGTCTTCTGTCTGCGAGAACCTTTATAAGTTCCCTTGGTATCTCGGGGCACGTACAGCAGTCCGGGTAATATTTAACAAAAAAATATAATAACAGATAACACGTATTATTAATTAAATGTAAATAAAACAACAAAAAAAATTATAATTAAAATGCAAAAGAAAAACAAATCTGGAAGGTTAACTTTAACTTTTAATGTACACATATTTGAAAGAGAATATCAAACAATAAATGTGAACATTAATTGAATATTATCAGTAAATAAAACAGAGATAATCAGAAGAGAGTGAGAGAGAACGGTGTTCACCTGATGGAGTAGGTTGGGGAGAACGCGGGATGAGGAGGTTAGTTTGAGGGGGCTAGTGCGCCCCTCCCCTCCGCCCCACCACCTCACTTCTTCCCTCCCCATCTCGCTACTTTTTGCCTCTTTCACAATTATATTTTATGGCATTAAAATTCCATGATGGCTTCATCATTTTAGTGTATGCGCCAATGCGGTTGGCGTTGTGTAGTAACATATCTCCTCTCTATTCCTTTAGTCCACGTTGGATTTAATGCCGTCTTATTTTTGATCTTTATTCTCTTAAGTTTGGAGTGTGAATGAGGTTAGGTAATTTTGGGATTGACTTCATGTCAATTCAGGATTGTGTGTCAATTTCATGTATGAAGTGAATTAAATCTATTAATAAAGTGTTTTTTCATTTAATTCTTTTAATTTTTTTTTTTACATAATACTTAATTATTTAATTTTAATTGTCTTGGTCATGTGATATTTTAGGCCTGTTTGAATGGATCTTGTTAAGAGGAACAATATTGCTTCATATTTTATCATTGAAAAACGAGAAGTGTTTACAAATAATGAAATGATAGGAAGAAAAAATTGACCTAATGTTACGTTACAACCTGAAGTTGCTTCGAAATCCCGGTCTTAGCGGAAACCTTCACTATCGTATGTTTCAATTGAGGCATTCTTTGCTGCATAATAATAATAATAATAATAATTCCTCTATTGTATAGACAGATACAAAAGTCATATCGCAATAGGTTGGAATATTATACATTAGTTTTTTATAAGCAATGAAAGTCTCTTTAACAAATTATTGCTGTGTAGAGCAGGTACCTTAAAAATACTTTAAAAATAAACTAAAGAAAATAGATTATATAAAATAAATGAATACATATCACGATCGAGGAATGTATACGGAGTAAATAAATTACTTGCTTGAGAACAATAAAAAAAATTAACATGCTTGAAAATTAAATAAAATAAAAGTGGCTAACCGTGCTTTAAAATAATATACAAAAAAGAAAATCAGAATCAATGTATTATCCAATAATGTTTTTCGTGCTTTAAAATAATATACAAAAAAGAAAATCAGAATCCATGTATTATCCAATAATGTTTTTCGTGCTTTAAAATAATATACAAAAAAGAAAATCAGAATCAATGTATTATCCAATAATGTTTTTCGTGCTTTAAAATAATATACAAAAAAGAAAATCAGAATCAATGTATTATCCAATAATGTTTTTCGTGCTTTAAAATAATATACAAAAAAGAAAATCAGAATCAATGTATTATCCAATAATGTTTTTCGTGCTTTAAAATAATATACAAAAAAGAAAATCAGAATCAATGTATTATCCAATAATGTTTTTCGTGCTTTAAAATAATATACAAAAAAGAAAATCAGAATCAATGTATTATCCAATAATGTTTTTCGTGCTTTAAAATAATATACAAAAAAGAAAATCAGAATCAATGTATTATCCAATAATGTTTTTCGTGCTTTAAAATAATATACAAAAAAGAAAATCAGAATCAATGTATTATCCAATAATGTTTTTCGTGCTTTAAAATAATATGCAAAAAAGAAAATCAGAATCAATGTATTATCCAATAATGTTTTTCAAGTTGATGGCCCCATAATAATTTAGGAGTATTTTCCTCAAGATATATAAATATGTATTATCATGATTTATTGTGTGGTCAAATGTATTCATTATTTTCAAATTTTAGTTTTTATAATCATTCTAATGACGTTCTGGAATAAATAAAAACAAAGAACTTGTTTAGCATTATTATTGTCTAATTACACAAAAGTGTTTACATAAAGTGTACCTGTTTCGGCTTACGCCAAGATCAGCACAAAGTTAAAAAGTGACTATATATTTTAGTGATTTCGATTAGTTTATTAACTTTCCACTTTATCGACACAAATCGCAAAAATGTATTCTGAAATGATAAGACTATCAGATCGATAATATGGAGTGTATCAAAAAAAAAAAACAGTAAGTCTCAGCGCAATAAAAAATCAGAGTAAATCAAAGTGAAAATTAGTCTCCGTGGTAGTAAAGACTGTTACTTTTAGAAGAAATTGCGATCTGTAGAGTAATATTTTCAGAAGAAAGATGTTGGTGGGTGCCCTTGAAGCCCCATTTTCAAAACATAATACGCAAACAATTGTGTAATAGATGTATAATGCAAAGTACATGGCATAATTAGGTGATAATTGTGATCGCCTAAGTATGAATTTGATTTCTGTTAATTTTTATTTTGCATATGTTTGACCTTTGTATATTCATTTGTATATATGTTGAAGTAACCACTCTCCCTAGAATAAGTACATTTTAATAACATCTATTCTCCACAAAAGTTTTTGTGAGCTTTAAACTAGATCAGATTCATATTTTCATCTCATAGTCAGAAAACCATTGAAACATTTGTCTTCAAGTAGAAGCCATCTTTAAAATGGAACATACTATACTCTCTTTGCTAGTAGAAAAGTTTTTCGATTTGTATAAAATGCTTTATCAACGTGACTTTGCGCATGAACTAAAAACCACCCTTACGATCGATTTTCGAAACAATTTATTTAAAGTGATGTTTATATAACATTTTTTTTTTTTTAAACACCATATTTTTACTTTTTGTACCGCCTTTTCAAACAAACGCTGTTAGTTGACAAATTATTGTTGACTCCTCATAGGTTGGTCTTGTGCACCCAATTTAGCCCAATTTCTAAGTTTAACGCTCCATCTCCACTACATCCTTCAAATCAGAAATTATTCTCTTAAAAAAAGTTTATTATTGGGAAAACGCTAAAAATTAAACTCTGAATCTGCCATTTATTTTGGAAAGGAATATAAATCACATGAAATTTACAAATTATCTTTGCTGTCATCCATGATTGTCCCATCTCTGCATGCCATGCTTCGTACAAATAAAATATACAGTCAAGTCCACACGAACCTCAACCCAGATTAGGAAAATCGAAATTAAATAGTATGTATATATTGTTCCGTATTTTCGGCATATCGTCCAGAGGTGTCCACGTTATTTCGGGTCGACTTCAGGTCTCGATGGGCACCTCTGTAAGATATGTCGAAAATATGGAACATCAAGAATCCTGAGAAAGCTGAAGTATTTAAATATAAAATTTCATGTTGATACTTCATTACTTCGGCAGTTATTGGTTTTTTTTAATTGTCATTTTAGCTGTTTGTGAAGTAGTTCGATATTATTTCTTATAGTTACTACCTCCTTTACTGTCACACAACACAGTTTATAAATTGTACTAATTCCACGTTCTTATAAATAAATAACATAAACAATATTAGCGAACCCATCATGAATCTCTGCCCCACCCTCCACGCTAACTATTTTTTATTTTTTAAATAATGAATATCATTTCCCCAGCTAATAATATCTTGTTTTCCGACCTCTAGATTCCAAATATGAAAAAAAAAAAAAAAATCTGTGAATACGATAACCCACGGTAGAATGAATGTATCGACACGAAATTTTATATGTGAATTCACAACCTTCTAACAACAACACCCTATCGATTTTCAGCCAAATCTTAATTCAAAAAATCTAATAACTGCCATTTTAATGAATGTATCGACCCAAAATTTCATAACCTCTTAAGGTCGACACTTGACAATTTTCAGCGGAATCGCGGAAGGGAAGGGGGATCAGAGGGGTGCTCGCTCAACTCATAAAGCCCAATAATTGCCGATGTAATGAATGTATCGACATGATATTTCATATTTGAATTTTAAAGCCCAATGAGGACATTACCTGTCAAACTTCAGGGATATTGGCGAAGGGAAGGGGGTTCAGGGATGGGGCTCAATTCATAAACCCTAACAACTGCCGATGTAATGCATTTATCGAAATTTAGAGGATTTAGGAGACCCTGTGTAAGTCAAATGTTGAATATTAGCGCAGACGGTCGACTGGTTTTGGAGAGGAAGCGAAAAGTTAATTTTTTGATTCGTTCTGGAGAAGTACATTACCGGTGATTCACTGACTTTTTTATTCTTAAAATGAAATTTAAAAATATTGACGAACATCATACAATGTTATTTTTAATAATTAAATAAAAAAATATTTTTGACACTGATAATGGGTGTAATGCCCACTCACACGTAAACAATATTTTTTCAAAAAACAAATATGTCGTATATTTAGTTTTTTAGTACTCGACAACTATTCCTTTTCGGCTACGAGGAACGAATAACTAACTTTTTGTTTAACTTGTATTACAATTTATGTTGAAACTTGAAGAAAAAATGAAACATTTCTGCAATGTTATAATAATATGCTGTGTCTGTGTTTCAGGGAAGGGGACATCACCCAGCTCCGTGTGGATGCTATTGTCCACTCTACCAATGAATCTTTCACTGATCACTGCCCTCTCAGTAAGAGAATTTTTTCCAAGGCTGGTCCTGGACTCCGACAAGAAATTTATCAAGAAATAAAAGGTTTCATGTTTTTATTTTTATTTTTGTATTTTATGATAAAAAATTATAAGGCTTTCAATTTAATATTTCTCAATAATTGTTTTAATTTATTCCCGGACATGTTGGTTATATTTTTCTTTAATTTGTTCAATTAGATATAAATTGAATAAAATAAGGAAAAACAGTTGTTGCATTAATGTAGATCTTAGAGCTAGGAAAGAGCTGTTTGTTGCCTGTAGAGAAGTTGGGAGTACACATAGACGTTAAAGCAAACATACAATAATAGTTGCTTATGCTAGAGAGATGCAATGGAGCAGTCTGCTTAAATGGATGATAAATGTTTATTTTATGTTTAATAATATAGACCGTATGACAAGTTTACTTTTAAAACAAAAAAGGATATTATTTTTCGGGTTGTTGCAGTTGTAAATTCTAATAGAAATTCTTTCATGGTATTAAGAGATGAAAAAGTTATTTTCTATTTGGAAATTTGTAGTAAAGCTGTTATCTGTGTGGAAAATAAAATTCTTTACTAAGTATCGAAGATGCCCAGAAATATCAGACTTAAATTATCTCGGAAATGTTTTTATATTGTTAGTTCTTTTATGAACAATAGTTTTGAATTTAGTTATAAACAGGGTTGCTATTTTTGGCAAAAATTATTTGAACATGCTTTATTTTTTAATTTTAAAATCAGAATATATAATTAAAATTTATTTATACGGTCAGAAACGCGAAGAAAATTGACACTTTTTGTAAAAAGTCAAATGGCCGAAAATTGAATAATTTATAGGGGTCATCGAGTAAAAAACACCTAGTATGTAGAGTATTTTGATTATGAGTCAAATGATCTTTTGAAAATTTTAAATTTCATAAAAAATTAATGTACGACATTCATAAAATAAAATTTTCATTATCTTTAAAATAAGCCCGAATTACGGAGTTTTTGATGATTCGACTCCGATATTTAGTCTAGTTTGCCTCACAATGCCTGGTGGGAACAAAAAGGAACAACCGTATGTATTTGTTATTATTCTTTGCAAACTGTTTTTCTTTATGCCGATACGATTCATTTTTTCCAGCTTTGTCCAGCTGATGTGGACATTTGCCAACATTTTGTTTGAATTGATATGAAATGACCTATTTAATATTATTGTATGTTTACTAATTTATACTTTGTTGTTTCAGAATGTAAAACAGGCGAAGTGGTGGTGTCCAAAGGCTACAACTTGCCAGCCAAGATCATCATTCACACTGTTGGTCCAAAGTATAACCCCAAATTCCAGTCTGCTGCTGAAAATACGCTTCACAGTTGTTACAGGTTACTTATTATTAGTAATATCATTATCAGTCTTTAGTTAAATTAAAACCTAGACTATTTTTAACCGGAATAATATATAACGAAAATGTTGTTTATTCAAATCGGGGAGTAAAGTTTACTTTCTCCCATCTTGTTGCGCGTATTCCCGACTAAACATTTGTCTATAATTCCTTCGTATTTTGACTTTGTGCTGCTGTGATTCATTCGTGAGTCGAATTTGATATCTGTATGTTGAAACGCGTGGGGCGCTAAGGCTTTCGAATGATGTACAAACAAATCCATATTTATATACTAGAGGCCATTAAAGTATCATTAATTTGCATTTGCGCGAAAAAATATGCAAAATACTTTTAGAGCTGAACAGAATTTGATGTCTATTTCTGAAAAATGTGTGTTCTAGAGATTACGCCCGTATTTTTGCTACGGAGAGCCCCCATTCTGAATAAATCGATAACTGAATTCAGGTTATTGTAAGTTCTATATTTGTTAAGTGCTTACAGCGCAACTTAAGAAAAGTTTTTTTTTTCTAACACATCCCCATATTTTCCCCTAAAGCTAAGATTAAAGTCCCGAAGCGTCTGCGTCACATACAGTGCAAACAAGAAATAATAACATTTCTAAACAATTAAGTAAATGGCATACAATGCCATGATCCTCAGGTTAAAGACTCTATTGGGCATATTGTTTTTTTTTGTTATTGTAAAATAAAAGCTACATATATAAATTGATTTTTCAATTCGTCAGAATAATTTAAAGTCAATAGGTGAAATAATACTCCCAAAAATTGGAAATCTCAGGGCGATATCTCAAGAACCGTTGAAGCTTTGATCGAGTTTGTTTTCATCATAGTCATTGTCTAAAAATCTTGCGGAATTCGACTACTTTGACGTGAATGTGCGTTCCCCACTACAATAACTGAATAAAAAAAATGTCAAAATGATCATATATTTTGTTAAGTTTTTTTATTTCTAAAAACAGTTGTATAATTAGTTTTTAATTTGTCAGATGCTTCTTAAATTATTTCTACAACTAGTTAGTTATTGAGAGTCATGTCCGGTCAATTACATGGTCATATCGCCCACTACCAGAACGCTCTTTCGTCGCTGTGGTCGAGGTTTATTCACCTAGGATAGTGGAGGGGTCTTTGACAAGTACCTGACATTATACAAGCTCGGGATCAACGATTAACGTCCCATCCGAAGGACGGAATACGCAAGATTTTTCACCTTCAATTTTGACCACTACATTAGTTTTTTTTTTTCATTATTTCATGAAGAAAAATATGATTTGATAAATACAAGATACAATTTTTTTAGTGACACAGTCTGTATTATTTGAAAGCATTAGTTTAAAAAGTATTTGACATAATAAAAAAGTAATTTCACTACAGTTTTACTTTTAAACAAAAAAAATATACATATATATAGGTATATAGGATAGGATAGGATTTGGAGTTTAAGGACGCAAAACAGCAAAGGTCATCAGCGTCCATATAGGTATATATATATATATATTGAAAAATATTGTATGATATACGAGATTATTAATTTTGTACTGAGTTTTACTGATTTAGGGACTTTTTTTAAAGTTATAATTAAATATAGTATTTAATGGGATGAGGTTTTCACTACAATGGCCTATTATCAGGATATGAGGTAAGAGATAGGAGGTGGATAACGTAATACTTCTGCACTAATCATCTGTCGATGTCGAAACTTAGAAATATAATGAAGTCAAAGTCATCAATCGTTATTAACTACAGTACGAAATTATGCAATCATTTTCGCAATACAAAATGTACATCGTTTTTGTCTGTAAAATTTTAAAAACTTCAAAAATTTTACACAGTATGTTAAAAATCACCTCTGCATATTGGAAGATATTACACAAAATTTTGAGATATTCAGTTTCTTCTTTATTGAATAACCAAAAAAGAAATGTCGACTCAACGAGGAATTGCCATTCGTTAGGTCAACATAAAATTAATATTAAGAAATTGTTTTTCAAGGATTAAAGTATATATTATTATTATTTCACTATTTATAATAAGATATATAAGTTGCAATTAAAAAAATGTTTCTATTTTTTTAGAAATGTTTTTACCAAAGGCTTACGAGTTAAAATTGGCATTTGTTGGGTTAACATGAAATTAATAGTTATCAATTTTAATAATAGTTCTATTATTGATAGAAAAAACGTTTTAATATTTTATAGCCTGGCGGAAAAGGCATTTTACTTTCTGACTGCCTATTTTAATGACGCTTTTGTTATTATCTTGACGGATATGTTAGTATTCATAGTTCGTTAAAATACATTGTTTTTCAGGAATAAAGTATATATTATTATTATTTCACTATTATTTATAATGTACTTAGAACTTACTTAAAATATAATTTTAAAAAATGTACCTATTAATGTTTTTATTTTTTTAGAAATGTTTTACAAAAGGCTTACGAGTTGAAATTGAAATCTTTAGCATTGTGTGTTATCAACTCAGTGAGAAGAAATTACCCACCGGATGAAGGTGCCCATATCGCATTACGTAAGTGCAACAAGGTTTCATCATTTTTTTTTTTTGTCACGCGCTGATGGTTATGAATAAATTGATGATTATTGTGTCTTTCTTCCCCAGCTATACAAAGTGGAAGTTAATTGCTCGATTAGAAATTCGATGTTTAATTTTCACTGGAATTTGATGTTTTCTGACCCCCGAAATCAAAAAGAAAAACATTCATGTCCGTATGTGTGTCCGTGAAAGCGATAATTTTATATGTGTATCCAGAACGCCTTAAGGACGACACCTATTGATTTTCAGACAAATTGGTTGATTGGTTTTCGTGAAAAAGCGGAAACTTCGTTGATTAATTTGCGCTGGTGAAGTATATTGCCGGTGATACACCGACGATTTTTTCCCAATTGATTTATATTTTTAATACATTTTTTGATGGCATCTAAGACGCATTAATTAGTCTTGTAGGGACGAAAAGGAGTAATACTGTTGTGCTTAAATAAATAAATTAAATTTGAGAATAATTGAGAAAAATACTGTTCGTTCATTTTCATGGTCATGACGAATGATCAAATTATTTTACTTCAGCTGTTTTTTTTTGTTTTGTTTTGTTAAAGCATTAATATACGATTACGTCTTTCCGATCCTAGAGATGTGAATCATAAGTGTGAAAAAAACACACAATCATCGCTTTATTCGTGCCTGTTTCTGACGTAAGGAAATATAGTTGGGGCTAGAATAGAAACCATACCTTATATGAGTATAGAAAGAAAAACATTTTTATTTGGACCAGTACTAAACATGTACTTTACACAAAATGACAAATGAAATATGAATAATTAATATTAAAATAAAAATCTTGGTACAGTCTCGGCTGCAGTCTGAGAGCTACAGACTGGCCGAGACTGTAGTGGACCGCTCCAGAGTAGGCTAGCAGATCTTCATGGAAGTTTCGGGTGAGTTTTTCGATGTGGGCTGCAAAAGGAGCAACTCCCAGTTCCCGATGTATTTGGGTGTTCCTGATAAACCGTGCGTTCACCGCTATCCGGAGGACTTTGTTTTGAAATGTTTGTAATGTTATTATGTTGGTTTGGCTAGTGCATAACCATACGGAGCAAGCGTAGGTTAAGAGTGGAAGTATTAGTCTTTTGTAAAGTAAGGATGTGTATGAGTGGTGTATTCCTCTTTATGGGTGGATAAATGAGCCTTAATCGTGTATGTGCTTGTTGGAGTTTTATGTTAATGTGTAGGCGCCATGTTAGTCGTGTGTCAAGGTGCACTCCAAGATAGCGCACACCCTGGTCTTTAGGATTTCATAGAATTAGGAGTTGGTCGATTTGCAGCCTTCTGAGGTGTTGTAGGGAGAAGCAGCGTAAAGCGAACACTTTCGCCTCCGTCTTCGTACCGTTCAGGTTAAGTTTCCACTTTCGAAACCATTGGCCGATTTCATCCACCTGGATATGTAGGGAGCGATGACCGCTTCTAGAACTATGTTTTGAATGAGTATCAATGTGTCGTCAGTGTAGGTCACCAGGGTTGCAGAGGCTGGTTCTGGCATATCGTGACAGAACAGATCAAAGAAGATTGGACTGAGGATTGCACCTTGTGGGGCTCCTGCTGTTATTTTCTTTCTGGAGCTCAGTGTGTTGTTCACCCTTATTTGAAATGTTCTGTCACGAAGAAAGAGCCAATGATGTTCTGGATGTGTTGCGGAGGCCAGGTTACCCTTTTAGTTTGGAGAGCAAGCCCTCATACCAGACGATGTCGGAGGCAGATGCGACATCCAAGAAGGCTGCTACTGTGTACTGCTTCCTCTCAAAGCCCCCCACAATGGTCCAGCAACTCTGTAGCTGATGGACAGCTGAATGGTTTGATTTAAACCCAAGCTGGTGGGCAGGGATGGTACCTACAGTCTCCAGATGACGAAGGAGCCTCATGAATTATTTTTTCAAGTACCTTCGAGAGGCTTTTCAAAAGACTTATTGGTCTATAGCAGGCTGGATCGTTTTTCGGCTTACCTGGCTTGTGAAATGTATTCACTTGCCAGGTAGGCTATGCTCTTCGGAGGTAGCTTCTTCAACACCAGGTTGAGGATAATACCTTCATCGGGGGCCTTCTTGTTATGCAGTCGTCTAATGTGGGTGTGGTATGCTGTACTAGTGCTTCTTGAAGAGAACAGGGATGAGGACGTGAGTTACACTGAAAGTGAAGGATTCTGTTATGTAGTGTCAAATTTGGATCGTTCGTTGGGGAAGTGGAGACCTGGTAGTACTATATATCCAGCAGTTTCAGATCGAGGTGGAGCTACACAGGCTGGGCATGCGACACCAGGATCACGGACAAGATGAGATCTATCCTGGTTCTTCTTGAGACGTAGAGAAGATGACGAACATGTGGCTCAGGGCACGCCCCTGCGAGGTTGACTTTGAAGGAAAGGACATACTTATGGGAATAAATCAGTCTGTTTGGCAGAAGAAACTAACTACCTAGTACATCCATGGATCAGGGATCTCCCGAATATAACAAAAAATTGTATATATTTCATGATCCAAAATAGTGCATTCATAATTGAAAGCTTCAGAACAATATAATCAATTGTTTTGTCGATATGATTCTAAATAGATACGCCCCCCCCCCCCCCCCCCCATCTCTTTACTAGCTCTACGTTAACATTTCCTTTACCAATATTTTGCTCCTACAATTCACAAAAAAAAAAAAAAAAAAGTTTTATTTCAAGCTAGTGCGATGAAAAAGGAAAGTAAAAAAAAAATTCAATCGACCATTTTAAAAATAAGCCTAGTATATAAGAAATGAAACGTTATTGTTTTAAATAGAAATATATTTAAATAAAAAATGTAATAGTGAAATATTTTAAATATTTGCTAAACAAAAATTAGTGACGCTGGAAACTGTACGGTATTGGTGACTTCACAAGAAGCTGGTGAAGTTCGAAGGAATTCAATACAACGCAAGGATGGATGAACTGTTTTTGGAGGAAGGCATGTTGCTGGGAAAAGTATTCATTTCACACGTTTCGGGTTGGCGAAGAGCATCGCCAGCGATAACGGGCCGCAATTCGCGAGTCAAAACATTTAGAACGTATTGCAAGAGTCAAGGAATGTAACACATTATATCCACATCTTATCATCCAAGGAGAGGGCAGTCAAAAACATCAAAGAGCAAATCATCTTAAGACAACAGAGTTACTTGTTACTGGATCGGCGGCTCCGCGCTCCCTTGGACCTGTTGTTTAGGTAACACGGAATTCGGGGGCAACTTTGGAGAACGTATTCTAAATTGAAATATTTGTATGAATATTCAATAAAAATTAGTAAATTATATCGATTAAATTTTTATTTTGATAATCGAAAAATATCACAAATGATAAATCACATTACCATGAAATCTTTGTAGATAGGCAATTAGAATTGAGGGAAAAATTGATAATTTCCTGATTTTACTTTCTTTCTGAATGGCCTTGGGTTCAAGTTTTGGGAAACTATACAATATCCCTTCTTATGTATGTGTATGTCTTGTTTGTAGCGTTACTTTATTTATTCCTGATTGTGAAAGTTAATTCAGTTAGCCATATTTCGAGTTCAGTCATGTTACAGTTTTCTTGACGGTGATTATTATTATTTTGTTTGGGGTAAAAGTACTTGTCAAGAAACAAATGCATCAATTTAAATAAGTAATACATTTTATAATATATGTGCATTTGGTGAACTGCAGACAATTTTCGAAAACATTTTATAAATAAAACTACAACATTTGAAAATAGTCTTCTTGAAATGTACAATATCTTGAAACCTACTTATTTGACTTTTACACATGAAAACAAATAGACTCATCCAGATTAATTTTTGTACTCTAGTTTTTCTAATTTCACAAATATTTCTACATATATGTTTTATATTATCCTAATTTTATTATTTTTTACTTATTAGTCAAATGATATTGTTTTATGTAAAAACGAAAAAAGGTTTTTGTTAAAATATTTCATGATGTAGCTAACGGTACAGCCGTGGGATTCCCAAGTTGAAATAGCACCCTTTGACCTGAGATGTATTAGAAGGGTCGCACTCTGCAAACTGACTTAGTTCATAACTAGACCTGACAATGGTGTAAGGCCGAAACCGATAGTTTTGTAAATATCTTTAGTGGAATAGACAATATTTCAAAAATAAGTTTGTTTTATTTATTCATCACAAATATTGTTCTTATGGATTGAATCAACACATTCAAATGATTGAATTGTTCGTAAAACGAATAATAATCTATACAGAAAATTATTTTTCGAAAAATATATTCTATCTAGAAGCTAGGGTTGAGAAGTCTTCGATGGTATACAAAAGTTTAGTTGATAATTTTTACCCGTAGCGTCCAAGTATAAACTATCCGATATATTTCTAAGTTGAGAAACGCGGACATATTGTGGAAACTTGTAATAAATAAATAAAACAAACTTATTTTTGAAATATTGTCTATTCCACTACAGATATATATACATATATAACTACCGGTTTCGACTTTATACCATCGTCAGGTCTAGTTCATAACTAGACCTGACGATGGTATAAAGCCGAAACCGGTAGTTATATATGTATATATATCTTTAGTGGAATAGACAATATTTCAAAAATAAGTTTGTTTTATTTATTTATCCGATATATCATATTACAAGAATTTAAATTTATATCTGGGGGCCGTGCGGGCTAAAGCGTAGAGCAATTAAACTTGTCGAACTTAAAGTTTGATTAGTGTCTGACCCCCACCCCCTTTCCCTTGCATAACTAATACTTATTTCTCAACTAACATTTATAATATTAATTTTTGTCTGAGTCTGCTCATCTCAATCGTCGTGAAAATAAACAACTAAATTTTCTTGTACTTGTGTGACTTATTTCGAAAGAAAACACTTTTAAATAGAGCCAGGCCTTGAAGGACTATAACAGTAATATTCGAAACGTTGAAAAAAGTGTTTACATTTAATGAGAGAACCTCGAGCTTATTTCATTTATCTACACTAACAAGAATGTACAGGATGCTTTTTGTGCCGATGGGAAGTAGGCTAATAAGTTCCTCGTTAATTATTCAAATGAAAGTGATTTCATGCACTTGTTTAAATATTTGACGAACCGTTTTCCAAGAACGGAAGTTCTTTCTATATATGCTTAATGAGAGAATCAATAATTGTTTATTGATTATTGATTTTATTTTGAGATTGTCGCTTTTGAGGTCATTCAGGTCTTTTGTTCTAGTCGTCTCACACTGTTCGTTATTGTTAGAAATGTGGTATTTTGAACGGATATTTCCGATGATCCCCAGGTACACTGAGAAGAATCCTGGAACATCAGGAGAGTAAAGGTGACTGTTGTCTTCAGAGCATTGTGTTGGCCGTTGAAAGTTGTGATGCAGGGATCTACGAAGTGCTTCTACCTCTCTACTTTCCACGTTCACAGAAAGAAGAAGAAGCAGCCCTCCTTCAGCTTCCCTCAGGAAGAACGTTTGGCCCCTATGGTGAACCCGTACATCCGGATAGACAAATACGTATCATCGACAATCCACATCATCATATCAATGGTATGTCCCTTATCTAATGTATGTCGGGATCAATATGAGACAAAATAAGCAAGTTACATTATATCTCCTTAACCCCTATTAAAAAAAAACAAAAAATATTCAACTGTTTCCATGGCAAAAGACTCATTAAAGGGTTCCGTAGGTTCAATTTTTTACGATCCCCAGAAAACTGTTGTTCGCTTGATCCGAAACTATATTATTTGAAAGTTTCTTTGATAAGATAATTCACTGATTTTTTTTTTAGATTTTTATATTAAAATTGTACTTGTTCTTCCTCCTCCCCAGCTGTCTTTTCAATAAAAAAAAGAAAAAAAAAATTAACAGCAAATATATTTTAATTTTACCTTGATACTTTACTCGTTTAATTTTAAAAAATGATACCTCTTCTGCATTGGCCCTCGCTCTAGCAAACATTCATGCTTCGATGCAAGCCAATTAGATATTCTTGCATGATTGTCCTAAATTTTTTAAAAATATTTTCAAGTCTAATGAACTTTGAGATACAACAGGGTGAGGGATCAACGCTGTTATTGGCTCTCCACCACCATCATATTGAATATAACATTTCAAAACAAATATATTCGATGTCTATATTTCCAGTAAACTTTCAGAGGACATCCTACTCGGTTGCTTCACATAATGTATTAATGTAAATACTTTTTTTTTTTTTTTTTCATAAACTTTTAGCCGCACAGTGTCTCTGGGGGGAAAATTCTGCAATACAGTTGAGAAATTAAGAGAGAAATGTTCAATTTTTTCTATTGCAATATTGTTTTCGCATGCTTTAAGAAAATTCTGTACTTTTGGCCTTATTACTTTCTCGTTAACAATCTTATGAAAACCATTTTTCGATTGGAAATTTTCTCGACCATTTAAAATATATTATATATAAAAAAAAAAAAAAAAAAATGATCACCTTTAAGGACATTCATGTTGGTTTTATCTCAGTTTATTTATATTAATTTTTTAATTATTGTAAAAGTCTATATATACACAGGAAAATAAAATGTTGAAGGTTGGAGTATTAAGGTAACGACGTAATGCTGAAAATAATTACTTGTCTGAAGGTGTTATTTACCGAACTCATCAAACAAGATAATCTAATCATTTGTCTCTTTGTTCTTCTGAAAATAGTTTATTCACAATACTATTTGTATATTATTTTTTAAATATTTATTTTTGCCATGTTTACTCTTGAATTGGTTGGTATAATTCATATATCTGAAAGAATTTTAAAACAATGACATATTTAAAAAGTAAGAAACATGTTTACAATGACAAATATGAGTTTTTCTGTTCTTATCTGAAACGTATTTAAAAAAGAATATTGTTCGAATGTTGTGTAATATTTTTCTTTCTTTTGTATGGCTTTTTTTTTTTTTTGTTTCCTTCGTTTCTATAGAGAAAGGGAAAATAAAGGCGTATCTAGTCAAGGTTGTAGTATTTAAATGTTAAGAAAACAATAGTTTTGGAAGGACAAGTACAGAATTAAATGTATTTTAGTTAGGTTTTGTCTAAGGAAGCAGTGATTATTTTAAAAACGACAGACAGCTTCAAGGCCGTACCAGTTGTTTGTTCCTGCTTCACCCAGCACTCCTCTTCCTACCCACTCATTAGAGTTTTTGCATTGTGTTGTGTAGTGTCGTTGACTTCATCTCTCTCATATGTTGCCTAGTGTTGATCTGTTGATTCAGTGTTTTTAAACAGTAAATCCTCAATTTTATAATATTTTAAGTCAGGTAATATACTAATATATTGTATTATACTATTTAAATAATAGTTTTCATTACTTAATTCAATTAAAACAGTTTTTAAATAGGTGTTAGGATAATCTTTTTTTCTCTCTATTTAAAGATTTAAAATAAAACACCATTTTAACTATTTTTTTTATACTTAAGCTAATGTGCATTATGTTCGGTATCAAATGTTGAGCTAAATAGTGACTTTTTAAATGTTATCTTGCAATAAAAAAAATATATAATAAATAGATGTATTACAAATTGTTTTTCTTTCTATATTTTTAGTACGAAACGACAGTATTTCTTTTTGGTCGGTCATATAAGAAATATATTGCTGTTTTAAGTGAAAAAGACGGGGTTATTCCATTTCAAATGAACTTTGACTTTCGGATTTATATAATTTTCTGTACATAACTCGTTCTTAAAATACAAAGAATAGCGATTTTCTTTTTTTTTTTTTTTTTTTTTTGAAAAATTGAAAAATCGTTCCTTATAAAGACAGAACAAATTTAAAATTGGTCGTGTTTTAAATGTATCAAATGACTATAACTCTAGATTAATTGCAATTTAACGGTCTTTATAGGCTCATGTTACAGGTCTTGAATATGGCTTTAATTTGATATATTATGCAATAACATTTAACACTTAAATAATTTTTTTTTTTTTTTCAAACAATTTGAACATTTTGTTCTTTGTATAACTCTTGAAAGACCGTTTTTGTAAAATTATAATAATAATATGTAGTAAATTCTCCCCTCACAAAACTGTTTAAGTTTTAAAATGGGATAAATGTTGGTTCATATAAAAAAATTCGTGATGTGTTTTCAAATTCGTTATTTTAGAACAGAAGTCGATTATTTGTGTTATCTTTAATGTCTGTGACATATATCTTCCTTCAGTTCTATTTTTCAAGGAATTTGTTTATATAATTGTATATAATCGTTAAAATAAAGCCCTATTCGAGACAAATAATAACAATAATAGAGCCCATTTAACTATCCAAAACATACTCAATTCTGAGTCTTTTTTTATAAGCTTGTATCAATAATACGTCTATAAATTTGTATTTTTTTCTATTCTCACTATGAACAACTTATGCTCAAAAAAATGGAGGTTGGTCAAGGTTGATTCGTCATGTAATGACCCGGATACATTTTAAAAGCGGAAATAAGCCACAATTTTATATTCGTGCCAATCTATAACTTAATACTACCTCATTTTGAGCTCAAAGAGTTTTAGAAATCATATGATTTGATTCGACAACTTGTAGGTTTTCACTAGACAAATATATAAATAGTTTAAAAGCGGGAAGTGCTTACTGCTGTTTGTTAGTTTCCGTTATTCATTAGGTAACGGATTTTTATGTAATAAAAAAAAGACAAAACATGTACTTATATAATATATTTATTTTTTAAACAAGAATGTAACATTTAAAATATCTAAAAAAAATAAAATAGAACCGAAAAAAGTATTCGATGATTTACCGACAGTGTACTTCCCCAACACGAATTAATCAATTTAGTTTTCACTCTCCCTCAGAAATCACCATTTGGGCTAAACATCTATAATCCATCCTTCCCCCCTTCTTTCGGCCGATTTTACCATTTACTACGTTGTTTAATGGAACTGCGATTGGCTAATACTATTATTTTTTTAGTCAGATTCATATGATTATTAAGTATTTTATTCAATCTTCGCCACCGATATTATCTGAAATCTTTACAAACTATTTTGAATATTACATTAGTTCTACCTAAAAAAAATATACTCACTTGGAGACTTAAATCAGAATACATAAATCAGACAGTAAATTACGAAAATTATAATAAATTATTCAATCATAGTACTAAACCACATAATTTCGACTTCATTAAAAAAATTGAAACTATGAATTCGTAGAGAAGAGGGGGAAAATGTGGAAGAGATAAGTATTTTAAATACACTAGGAGAAAAAACGCTACAGCGAAAATAATACAAGAAACGGATTTATTTATTTTAGTACTTACTCGACATTTGGATTACTTTACTTCAAACCTTAACAATTAAATGGTCAAGTGTAAAACAAAAATTATTGAAATTAAATAAATTGAAATAGTTAATTTGTATAAATATTAGGATTTTCAAATATCCTTATATCCCATTCTGCTGATAACGTTTATTTTTAAATTTAATTTTTGTAAATTGCCGATAACCGCAACAGAAAAGCAACGCAATATAGACGAGTGTATAAATACCTTGTTTTAAAAGACATATATACAGCTGAAGCCTTATTTGTCCTCGTCCAATTATGTTCTTTATTTAATAATAACACCTTTTTTCGTATAATCCCGAGGAGCAGTAAGTCTCATTTTTCATGCCTTCAGTTGGATATCAGTTGTTCTTGTTCACCGTTTAAATTCTGCTATTGAATATATTTATTTTTTCGATTCCTTTTTACTAACAAGTACTGTACTATGATGTACCTCGTTAAAGACGGCCATTATCTAAACCTTGTTTTGTATTTTCTGATTTTTTACTGCCAATATTCCTGACGTTTAATGATTCATTTTAATTATTTTATATTTCACCTCGTTACATTCTAATCAATTCTAAATTATATTTATTTTCCGTTTTAAAAATAAAATAAAACTATTTTTCGAAAATTCGTGCCAAAATGAATGAAATTGAAGAATTTCAATCGCTGCTAAATTCAACGCAGTGTCATCTGAGTGGTAATTTTTCATTTTTTGTCACTTTTTTTCCTTTTAACTTGCACGATAAAATTGAAAAATGTAATCTATAATTCATTTCACGCCAAAAATATCCCTTTGTATCGCCTACAACCTAGTTATTTTGCATTGTTTACTCTCCCTTCGTTTTCGATGGGGAACTAACTTTTCTATTACTCTCCAACATACAAAGCCAAGTTATGGCTCCAGTGAAAGGTATGTTAGGGGTGATTTCCTATCTGTCCTCCGCTATCATGTCAAATTTTGCTTTCAAAATCACTGTTTCAAAATTGTTTTTTTTTTTTTTTTTTTTTTTCGACAAATACTATGTGAAGGAATATGTAACTTTAGAAGGAAATCGAGGTTCTGTCGTGTAAAAGAAAATGCAAAATTTGGCCAACGTTTCGAAAACTATTTATTTTCTTCTTCAGGGCCTTATAATGACGAGTGGATGTGTGTGGTCCACGTCCATCACCACACACATACACTCAAGTCATTATAAGGACCTGAAGAAGAAAATAAATAGTTTTCGAAACGTTGGCCAAATTTTGCATTTTCTTTTACACGACAGAACCTCGATTTCCTTCTACATTGAAAAGATATTGTCGACTCTATTAATCAATATGCAACTACATGTATACCTAGTGTGCGCAGTTCACTAACGGGCTTACTATCAATCTTTATTATATTTTACTTATTTTTACATACAACTAAATAACACAATATTGTTCTAACAGATTTGTTTTGTTGTATACAGAGGATGACTGTTCTGTGATCGACCTGTCCAGTCAGTTTGATGTAATGGGAGACACATCCTTCACCCACATGCAAGAGGATCTGGACCAACAGAGGCTACTTGGAGAGAGACACGTTCCAACAATAGACCCCTTCATCGCCAAGGAGATACACAATCGAGAGAGGTATTTACCTAGTCATTGTCATAGAATCGAAGGACTTGCTCCAATAGAGTAACAAGTCCATACCTTTGGCGCTAAATGAGTGTTTCGATGTTGATTGAATAATGTTGCGCATGCATATCAAATCTACGATAGTTCATTAAAAAAATAATAAAATAAAAATATACTTGTATTTTTTTAATGAATGTCAGAAACAAATCAATTTTTTTTATTTCATAATTAGGTATTAGTTCATAAAATCCATTTTGAAAAGGCTTCACCCTCATAAGACCACGTTTTTCAAATTATATGTTGTCTGTAAATTGACCACTTGAGATAATAAGGCATTTAGTGATGTGTTAAAGCTTATTGATTGGAGAATTTATTGTGAAATTTGACAAGTTATGAGTGTAAATTTAGTGATAAATTTTTGTCTTGAAAAATGTATGTCGTAACGTAAGAAGTAGCTGTTTTTTTTTTTTTTTTTTTTCATTCTTTCAATAGTTGTTTGGCACACGTTAAGGCTTCAGACACTTGAATAAAGAATTTTTATAGGACATTCTACGAGCTTTCGGATGGTGGTATCAAAAATACGTTTAGAGGGAAGGGTAGCTGAGTAAAAGTGATTTATTAACCAAAAATCAACCAAAGACCAAAGTCAACCTGAATTCAAAGGCCATGGTTTAGGACATTTTGCTAAATCGGCCAGTGGGAAGGGGGGAGAGGGAGGGGGATTATGGGAAAGGCTCAACTCAAAAACCTCAATAACTGCCGATGTAATGAACGTATCCACATGAAATTTCATATTTGAAGTCAAAACCCAATGAAGGACATAACGTGTCAAATTTCAGCGATTCTGGCCGAAGGGAAGGGGGCTTAATTCAAAAACTCTAATAACTGCCGATGTAAAGAATTTATCGACGCAAAATGTATTATGAGGATTATAGGAGCCCCTATGTAAGTAAATTATTGAATATTAGCGCAAACGGTCGACTGGTTCTGAAGCGGGAGCAAAAACATTAATTGATTAATTCGTTCTGGGGAAGTAATTCACCGACAACTTAATTTATGGTTTCCAGATTTACTTTGTGAAGCTCCATTCTAGGAATAGATAATTAAAATGCACAATTTCTTTGTCAAACTCCACTATATATTCTCAAAGACTCAACTTGTTTCGCCGTGTTAAGGCATTATCAAGAGTTTGTAAGTGACTCTTGATAATGCCTTAACACGGCGAAACTAGTTGAGTATTTGAGAATATATAGTGGAGTTTGACAAAGAAATTGTGCATTTTAATTATCTATACCGACAACTTATTTTGTTCGTCTTGAGGGGAACTATTAGCCCTTAAAAATGTTCACACTGACTACCATTCACCCTATAAAAGGCAAACGTCATCTACACACTCACTGATTCAATTCAGAGATCTATAATTATGAAATTTCACTGTGCACACAAAATCAAAATTTTGCCGTCATTCCCGATTTTTTAAATTAAAGTGACGAGGATTATTCTGCATAAATTATTCAGTTCTCCCAACCATGCCTACATATCCGATATACAGCACAATATGTTGTAACAAAGTTATTCACGGGCAACGCCAGGTGAACCTGCTTGTTCTATTTAAAGAGGTTTTTCGCGCTTATCTGTAGAGTGGTAGGGAGGTTTGTACTTCATTTGTTTAGAAGTTCTTTTTATTGAAGTAGTTCTGGTATTTGCCAATAGATTCCACCACTAGCAAGTATATTGTCTCCCCATACGTGAATATTTTTATTTACTCGCTAGTAAATGTTTTAGGATACATAACTATTTCCTTATATTTATTGTTTTGTTTTTTAAAATATTTATTGTGAATTTTTTTATATTTTTTTGTTATTCTATAATATATAGTAAAAAAAATATATTATGATGTATTATTCAACTCAGTTCACGAATTAGCCAACAGATGCCGCTACCTACTTCAAATACCCCTTTTGTAACTCTCACAAGGACATTTTTGAAATATGCAAAATGTTTTAGGAATACTTTTGAAACCATTTGACATATTGCATGTTCACTTAATATTTAACCTAAAATAGTTAACAACAGTTCTTGTTTCGTAATTTCGAAGTTAATCCGTTGAATGTTTAATTGTCCACTTCTCAAATCATTTTAAGCAAGAGTTTGGAATATTGATTGACATTCTTGGACAGTGATGGAGAACTATGTGTATTTTTAGTTCAACGCCTTATTAGATAATAGGTGAACTGTGGTATTACATCGGAAAAGGGATGAAATCACACCCACGAAAAATCATAGCATCGAAAAAAATGTCTTCATGTTCTTAAAACATTTCGAAAAATGATTAGTCGTTACGCTGGTCTGGAAATATGTGTGTCATGCTCTTTGTGGCCATTTTCTACTCCCTTTTTAATCATCGAATTTTGTGAAACTCAGAATGTAACGTAGAGGGAGTTCTCAGAGTTAGATTATCACTGGAAGCATGGCGTAGTGGTTATGCTCTCCTAAAAGTCTAACATTCATATCCACTTTTATAGAAAGCATTATCCGATTTGAACAAAGTTTAGTCTCAATGATTTTTTTTGTTATTCTCTAAAAAACTAAAATTAAGTGTTTTCATATTTATATTTTTAAGGGGTAGTTCACGTAAACTATTGTATTTTCCAAGATTTTCCCCACAAATGTTTTTGAAAAAATCTTGATGGAGGCTTAAGCTACCCCAGTTTGATCTATTCACCATGTTAGATTTGTATTGAGACCTTGATATAGAAGTTATGCTCCTCTAAAGGTCCAACATACATATCCAGTTTTCTTGTAGAAAGAATTGTCCGATTTGAATGAAATTTAGTATCTGAATTGTTGCCCATTCACTAAAATTCTAGCATTTCCAGAAATTTAATTTTAAGGGGTGGGGTTTACTTTAAAAATTGTTTCTCCCAAAATTCCGATTTTTGAAATCTTTATACCTCCTATGCACAATGATCGATTTTCATGAAACATAAGATGTTATCAGGCCCTAGAAGGGGATGATTATCAATGAAAACAATTTTTCAATTCATATCCAAGTAGAGGATGGATTTTAATAGCGCTGTGCCCCTTCACATGTTTTTCAAAAACTTTTCGAGGGTGGCTTAAGCTAAGCTATCCTTGAGTGATCCTCTAAACGAATTAGATTTAAAAAATAATGATAAAATTACTTTTTCTTAAATATAGTCTATTTCACAAAATATATATATAATAATATTATATGAAAGTATTTTCGGTATTGTAACCAGTATTTGTTAAGTTGCGCCTGAAGATAGTAGAAATACCGAAAGTGTTCCCATATTTTATGTATGTTTTGAGAAATAGATTATATTTCTAAAAACATGTGTTTTTCTTTATTTTTTTATGTTTCACAATGCCACTGCAGAAAATGTTTAACTATTATTAAGAATTAGATTAGTATTGGAACGTTGTTGTAGTAGTTTTCCTTCTGTAAAGGCTAAACATACATATCGTCTTTCTTTGTGCTATTTGTATGAAATTCAATATCTCCGAATTTATATTACCTTCATTTGAGAGCCTTGTCTAGGGAATTTTACATGGAAAGTTGTACCATTGAAATTGTAATGTTGTTCACGTATCTGCCAACAGGTTCCGCCACCTGCTTCCATTTTCGGAAGGTGTGCCCGTGTGGGAATAGGCAAACAGCAACACACAAAGTAGTGACGTACAACCCCATTTTCGGTTTCCCGCTATTATTTGAGGTTTTCCGCTACTATTGGCAGTTTTACACTAATACACCATACATTATTCACCACCCATTTTTTTTTTTTTTTAACCAACCATTTCCTGAGTTTTCTGCAGTACTTAGTTTCGAAGTCGATCGTATAAATGTTGTTTTCGTTATTAGTATTTGATCTGTACGATAATTTTAATAAATTATCGTCCACTTTACATAATTCACTTTAAAATTTGCGTTAGCTATTAGTTCTAGAAGGACAATAGTTGTTTAAAATGAATGAGTAAAAATTCTCTATTAAAGGTTCTATTGATGTTTTTGGAGAAAATAACTGTTTGAAATACCAATATGATACTCAGCGCTCGCAACACTGAGATGCACTAGGGTTCGCTATATTGTGACAACTGTCCAGTATGAGCGGCATAGGAATTAGATATATGTGTGTGTGTGTATGTGACCATGGAATTTTAATCTCATAATCTGTTTCTCAGACTTTCTTTTTTTCATGTCATGGACACATGTTGCCATTTGAACAAATGCTCAGTAGTCTATGTAGATGTGAAGGTAATGAGACATTTACTCCTCATGGGTGTTCCTACTTATTAGTGATGATGGGGTATGAGGGATGGATGACGAGCTAGTTCCTAATATAACTGGAATTGACCCTGACTAGGTCGGTTTGATCAATATTGAAGCTACATGCCTACCTGCCTCCGGTCGGTTTTGTCTATTGGAGCCCAATGGCAGACCAATTATTTTTCACTTTCTCATTTCTCATCTACAACTTGAAAACCCAACTATATATAATAATATTTAACTGACTAATAACTTGTCTTAGTGTATATCTTCTCTAATTGCCCTCTAAAGAAGAGGATCCCCGAAATAACACATCCCCTGTGTGATAACTTCTAAACTGACACATATAGAGATATAAAATGAATAAAAACGTATTTTTTTAAATAATATTTTCTATTTCACAAAATATAGGTTAGGTTAGGTTTTATGACTCATGCCCGGGCTTTAACTCATTTATTTTTTTTTGCTTTTAAAAAAATAGGAATTACAAACATCTCGGGAAGCACTCCGAGTGTCTATGATACATCTGTTCTTTAGGTTAACTATTCCTTCTGTCAATCAAGATCTTGCTTTTATAGAACATATTCATTGAGTTGACTTCTATTTTCAAAACTTGACGTTTTGACTAGTTTAAATATAGAAGTTGAGTCAATAGATATGTTCTGATTGACAGAAAGAATAGTTAACCTAAAGAACTCATGTATTATAGACACTGATGATGGATGTGCTTTCCGAAACGTTTGTGATTGCTATTTTTTGGCAAAATATTAATGGGAGAAATAACGTAATAATGTATTGTGTATCATAAAATGTTTAACGAATTTTAATCTGTACAAGTTATGCTCTCCTTCTAACACAGGTTTTTTTTTGTATCTTTGATCTTATAGAAGTTTTTCTTTTGAATTCGATTTAAAAAAAAAATTTTTTACTACTCTTCTTTCGTTCACAAGATAAAATATTGTGACTATCTTCTCGTCATGAAATTTTGCCTCACTCATTTGGTTTAAGAGTGTTTAATACATTTTTATGGATGTTTTAGTATCAAGTTGTTTATGAAGAAGAAATGCATTTCCCATTTGTTTCATTTTAGTTTAATATTTTCATTTTTCAAATTTTGTCGTTTAACTGAAGATTTTATATAGTTTGTAATACCAGAAAGTCACAAGATTATAAGCAACCCATTGACTTTATGTTACTATTACGAGTTATTGGCAGAATTACTAC
The DNA here is from genome assembly GCA_963662175.1 of Aradus depressus. Lineage (NCBI taxonomy): Eukaryota > Metazoa > Arthropoda > Insecta > Hemiptera > Aradidae > Aradus > Aradus depressus. Next base: position 13,635,872 of record OY759215.1, read on the forward strand.
TCTGAGTGCAGCCTCGATTGTGCGGAGGCTTTGGTGGTTGTGTAGTTAGTGTTACTATCCTAGAGGAGCTTGACTGGTTGTGTAGTTAGTGTTACTGTCCTAGAGGGGCTTTACTGGTTGTGTGCTAACTATCCTAGAGAGGCTTTGGTGGTTGTGTGGTTACTATCCTAGAGGGACATTGGTGGCTGTGCGGTTACTATCCTAGAGGGACTTTTCTTGCGTAGTGGTTGTGTAGTTAGTGTTACTGTCCTAGAGGGACTTTGGTGGCTGTGTGGTTACTATCCTAGAGGGGCTTTGGTGGTTGTATTGTTTCAGTTACTATCTTGAAGGGCAATCGAAAAAGGTACCTCAGAGCGAAAGCCAAAATTTCCACTGAAGCTACGGCCAGTCTTATAACAGTATCCTTGGACACTTGATCCTAGTTATTCTGGCTGCGAATTCATCAATGGACTGGACACTCATCCGGAAGTAACTATAAAATTTTTCCAGATTCTATCTCTAGTCCGTAAGAGAGGCAAGAAAGCTACCTCTTAGATGATTCAGTCAAAGGATGCACCCAATAATGCCTTCGCCTCTCCAAAATACTTTTGTTTATGATAGTAATAACTTTTTCTCTGATACTAGTCCTTCTCAGTTGCCGGAAAGTCATAGAGTGGGGCGCTACATCTGTATGTATTCCTGCGGCACTGCACGTGTGTGCCGGGTCTGATGTACATATTTTAAATAAATAAAACAAACTTGTTTTTGAAATATTGTCTATTCCACTAAAGATATATATACATATATAACTACCGGTTTCGGCTTTATACCATCGTCAGGTCTAGTTATGAACTAAGTCAGTTTGCAGAGAGCGACCCTTCAAATAAATCTCAGGTCAAAGGGTGCTATTAAAACTTGGGAGTCCCCCGGCAGTACCGTTAGCTAACTCATGAAATATTTCTTAACAAAACCTAGTTCTAAATTTACATAAAACAATATCACTAGACTAGTAAGGGGAAAATAACAAATAAATAAGAACAAATACAAGTAAATAATAAAAATTGAAATAAAATTAATAATAATATTAAGATTTAGATAACTTGAAACATATATGTGGAACCAAATATTAATAACAGATAATACAAACATATATGTGGAAACAGAACTGGTTTAGGGTGTTAACAAAGGGGAATAGTTGAAATAAATTTGGTCATTCATACAAATGTTCCTTTTGTTAGCTTTATTTATTTCTAATTGTTCTAAGCTATTAAGTAGCCTGCTTTTTGGGCAATAATGGAGATATTTGATGCCTGTAGAAACCGGTAGTTATATATGTATCTATCTTTAGTGGAATAGACAATATTTCAAAAACAAGTTTGTTTTATTTATTTATTACAAGTTTCCACAATATGTCCGCGTTTCTCAACTTAGAAGTTAGTACATATTTTAGCTTCAGCTTCCCACAGGAACACTGCAGTGCCGCAATTTCAATTAATAGTTTTCCAAATGTTTAGTACATTTTTTTCTTCTTCGGCGCCGCAGGTACCGCTCACCATTAACTAGAATTGCGGCGCTGCAAAGTACACTTGCCTCTGTTAGGACTGCCCTCACACCTCTTACCTCACGTGTACATCTCCCTATAAGAGAGCTCATACTTTTTTCACTATAATTATATTTTATCCTTGTTATTTTAATATTTTAACCTTGTACATTATCATATTACCTTCATCATGGAAGGCAAATAATTAGAATAATTATTTTTTTATGTGTCTGAGAATATCTGATAATTTGACTTGTTTTCAGGGGGTCGCAACTTTATAAGATCGGTGGTTTTCCTCTGAAAATATACCTCTAGTCATATTTGTAATGGACGTTCTATTTTTTGCTTCGGAGTCTAGATTTATCATCAAAATATTTTTTCATGAATCAGACTTAATTCTTAATCTCAATCATCTGGAATTTTTCTCGACGAATTTTGAAACTTGTTTTTCTTTCTCGTAAAAAATGAGCTTTGAACAAGAACAATCCGTTGAATACTCGCTGAGATATTCATTGTACGAATTTGACAACTAACTAAACTAAACAATTTTCCTGACTATATATACATATATTTTAACCATTCTCTTTCTGAAATTTTGCTGAGTTTCCAACGAATTAGCGTAACGGAAATGCAATTAATTTGTTGGTGAAAAAAATTTGTCCTAATTAGCTAAGGAAAAAAAGAAAAAATTAGTTTAAAAAAAACATCTAATACCTTGTAAAACTATGACTTAAAAAACGACCTATTTTTACTTAGTTTTTTTTTTTTTTAATCAATAGAACGTACTTAAGTAATATGACTATGTTCGCCATCTTTTGCCCGGCAATAATAACCGAACACCGCGTTTGTACCCGCTGTAACTTTTAAACAATGATTTCAATTATTTGGAAGAATTTCTTGTAAGAAGGAAGATCAGATTCGTTAACTAGAAAAACCGGAAAACCGCAAAGGGGGCGCGGGATTGGTAGGGATAAATTTCGAAAAATTCTTAATTACGCGCTATGCTCTCGAATTCGCCAGTTTCGGTAAGAAATAGAGTATAGAGAGTTTTTGTTTAATTTGCGCCATACGTCTACGTTCATTAGAAGTCGATATATAGCGTTCGCGCGATTGGACATTAAAAATTACTACACAATTCTTTATTTAGATAGACAATTCTATCGTTATAGTTTTGCTCACTTTGCACAAAGAACCTGTTCTTGCTTTGAAAAAGATAAAGTTCGTTACCTAAAAACGTCTGACTACCGGAAGAGAGGAGAAATTAAAATTTTAAAAAGTAAGTAATTTCATAGAGCAATTTATTTTAATTTTTTTTAATTTTAACATTATTATTATTTTTTACTTCCCCAGTTATACGAAGTATAGGAGTAGTTATGAAATCGGTCAGTAATTCGATGCAGAATTTTCAACGGAATTTCATGTTTTCCGACCTCCAAACTGAAAACAAAATTGACTATATGTGTGTCTGTGAACACAATAACTCCCGTTATAATAAATGTATCGACACGAAATTTTATATGTGTGACCAAAACCCCATAAGGACAACACCTATCGATTTTCAGCCAAATCGGCCGAAGGGAAGGGGGATTAGAGGGGGGCTCAACTTGAAAACCCCACTAACTACTGATGTATTGATTGTATCGACATGAAATTTCATATTTAACGTCAAAACCCAATGAGGACATATCCTGTCAAATTTCAATGATATCGGCCGAAGGTAAGAAGGGGTTCAAGGGAGGAGGGGGGGGGGGGGGGGGGGGGCTTAATTCAAGAACCCTAATTGTAATGAATTTATCGATACAAAATTCAGTATGAGGATTTGAGAGCTCTTTTGTAAGTCAAGTGTTGAATATTAGCGCAAACGGTTGAGTGGTTTTGAAGAGGAAGCGAAAATTTAATTGATTAATTCGTTCTGGGGAAGTACATTGAAGGTGATTCACCGACGACTTTTTTTTACTTTCTAATGAGTCTAAAAGAAGAGGTTTACCAAAAGTAACGAAAGTCTGTTCGGTTTGAACTTGTCGATTGGACATTTTATATGTTCAGGCTAATTCATAAATATTTTAGCCATATAGGTCAAACAGGTTAGAGGACATACAACATTTCAATAACCCTGTAGTTAAAAGAGCAATTTTTTTCCTCTGTTCCTACTTGCACAAATTATTTACATCCAACAAATGCTATGAAATGAAATTTATTTTAATTTAACATTTTTGGCAAATGAAGTAGTAGTTACAACTCTGGCCTGCAAAAAAAAAAAAAATTTCGAGCCCTGACACCATTCCTGCTGATTCTTATGTAAAATGACCTCCTGAATCCGAATATGACCCCCGTTTTCCCGCATCACCCACCCGTTCCGGGGGAGCCCCCTTCCCCACCTTTTTTTATCACTTTTCGATAATTTGATGGCCATGAATATGATGATTTGGAGGGGTGAAAAGATTTTAGCTGTAAATAATACTAAATAAATAAGTACCTTCATTTGGTGCTTGCTTTCCTTTTGTATCCTGAGGTAGAAGTAAGTTTCTCGTACCAAAAACCAGCAGTACTCTGCCAACATGCTCGCATTCCACTTCCCTGAAAATCTCCTCTCGAACCTATTGATCTCTTGAAGGAACCGTTCCCCGTGTTCATCCGAAACTGCTCCTAAATTTTCATGGTAGAAGTCCAGGTGTGAGTGAAGGAAATGAACTTTAAAAGACATGTTGTTACACCCCATGGCCTTGTACGTTGACAGCAATTCCTCGACATGAGCCACATAATCATCTATTTTCTTGTTACCCAAAAAATTCTCACACACATTTTGGAATGCAAGCCAAGCTCGTTTTTCTTTTCGATTTAGGTGTTCAATAAACGTCGAATCTCGGAAAAGTTGTCTAATCTGGGGGTCCGATTCAGATTATAATCTGTTTTAAATTGAAACAAAAAAAAAAAACACTTATTTCAATACTGTCAAAAATGCTAATTTTATGTATTAAAATGATTAACAAGGATTTTTACGTTATTTAGAGAGAACGGAGTGTTTCATTTCCTACATCTTGTTCGATGTAAATATCTTGTTGAATCCCTCTTCTAAGAAAATTAAAAACTTATATTACTTACATTAGCAAATTGGCCTCCCGTTGGTCTTATGTTTCATTTACAAAAATACTTTCTGAATTTGAAGAAAAAAACATATGGCACTATTAAACAAAGTGTAGTTAGATGTCCTGTCTTGCAGCATTTTGGAGATATTTGAGAAGTGATTATTTCACAGGTTGACAAATAACATGTAGTCTGACCTCTCACACATTTTTTATTTGTGAATTTCGAAATTTTTGAAATTAACCTAATTATTTACTAAAATATTTTAATTAGGTTAATTTCAAAAATTTTTATTTATCAGACTGCCTGAAGATGAGGGCAACTGCTAGCTAATACAAATAAAAAATCTGTGAGAGATCAGACTACATATTATTTGACAACCTGTGAAATATTTGACTGGTTCCATTTGGGACGTACTATATCGAGTCAAGTTGAACCAAAGTGAGGAATGGCGATAACGATGGGAGGTGATTAAGAAGCTTTCAAAAGTTGAAAGCAATTAGTAAGCTAAAGAAGTACAATGGTTCTGTTTCCCTGAACATTTCTTTACTTGCACAGCTTTTCTTTACGAAGTATAGGGGAAGTTATTCAATTGGTCAAAAGTTCGATTTAGAGTCTTCAACTTAATTTCATGTTTACCGACCTCCACATTCCAAATATGTAATATATTTCTGTCAACAAAATAACTCCCGATAGAATGAATTTATTGATACGAAATTTTTTTGTGAATCCAAAATCCTCCTAATGACGACAGCTAATAATTTTCAGCCAAATCGACCAAAGGAAAGGGGGGATTAAGGGGGAGAGGCTTAACTCAAAAACTCTAATAATTGACAAATATACAAACTATTCATAACTAGACCTGACGATGGTATGAGGCCGAAACCGGTAATTTTATAAATATCTTTAGTGGAATAGACAATATTTCAAAAAATAAGTTTGTTTTATTTATTTATTACAAATTCCACAATATGTCCGCGCCGCGTTCCTAAACTTAGAAGTTGTTAATAATTGACGTTGTAATGAATGTATCGACACAAAATTTCATATGTGGATTCAAAACCCCATAAGGACGACACTTATTAATTTTCAATGGAAAGAAAGGGGAATCAGAGGGGGGCGGACTCAATTCATAAATTTTAATAATTGTCAATGCCCCTTTATAAATCAACTATTGAATAATAGCGCGCAAATGGTAGACTGGTTTTGGAGAGGGAGCGAAAAGTAATTGATTAATTCGCTTTGGGGAAGTACATTGCCGGTGATTCACCGACCACTTTTTATTTTTATTTTGTGTTATTTTTCTTTTATAAAAACATTTAACAAAAACTTCCTCAAATTTTTCCTTAAGACATATTTTCTCATGGAAAGATGGTATCTTCTCTCATCTAAAGCTGTCTTTAATTAAAAACCATCCATGAAGTAGTGATTCACTCAGATTGAGTGGGGATCGTGGGAACTGAACACAATTGTCTGTTAATCTTTAAGACTGTGTCGTATTATCCTAATTTTTTTTAAATAAACTTAATGTAACTTTATATCAGAGCTCGGCAGCCCACACCTCGCGACCCCCATGATCCTCTTATGCGACTCGCGAGGTGTCAGTTTTTTTTGTTTTTTTGGTTCTAAGCAAGAAATTCGATTTAATTTGCAAAAACAATTAGATATATACAGTCTCTTGTCTAGGGTCCTTCTAACTACTTTAGCTCACTGCTAGAAACTCTAGTGGATTCATACGACTTGCACTTGAATAGGTATTCACCGTGTAATGCAGTGCAAGAAGGTTGACGTTGTTTTTTTCTCATATCAGCCAGTTTTGTGAGGTCATTAGGTCATATGAAATATTCGTGGAGCGGCGGGATCCCAGCACAAGACCCTGGAGGTTCCCTGCCGAGCACAAGGGACAAGAGAAACATGGCACAACCCGTCTTTTTTTCTTGTAAAAGATATATCATTGATATTGGCAAGGCCTGATGAGCGACTGTCCACTGCCACTAAAGCTCGGGACTGATCAGAATTCCTTGAGTTCTGTGTTGTCTGGGGCTTATTTATATAAGCAAATTTAAATTAATGTAAGCCCTCTGCATGAATCTGGAATGCTTTCAGCTTTCAAATTTGACAATTGTAGTTTGATCTTTACACGACTTCAATGCATGAACGAGAGCTAACCTTTCCAGTGCAAAAATCATTATTCTGCAATATGCAGCTAGCTCATTAATCCTACACAAGAGAGGTTTTCTACAAGGAAGTTCGAGAAAAGGCTACATGAATTAGACGAAAATTATATATACACTTGATATTCTTAATACACATACGATACCCTTCATTGTGTGATCTGATCACGTTTGTTGAATATGTTACACTTTTCGTTTATTGCTTTTCATTTACATATGCAGGTGGAACTCCTTATCTACCTCAAATCGAGCTCCAACTGGTTAACTATGCACTGGTTTTGCGGTACATCTTTAATATTTTTCTTCGATTTGCCTATGGAAAAAATATATGTAAATCAGTGGCGGATTTAGCAGGTTAGCCATTAAGCATTGGCTGACCGGTCCCCCCTTAGCAATTGCCCTATGGACCCCTCTCACCAAATGATATTTCAAATGTTTTAGACTATTTAAACTCAATCGCTGAATACAAGGAATGAGTTCATAGATTTTCGACGTGCTGCAATGACTGGAGAAACACTAGATGATTACAGTATTCTCTACATAGAACGAAATGTTGCCAACCTAAATTGACTTGAATACCACAATTGAATTATTTGCTGAGCGAAAAGCAAGAAGAGGATTAAAAATTTCATAAAGATTCTCATTGCTATTTTGTAGACAAACAAAATGTTAGCTTTGTTTTTTAAATCAATGAAATAAATGTATTTTACAATCAAACATATATTTTTTCCCATATCATGTATAAAGACTGTGATAAAACAAATTCAAATTGTATGTCCTTTGGACGTACGGGGCCCCGCAGAGCTTTTGCTGACCGGGCCTTTTTCTTTAAATCCACCATTGATGTTAATGTTATTTGGTCTTGTTCCAGATGTTTGATGCATCCGCTTTGTAAAGTGGAAGCCCGCGTTCAAATCACAACTGTTTATTTTTAATATATAAATCACTTAGATTGAATATATCGACATGTAATTTTATACAAGGACCCAGTAGTCTTTATCAGTGAGAATGAAGTTATTTATCCCAAAAAGGTGATTTCCTGTTCTCTGTAAAGCCGATCTCTCCTTCTCTTCAGCCGATCTAGATGAAAATGAATTGTCTTACGTATGGATTACATATAAAGTTTCCGTTTTCGATTTAGGGGGGCCGGTAGACAAATAATTTCTCTAAAAAATCTACATCGAATTTTGAACCTATTTCATAACTTCTTTTATACTATGGTACTTCTACGTATAGCACAGGAAATAGAAGGAATCTAAAGATTTCCAGCTAAAACAGAGATTGGAGGAAAAAGGACGTACTATGAACGTGGATACCTGAAATGATAATATTTCCTTCAAAACAAAGGAAAACATGAGCTCTGAACTTGATATAGTTGAGAAATATTTACGTAGAAATGTGTACAATTTCCTCGTTAAGCTGCTGAAGAGAGTTGTTTAGTAGAAACACCATGACTCAAAACTCTAAGAAAACAAAATGGCTAAATTGCTTACGTTCACTGAGCTACCGTTATATTGCTGTTCATTTGGGGAAGTACATTAGCAGTGATCCAAGGACTTTTTTCATTGTTTTCCTTGTATAATCATCGTGAATCATCTCCCCCTACAAACTAGTCCTTAGTTTCCGACACCTGGCTGGCATTTATTTTTTACTTCCCCAGCTGACCGAAGTGTACGGGAAGTTATATATTTGGTCAGAAATTCGATGTTGAATTTTCAGGAGAATTTCATGTTTAATTAGTCCAAACTTAGTTCCAAAATGAAAAAAGAAATACCTCTGTGTGGGTGTGAACACCATACCTCCCAGTAGATGGAATGTACCGACATTACATTTTATTTGTGTATCCAGAGCCCCATTAGGGTGACACCCTCATCTACTGATTGAAAGCAATGAATATATCGACAAGAAATTTACCATGAGGATTCAAGTCCCTATGTAAGTCGACAATAGATTTTTAGCCAAAACGATGGAATGGTTTTAGAGGGAGTGCGAGTCGTTGATTAATTCGTTCTGGGGTAGTATAAGGCCGACGATTCATTGACGCCTTTTTTAACACTTGTTTTCCAAAAAAATACTTTTTTTTAGGGTTTCATAGGTCAATGACTATACGAAACCCTAATAACTTCTGTCTACATGCCCTTCCCGATGTCTGAGAATCCAGTTTTTTTAATACATTTTTTATAGTTAATAGGTCCTTAATTTAAATGAAAATATGGTTGTGGTGTTATGTCCTCTTCTTAAATTGAGTTCTAAACTTGAAAATAACTAAAGTTGTATCAAGTAACTTTGAATAACACAATACCTAAAGGATTGACAGAAAAGTTTGTTATACAAAAAATGTAGCTACTTTTATGCTAAAAACAATGTTAGCTCATTAGATTTCGACCTCTAATAAAAGAGATAGAACGATTCTCGCACTGGTTTAAAATTCACAAAAATATCTTGTTCGGCCTCTGTGTACGCTAAACATGAGTTCTAATAATATACCAAATTTGGTTCCTCAAGATTCTTGTAGTTTGGAAGAAATACACGCTACAGGGAAAGTGTAACGAATATACACACTAGGACAAACATCAGTCATGAACATTTGATAAAATCTACATATGATAACATTTTGGTTAGACTCAAGCCCAGGCTTTAACAACGAGGTCATATTGCCTACTACCAGAGCTCTGTTTCGTCACTCTAGTAGATATGAGCTCGACTCTACAGTAGGAGCCTAGGTTAGGTGTCTTTAACGAGTACCTGACAATGTACTGGCTCAATCTCTGCTCAATGTTTTTCAGATAAAAAACCTGAGGGTCATTGCCGCTTTTCGAACCCGCGGTCTTAAGCTCAGTAAAAATTCTGTTAAAAACTTCGCATCGTGTTTCTTCTCTATTACTTTAAATACATTTGTTTAAATCAGTAGATGATTGCGTAACCGTCGTCTTTATGAGCAATACAACTCCCTGTCGATATACATTCTTTCAGGATTTATCACCGATACACATATTTTTTGAGTTTAGGGGAAATTCCGGTAAAAACTTAACTGAAGTTTTGACCAATTAGATCAATCCTCTGCACTACACGTGCTGTTATATTTCCATAATGTTAACGACAATGAGTATGCACTGTAAGGTCAAAACAGAGATAAACAAATAGTGCAAATTAAATATTGTTTACATTGATGTTTGTTTACATGTTCAATGAAGGAGTTCCGTAATATCTGTCTCTTGTTGTTGGTATTGTTTGTTTGTTTTCTGGTACTCAGTTCTGACGTTTCTGTTTGATTGCTTTTAAATTGTGATGTAAACCAGTTCTAATCGTATCTCTTAATAGTGTTATTATTTTGTTTAACCGTTACTACTGTGACAAAGGATCACCTTCCAAAAAATCAATAAGTAGCATTATAACTAGTTGGTTAACTGGTGTTGCCCGGTTAGTAACTATACCAGGGCTTATAACAAGTTTCTAAGAGTAATTGTATGCCCCCCCCTCCCCCCCCCCCCACCCCCCACCGTTCACATGTGTTGATATATGATGTCACATTGCCTACATTTGTACCTCCGGGCTTATAGGGATGCTACATCTGAAATTTAATAAAGATCCGATCAATCGTTTAAGAGCAAGAACTCAATTGTATCTGTTCTTCTGGTTAACTATTCCCCCTGACAATCAGAATCTTTAGAAAACTTTTGACTAGGGGAGAAGTCAACTCGATAAATATATTCTAAAAAAGGAAGATTCTGATTGACAGAAGGAATAGTTAACCTAAAGAACACATGTATTATAGATATGATGATGGGGGGATTCTCGAAACGTTTATATTTGCAATTTTTTGAGAAAGTAAAAAATAAATTAAAAAGTTGTTATTATATATTATGTATAGAAACTAATTATTAAATTTTTTGAGTTCCTTATAATAATTTATTAAATAGGCCGATTGTAATGATAGATATACTAATAATAAAAGAGAACGATACCATTAACGATTTGCTTTATTTATTTTTTTAAATCTGACTACGGTAAAGGTTTTCTTTGTGTGGATTGCCTTAGGTGACGACAGTGTTGAGACAACTCTGAGTCATAGAGCCACGCCTGAATCCTATTGATTATTTTTACTTCTCCACCAGCTATACGAAGTATAGGGAAGGTTTTTGTAATCAGTTAGAAATTCGATGTTGCATTTTTACCGAAATTTCATGTTTTCCGACCTTTTGATTCCAAAAATGAAATGAAAAATGTCTTGCCCGTCTGAACACAGCAACTCCCGATAAGAGTGTATTTATGTGCACTAAATTTTATATGTATGTGCATCCAGAACCCCATAAGGATGACACCTATCAATTTTCAAAGCCTTGAGAGGGGGGTTGAGATGAGGTTTGTACTAAAAAATACTATTGACTCTACATAGTGACGTATCGACACTACATTTTCACACTAAAGATCCAGGACATAACAACACTTGTAGATTTTCAAGGGAATCAGTGAGTTGACTTCTAAGGGATAACGAAAACTTGATGATTAATTTACCATGGGAGCATTCACAGGTTCATTAAGGAAACTGGGAGACTGAGGACTTCATGAAGGGCTTGTTTTAGGCAGTATAAACAAACAGGTAATAAAGTAATGTGGAAGCCCAGCGCTTTCAGGGAAGGGATTAGAGTATTGGATGCTTAGGTCCATAGGTGTAAAACACCAGTCCACCACCATATATATATATGAAGAGCAAACATTCAAACCGTGTTTTCTCCAAAAAAAGAAAAAAAATGAGTTAGTGATTTTTCTTTGAACTCAACATTAAATGGTACAAAAATGTACTATTATTTTCAACCAAAACAAGTTTTATCCCATTATAAACCTATTTAGAAAATTCAGGTTTCATTCCAAAAGTGTTTCCTCCAGAGCCAGTTTTCAGTCAAACAGTGATTCCTCCAGCCAGCCAATCAGAGCTTGTTGTTACTGCTCACATGACACAGCTATTACCTGTGTTTCTAGTGTTTCAGAGGATATGTTATTGTTTGTTTGGTGCTATGTTGGTTTGTTTATTTTAGGGCGGTGTGCATTTACCTAAGTTTTTATTAGTTATTAATTTAGGAATGGAAGAAATAATAGATGGTGTATTAGTGAGCACTGGAAATTGTGGGACGATTTTTCACTTATAAATTTTTTACTTTATTTTATAATTACATAATCAGTTTTGTTCTGTTAATAATTAGTTTTATTCCATTAGGAAATGTTATAGTAACAATATGTGAGTTCCAATCTTTTTCATTCATAAAGTGTTTTATCCACATTGGAAACATTCAAAACATGTTTCCTCCTCTGAGTTCGGTCAAAACGTGATTTCTCCAAATTTCAAATGAATTTTCTTAATTAATTTCAAGTTCATTAGGTAAAGTACGCCTACAAATCTTCCTAGAAACCAGTAATACAACTAAACAAACTATAATTAGGGTCTAAAACAAGTTATTTCTTAATTTATTAGTTTTTTTGTGTTTCCTGAAACATTGTATCCGAAGGAGAAAACATGGTTTGAATGTTTGCTCCTCATATAGCGATTAATTTACACTGTGGAAGTAGGTACATTACCAGTGATTCATCAACGTCTTTTTATGTTTAATTGATGGGAGATATGATAACAGGATTTCTTCCAGGAGCGCTAGTAAATACTTGTTACAAACTGGAAGTTCATTGAAAATGACTGATGTTGCATTATTGGATCGAAAGTTAAATGATTTATTATTATTTTGACTCCGTGAACTGCGTGAGGTGTAACAGAGGTCTGCCACCTGACAATAGCGTGCCCCTTTTCTGTCGATCACGCAAGACAACAAGGATCACGGTAGGTACTAAAAGCACGTGTCTTTAAAACATTTTTTTTTTATGTTCGTGCGTCGTTATGTGCGTCTTTTCCGAAAGGATAAAACAAAATCTCAAAGTAACGGAAGTAGCGTTACGGAGGTAACGCAATATAACATAACGTGACGCTATCTATACTCCCGGAGAGAGAAACAATAACTCATTGAAAAAAAAAGAAAAACATGTTTTTTTTTTAAATATTGTCCATTTCACAAAATATATATAATATATGGGAGTAGTACGTTCACTTTCTCTTCCATCTTCAGCCACTACTTAACAAATACTAAGTGCAATTACAACAAGTTCACATTCCGAACTGTCCCTTCTCTGGTTTTTCCCTGTTCCTGCACAGAAAGGACAGTGAAGAAGAGGCGTGAATTGGACCCGACATCGTCGGAAAAAAGTGGAATATGGAATATTTACGGAAAATATGGAAGATCATGGATTCCAAAGAAGCCTAGCTTAACAGTATGTGTTATATCGTTTGTTGTTATGATTTAACACCACTTAGTATGCGCAGGACGGACCACTGTGACTTCGTATGAACGTGAATAAAGTTACACATTAACATGCGATTGTTAAAATATTTTTGTATGTTTTACTTGACCGGTTTCAATGAAGCAACGTTTATCGTAATTGTCTGGTTGAACAGTTTCGTTGATTACAAACAAGGTCATGAATAACGCGGATTTATTTACACGTATCTATCACATTAACTCGATAACAATGCAGTTAATTATACGTAAATAAATGTATACTCTCGAATAGCTCGTTTTACTTCAAACACAAAAACGATCTTGGGCAAGCCATAGATGCATAGAATTAATTATCTGCCAAGAGAGAGGGCGCCGGTAGCTCAGAGGTAGCCTGCTTGCCTATTGAGCTCAAGATCGCGGGTTCAAAACCCATTCGAAGCTCTTAGGTTTTTTATCTGGAATGGAAAAAAAAAAACCTTGAGCACTCTGTTCTTCGGATGGGACCTTAAGCCATGGTCCCGAGCTGATGTCAGGTGCTCGTTAAAATCCCTCGGTGAATAAACCTGGGTAGGTAACATTTTCGACTCCCAGAGTTGAGTCGTGCTCAGTCCACCAGAGCGACGAAAGAGCGCTCTGGTAGTAGGCGATACGACCTCGTAGTCAAAGCCTGGACATGAGTCGTAATAACTAACTTATTCTACCAAGAGTTCAATTTTTACACCGAAGTCAAGTGATCTTCATTTTCGTCGTGTTTCGGGCCAAAATCTAATCATATCTAAGTTAGCACCTCTGACATCTCAAATTTCATTAGTTCAAGTTCATTATTCCGTGTTTAGAGCGCTCACAATGTTTCAATCAAATACTCAGACGTAGAGACTTCACCGCGAAAATAGTCAAAACCTTTTCAGGGGACCTTAAAATGTAAAATTCCGTTGAAAACTGATCTCATATTTTTGTACAATTACGATACTTCCTTATCCTAAAATTATAAGATAATAAAAATGAAATATTCTCAACAAACAAGGAAGAAATTATACAAACAGTGTATTGTAAAGGTAATAAAATGTATAATAGTGTGTTTGGACATGGGTGGTAATGTTGAGATGAGCTGTGGTATGGTGTCTCATTCCCAGCTGCTCGGCTTGGGGTGATGATGGTGATCCCCCACTCTGTGACTCCGATAGTTTGAGTCTAGTAGCCAGTCAGTTAGTTGTCGAGCTCAGTGATTCCGTTGTTCGCTGTTCGCAGCTCCCTCAAGGATATTGACGTACTTTCTCTTTCATTTCGTACGATATTCAGGTTACTTGAGTCATTCTTCCGCGATACACCACTTTTTGACAAATATCCTCCCAAAAAAAGAAAAAAATAGTTGAAATTGACTACATTTTTTGTCATGGAAGTGTTATCAACTATTCAATCGCCGATATCTAGCGATTCATCCCCTATTTTGTCTGAAACAAAGTGAGTCATTTCTCTTTTCATTATTATTTTTATTAATTGTGGTATTTGTTTGTTATTACAGCTGAAAGTTCTTCGGATTATTTTTCAGAGAATCATATTGAAAGAGCGTAACATAAAGTTCATATTATTTTAAATTTTTCTAGAGTAGATTTGACAACGTCTTAAATATTTCAGAAATAAATACTTCCTGAAGTAAATTAGCTACAGTTAGTTATTGTGACTCATGCCGGGCTTTAACTACGAGGTTCTATCGCCCACTACCAGAGTGCTCTTTCGTCGCTCTGGTGGACATGAGCCTGACTCTACTAAGTGAGTCCTAAATGTTGCCCTACGCTAAATTGTCATTCACCTGGGGTAAGGAGGGGTCTTTAACGAGTACCTGATATCGTACAGGCTTGGGAACATCGCTTAAACATCCCATCCGAAGGATGGCATGCTCAAGTTTATTTCATCTCCCAGATAAAAAAAACCCAAGAGCCTCAGCCGGATTTCGAACCCGCGATCTTGAGCTCAGTAAGCAAGCGTGCTACCGATGAACTACCGGCGCCTTACTATTTTACAACCTATAAAATGTATGATTTTTAAAACAAAATAGAATTTGGTATAATAAATAATTATAATTCATACTAGCTATAGTACAAGGCGTTGCTCTAAGGAGTCTCATGCGTTCACTTTATGCTGCTAGCCACATCTATAATTTTGAGGCCGTAGAAGTGTTGTCAGTACTCGGCCCACTCAGCATAAAGAGAACTTCTGTATGGCCTTGTTGGTAATCTATAAAGGTATTTGAAGCGATGCGTATCAGGACATATATCGAGTATCATCACTTCGATACTTTATTATCATTATGATTTTTAATGGTATCGATACAAAAGAGGCGGTATGTCCTTTCATTACTTCTGGAAAAATTGTAGAATCTGGCTAGATTCCTATAGAGAACTCCATTCGGATATTGAACATGATAGTTGATAACGTTACATGTTTTCTTTACATTGTACTATGTACTATCAGTTAGTTATTTCTTTACGCAGTTGTACATTGGTTTGACGAGTATGTTGTTCAGTGTAATCTTGTAGAGTGAAAGTGTAGATCGTCTGCCAATTATTGTTTGAAGCCGTCCATATCTTCATTTTAACAATGCCTGTTTTTCCATCGGTCGCAGACTGTGAACATGTATATGCTGTCTCTCATGTTTGCGCCCCTCCCTGATACCTTGAAGACTATTAAATAATTGGGAAATGAAGTGGTCGGTGAATCACCCTCTATATACTTCCCCAGCAATAATTAATCAATTACGTGTTCGCTCTCCCTTCAAAGTTAATCGACCGTTTGGTCTAAAACTCAATGACGTACACGGTAGCTTCCGAATCCTCATACTAAAATTTGTATCGACACATTCATTACATCGGCAGTTATTAGGGTATTTAAGTCGAGCCCCGCTTCCCTTCGAACGATTTCGCGGGAAATTAATAGGTGTCATCCTTACGGGGTTTTGAATTTAAATATGTATATGTTGAGCTGATCCCCCTTCCCTCCTTGGATTCCGCTGAAATTTAATAAGTGTCGTCTTTATAGAACTTTGAATTTACATATGAAATTTCGTGTCAATACATTCATTACAATGGCAGTAATTGGAGTTTTTGAATTAATCCTTCGCTCTTATCCCCTCTCCCCTTAGAGGGTACTGGACATATAAAATTTTGTATGGTCGATACATTCATTCTGTCATGTTCACAGAAGCACATACTGACATTTTTTTGTTTTTCATTTTTGGAATCAGGAGATCGGAAAACATGAATTCCGTTGAAAACTTCGCATCGAATTTTCGACCGATTACATTACTTCCCCTATACTTCTTATAGCCAATATATTCCAAAAAAGTCAGTCTCAAATAACTTATATAGGATTTACTTTATAAGTGACATGCTTCAAGAACAAACATTATTTTCAATGCGTTTGCAAGACACAAAACAATAAATCAAATGTTACCACAAGATATCCTCCCATAGGATTTCTAGTTTTGAGATTATGTATTAAATATCACTTATTTTTACCTGACTGCGGATCACAAATGGAGAGGTGTATTGTTTGTCAAAATTTTGTATGTATGAAGAGCCTAAACGGATGGACCGATTTTGATGATTTATACGTCATTTGATTCGTCGCAATCTCCCAAGTGACATATGCTATGTGACATTCCGGAAAAAAATAAGATAGCGGATATCTGGCCTCTTTTTCGAAACAAAAACAAAACCCATCGGATGAGGTTTCAAATTAAAAGGGTTAGAAAAAAGATTGTTTCAAAACAATATGTATTGTATAGAATTGTTTTTTAAATAACTAGCTAAACCCGCCATTCGTTGCAATGTGCGGGTAAGGGTAGGGTAGAAAGAAGTCTCAAACATTTTTAGTGCTATAGAATCCAATACTGAACATGTCATGCCAATTCGTGCAATGATTTTTGTCCCCTAAGTGAAAGCACGAAATGCGGGGGTGGGTGGGGTAAGGGTGGGATATAACTATGTTCTAAACCTTCTAGATGACTCGACGAACATAATTGCTGAACATAAGCACAAAATCGGATCAAAGTTTAGGAGTCTATAAAACACAAACATATAGACATTAGATTTTATCTATAATCTTTTTTTTTATATGAGAGATGAAAAACCTGGAGCATGCCATGCTTCGGATAGAACGTTAAGCGATGGTCCCGAGCCTGTACGATAACAGGTATTCGTCAAAGACCCCTAGGTGAATAAACATTTAGGGTAGACAAAATCACAGTTCCCAAAAACAAAACTTCCATCGGACTGTGTTTCTTCGTTCTCTTCTAGAGTCTAAACGGCTAGACCTATTTTCATACACATTCCCTGGTGGATAACTCATTTATCGTGAGGTAGGGTATATAACACTCTCGGCAAGGTTGTATCTGGGGCTGGGTTAGTGGCACAATCAAATATTGAACTAATTTTGACCAGATTTTTACTATAGGATAGCTCATTTATCTATGAGTGACATGAGGTATATAACACGTTTGTGCCTGGTGTTATTAATAATCAACATTGAGCACGTCGTCTTTCGGATGGGACGTTAAGAGTTGTTCCGGGCCTGTGCGATATCAGGTACTCGTTTTAAGACCCTTACCCTACATAACTAAACCTGGGTTGAAGAAAAATTTAGGACTGCCGCAGTATAGTTGGGCTTATATTCACCAGAGCGATGAAGTAGGCGATACGACCTCGTAGTTAAGGTACAGACATGAGACACTAAAACAAACAACTAATTGTTGACCTACAGAATCCTTGAGTACGTGACCTAGTCACACTTCTCTGGAATATTTTACTTCTCCAGCTAGACGAAGTAATCGGTCAGAAATTCGAAGTTGTGTTTTCTCCGGAATTTCATGTTTTCTGACACCTTGATTTCAGAAATTAAAATGTTTGTCTATGTGTGGGTGTGTCTGTGAACACGTTAACTGTCGATAGAATGTATGTATCGACATGAAATTTTATACGTGTATCCAGAACATCATAACAACGTCATTTATAGATGTTTAACCGAATCGGCCAATGGGAAGTCAGGGATTAGGGGAGAGGGTTAACACAACTCTAATAACTGCCGTTATAATGAATGTATTGACAAAAAATTTCATAAGTAGATTCAAAACTCCATGAGGGCAGTTATTAATTTTCCGAAAAATCGGCTAAGGGAAGGGGAATCGGGGGAGGTGGCTCTACTCAAACCCTAATAAATGCCGATGTAACGAATTTATCGACACAACATTTAATATGAGGATTCAGAACCCTTATGTAAGTCAGTTATGGGTTTTTAGCCTAAACAGACAACTGGTTTTGGAGGGGGAGCGAAAAAATTGATTCACCGAATACTCTTTTGTTGTAAACCAATTTACTGATGGATAAGTTATTAATTATTTTTGTAATAGTTCAGTTGCTATTGTATCCGTTCACTCTTTTCGGATACTTCATCAAAATACGACATTTCCTTCCCCTTACAATATTTATGGCGAATTCCTGTATGACAGCACGGGGGTGCTTTTTATCTTACTCTATACATAGTCTTCTTAGTCAGCCCTCCTGATGACCTTAGACGTTTATACATCCTGAAGTTTAAATTAGAACAAATAACTTAAAACTTACAGTGACCATTACTTATCTCATCAAGATATTTTGGGCTACCCGGGGACACATTTTTTTTATAAGCGCCCCTCCCTCAAGTCGAAAACTATTTTCTTTTCGTACATTTACTAAAGAAATAAAATTAGTTGGTAACCTGGATGTGGTCACTCCTTCATTATATTATTTAACATAGTAATTCTGCCAGAATTTTATATTTCGTACATCAAAAGTTTAATAAGATATTGTCTTTGTTTTTTACGGTGTTAATAAAAAAAACATTTCGTCATATAGACAATGGGTAATTAATTGTATGGCAGGCAAAGAACCTACAATTTGAGCTAAAAATCATTAATCCACATACTAAATTTTGAGTCGACAAATTTATTACATCGGCAGTTATTAGGATATTTGAGTTGAGCCCTCTCTGATCCCTTCCTGCCCTTCGGCAGATCCCGCTGAAAATTAATAAGTGTTCAATTCAAATTAATCAGTGTTTAAGAAATTTTAAATTTAAATATCAAATATAGTGTCAATACATTCATTACAACAACAATTTTGTACTCCCAAAGTAGAGACGGACTTCATGTCTACCAGTGACGAAAGAGCGTTCTGGTAGTAGGCGATATGACCTTTTAGTTTAAGTCCGGGCATGAGTCATAATAACTAGGTAACTAACAACAGCAGTTATTAGATTTAATGTTTTGATATTAGAAATGTATTTAGATAACTCATATCGCATTGCTCTTGTAACATCACTAACTGGGTGATGTGTTATTCGCTTTAATCTCTTGAACTGGGATTTTTTTTTAGCAGATATATAATGGAAATTCGTGTGATGGCTAGGTTGTTTAGTGACTATGGGAACAGCTAAATGGCACCAAAACTACCCAGAATACGAGTTGAGATAACTCCATAAAAAATTAATTATCCGTTAAGCTTCCGTTAATTTTCGTTAAATATCAGGATTCAGATGCCTCTATACCTAGCCGCTGATTTACCAACCACTTTTTTACTTTTAATACAAAGCTCTGAATTTAGTCCGAATTCTGAGTCAGAAAATTTGTTTACAGCCCTTATCATCTAGCTACGTAGGAAAACAACACTTTCATCTACTATTAACTTTCTATTTCATTTTCATCAGTTACATGCACTGATGTATGATAAGAGCCGAACTAACATAACGTCCGCTTTCTGAACATCCTCGTTCGTCTCGACTCGGCAGCCGGACCACTCAATGTTTTACAGTTTCTGAACTTTACAATCCTTGACTTATTTTATTTTTGGGTGAGGCAGCAGCCTCAGCTATCGTTTGACAGTGTAGTATCGTTCTCGAATAACCGGATAGGAAGAAACTCGGAATAGCTTCATTGCGCCGACTAGAACTTTATACCATACCAGCCCACAGAGGATGATTCAAGGCATGTGTAGGGAGGCGGGAAGTGGGGGCTCATTTATGAGAAAAGTTAGTTGAAACTGACTATTCTCTTTTGTGATGCTTAGTACTCCCATATTTTATATATATTTTGTGAAAGACACAATATTTTTTTTTTTAACATAGATTTTTTTTTGTATACTCTATTCTCGGAGATGATCTGGGAAATGACACCTCAGAGAGTACAGGGCCCCGCCTACTCTTAAAAGTTAAATTATTCGCAGTTTGACCTTACTTAGTAAACTCTAAAATTGGTGACCCCAATGTGATTTGAACAGGCAACCTTCTTATGTGGTATAAGTTCAAGGACGTAAGTTTGTTTCGGCTCTGTGAGCGACGAGAGTAAGAACCACAGTTCATCATCCGCAAAGGGTTGATATTGATATAAGGGTGCAATAAAACCCTGAAGACGGCGGTTCGATATCATGATAACCACCCCAGCTGGACCGATTGTACAGTTTTGTTGAAATGGTCTTATGGTTGGCAAAGAGATTGAATTATAAGCAAGAAATAGTCCAAGAATGCTTCATTCTTGTATTGTAAACATTTTTAGAAAGGTGTGTGACGCGTCAAGTAAACAACCAGTACCGAATCTATTTCCAACCGAATCTCTCTAAAATTAGAAGTAAATATATTCGTAAATTTAACCATCATCTTCCCGGCCTTTAAAAATATTGAAAAAAAAATGTTTATTTTTGGCGCGGGGTGAAATTTTCCTTCGAAGTGATAGCTGGTACTTGAGACAGATTAACCCATAAACATAGTTCCTTCTGTTTACATTTATTTACGTACATTTCTATTGAGTGATTCATCTCATCTGCTTGGAAAACCTCTAAATTTAGACAATTTTATTTTTGACATATTTTACTTCATAATCTAGGTGGGGGTGGGGGGGGGGGGGGGGGGGGACTTATACAATGTGTCATAAATTCAATGTTGAGTTTTCAACGTTTCATACTTTTCGACCCCTCTCAAAATGAATTAATCAATTATTAACTTTTTGCTCCCCACCCAAAAAGAATAAACACTCCCTATGGAATACATTTTACGAAGCCAAATTTTATATGTGGAATAAATCTCTGACAGGGACACTTATTGAATTTTAACCAAGTCGACCGAAGAAGCTACTACAGCGAAAAAAGTCGCTTACTATTTATTCGGGCTAGGAAATTGTGTTTTTTTTAGCGTTGGAACGAAATCCATGAACCAACTTACTTTTTACTGTGTCTAGCTGGTCCCTGATACTCCAACGTGTCCCTTGACCTCTTCTCTAGTAAGATTCACCACCTGAAGATGGCAAATTGCCGAAACTAGTTGTGGTAAAAATAAAAAAATATGTTGGACTGATAAATCTAATTACTTATTTAACAAGTTAGTCCACTACATCTGCTTACCACTAAGTAATATACTTTTTACTCTATCCTACAGAACTCTTCCAAAATACTGTTCAATCACTTGCTGAATTTTTGATGGCAGTAATTGTGCTTGATCTGGCGCCTCAAAGAGGGGAATCTAATACCCAGCTCTCCAATAAAAAAATAATAATTATAATAAGAAAAATCTTTCCATGTTTTGATGAACTTACGAAGCCACTACAAAATAGGAATGTAGAAAAGGTTTGGTAGGAAAGGCGAGAGCAAAACACTGAAGGATTGGTGTCTGGTGGGCGACTAGTTAAGGGAGGTTCTGCAGGGGGGAGTGCAGACTGCAGAGCCAAATGTTCCAGGAAGTGTGTCTGTGAACAAGGAACTCCTGATAGAATGAATGTATCGGCACGAAATTGTATAAGTGTATCTAGAACCCCATAAGAACGACACCTATTGATTTTCAGCGAAATCAACCAAAGAGAAGGAGGTCAGAGGAGGGAGGCTCGACTCAAAAACCTTATAACTGCCGCCATAATGAATGTATCGACATGAAATTTAGTATGAGGATTCAGAAGCCACTATGCATGTCAACTATTGATTTTGAGCCTAAACGGTCCATTGTTTTTTGGAGGGAGAACGAAAGCGTAATTGATTAATTCTTTCTGGGGAAGTACATTGCCGGGAATTCACTAACGATTTTTTTTCATGTAAAAAATAAATTGAAAAAAATTGTCCTTAAGTCCGTCCATGAGCATATTGAATATGGATGAGGAGAAAGGGAGGGGGGCATCAGAGAGTAAAAAAACTTTTCATAACGTCATACTTTAGGTTACTCTCTATCTCTGACAAAGTATGATGATATGAAAAGTTTTTTTATTCTCTGGTGCCTCCCCCCCCCCCCTCCCCCCCCCCCCCATCCCTGACCTTGAAATCTATTTTCAGGGGCTCCCCTCTACGCCGCTGAATGCCTAGACAATTTCGACTGGAGGAAGCTTCCAATTTGATCGCCTGCAGGAACATAGGGGCGGATAATGAATTGAAGTTGATTCTAGCTCAAGGCAAACCTCCTGGTTGAATATGCGCTGTTTGGTCCTGTTCAGTAGAGGTCGCCTGCCCGCCCTCCTGTCAGCACTCCCTGCCAGTCAGCCATTGTTAGCCAGCCTTATCTACAAACTAGCAGGTTGCCCGGGAGTAACTTTCTACGTTATATTAGTTTTCCTCAACCTGATTATGTGCCATAACCGGACAAAGAATTCAAACATTATCCTCCGCTATCCCCACTCCTATCTCTCGGCTTCTTCGCTACTCATCGTTTATCTGAGTTATTTTACTTTCTCAGCTATACGATATATAAGGAGAAGTTATGTAATCGGTCAAAAATTCGATGCGATGTTTTCAACAGAATTTCTCATGTTTTCCGACCTCCCGATTCCAAATAAGAAAAAAAAAACCTCACAGTCAGTGTCAGTGTTTCCTCGCCAGGGTTTAGTTAGGGTAGGTGTCTTAAAAGCGTGCCTGACATCACACAGGGACAGCCTTTCAATAACTCCAACGGACGGCGTCCTGAAGGTTTTGGTCAAGTTTGAACCCGGAAGGCTCTCAACCTCTGTGCTATCTGCGCATACTGTAAATATCTTGCTATGTCTGAATTGATTGTTTCATCTTGACGAGAAGGGAGGAGGTGGCGATCCGCATGTGGTCCACTATCCATCTTGAGACTGACTGAGGTCACTCCACTCCCTGAGATCAGAGGACGGTGAAGGTCTCTTCCCTATTTTTGAATTGTTATCACACTATTTGCCCCTAAGACTTGAAATTCCACAAAAAGCATCTTCATGGCCCGCACATAGAAAAATGTCCACGTTTTCAACGGAATTTCACGTTTCAAGTTCCTCTGAACAAGTTTTGACTATTTTCACATCTGTTTGTCTATGTGTATATGATTGGAACCTTGTGAGGGCTGTAACTCAAAAACTATTGTAGTGATGAACTTGAAATTTAGCTAGTTTCGAACGAGAATTAAGGTCACTTTACATCGGGTTCTAAGTACATTTTACAAGATACTGCTTATATTTAAGAATTATTTAAAAATCTCTTCCTTAAATGAAATTCCAAACGCCTAGGTGTGCTCAAATTTGTGACAGGATCAATACTATCAAAGTTATAGCGCCAAGAAAATATATTTCCCTAGGAAATATTTCAAAGTAGTTTAAATTGTAACGCATAGCAACGAATTAAAAAAAATCTTTATTAGTAGTCTTGAGGGAGCCGGTACCTCAGTAGTATGCTTGCTTGCCTTCTGAGCTCAAGATCGTGGGTTCGAAACCCGGTCGAGGCCCTTAGTTTATTTTATCTGGGAGGTAAAATAAACTTAAGCACGCCGTCCTTCGGATGGGACATTAAGCGATGGTCCCTCGAGCCTGTACGATGTCAGATACTCGTTAAAGACCCCTGGTCTAGGTGAATAAAAATTTAGGGTAGGCAAAATTTAGGACTCCCATAGTAGAGTCGGGCTCATTGTTCATCAGAGTGACGAAAGAGCGCTCTGGTAGTAGGCGATATGACCTTGTAGTTGAAGCCTGGGCATGAGTCATAATAACTAACTATTAGTAATCTTTTTTTAATTTTTTATGACATTCTTATATCAATCACTTTTTTACAGATCGTTCTCCCTCCCTCTCCCCTTCACAAATTAATTTCAAACTGGCATTACTGGGAATAAATAAATTATTCTCAGAATTACACTGTACATTGTAATAAAGGAAACTACTGACCAGGATACGTTTCTGATTACAGTAACCTCTCGAAAAAACAGTGAGAATATTATTAAATTTGAGGAACCTTGACCCAGTAGATGAGAACTTGTACTTTTTGGTTATGGTGCAGGTTTATCAAGGTCTTCTGATATGTCAGCTGTATTTTGTAATATCATATGAACAATGCTGTTAACCTCGTCGTTCTGGTGTTCATTTCTTAATGGAACAAGAAAAAAATCTTATAGAAAAAAAAAAAAAAAAAAAAAAAGTGGAAAATCAATATGACCAACCTCGAGATATAGCGAAGTGGGACACACCTTATCAAATCAATAATTTGAACCGTGGCACATCCATCATCTTGAACAAATCAGAATTAAGTTTTAGTTGGTTGAATCTTCCGATTAACTAACCGTTATTTGACTTTATTAAAAAATAATCATCGTTGCTATTTATCTATATATTATCCACTTCTAGTTTTCCTTAGCTCCCATAGATTGGTACTTGGCGTAAGGTAATTTAATTTGAGATAAACATCATCTTTTTCAAACAATAAAACTATTTTTTTTAAGATTGTCGTTTCTACAAAAATGTAAAAGTTATACAAAAACTACCGGTTTTTCTAAATTTGAGTAGATTTATAATTAAACATGACGATAGTGTAATACCGAAACTGGTATCTTTTGTATACGATGTTTTTATGGACAATATTTCAAAAAAGAAGTTTGTTTTATTTATTACAAGTTTTCACAATATGACCGCGTTTCCATTTACACTATGGTAAATGTTGCACTAATAACCAATTATATTATATTTAAAGGCTTTTGAAAACATTAAATAATGATAGGTTAATACATTTTCGAATTTGTTCAAGTAACAGAACTCAAAAAAAAGGTACGATTGATTTTCCTTACGTCATTTTGAGAGAATCATGTGAAAGTTCTAAAAAGTGAATTTTCATAATTTACTCGCTATATCCTTTAAATTGATACTTCCATATGACTACTGTTTCAATGTTGACGCTGCGCGAACGTGAAGAATATTTCGACGATCATGTCAGAATAATTTGAAATGTTCAATTTCACTCTTATTTCCTCTCGTTTCTGTTCTGCAAGTTTTGATTGTTTCATTTACTTGGGGCCATTGGAGAAATGTTGTACAAGTTCGCTGCCGTCTCCCTAGCAACCGATTCGCGCCGCATTGGTCCAAGCTATATTGTTTTTTTTTTTTTTAATTGGCTACAACTTGTTTTTGACCAATTTTTGATGCTCTTTCATCTGTTAACCTACTCAATTGCCCTTGGTTATCATGTTCCCTAGTGGAAATTTAGACGACTTGTTCAAGGTTAGATTTTGGGTTAGTTTTCCTTAAAGTTTCGGTACTAATACCATTAGATAAATAATAAAAAGAATTAATAACGAAATAAATAAAAGGGGTCCTATGCAATGACATCCTACGATGGGGAGGATGCACAGACCGGTTCTAATCAGTTTAGTCCCGCCTGTGTTAATCTGTGTCAGTTTGGTCGGCCATTGTATTGAGTTAAATCCAGATTAGTTCCGTGCCTACGTCCGCTTACCTCCTGCACCCCCTCAGCGTTCCTTACCCAGGAGACATCGCAGGGAGTATATATAGTCCCATATGAAAATTAATGCTACCTTTTTTATACTAATTTCAAAAATTCGAACGTTACTTGCTAAAAAACTCAAAAAATAAGTATTTTATTCACAAGATTGTGTTACATTAACTAAATTCAAATTATCTCTTAACTCTGAACTCCAGTTTTTCTAAAGTCTGGAAGTTTCGATGAAATGTCGTTAACGTCGGTCAGTTGTTAGAATGACTAAGAGTTCTACTAGTGATGAAATGTTATAGAAACTAGTTTTACATCAACAGAAATACTAAAATAATAAGAAACATTGGCAACCCGGCTTCTATGTACAATATTATCAAAATGTGAACAATAACATAGAAAACCCATCCAATAAACGATATTTCGAATAGAAAATATAAGATAAGGTTACAAATGGAACATACTCCGGGTAATAGGCAGGCTATTAGTGAGTACATGACATAAACTTTTGATAAATGTTCGGTGGAAGGCTCGATGGGGTTGGTCAGTTATTAGATCATCCTAGATAGTTTTCTAATAGTAACAAAGTTTTAAAAACTACTTTTACATATATAGAAATACTAAAATAACTAAAAACATTGAGAAACCGTCTTCTAAATAATTCTAAAAAGGTAAAAAATATCAACTATGAACCTGCCTATAATCGGTATTTCAAATACAAGCAAATAAGACAAACTTACTTCAGGTCATAGATTGATTATC
Organism: Aradus depressus; assembly: GCA_963662175.1. Lineage (NCBI taxonomy): Eukaryota > Metazoa > Arthropoda > Insecta > Hemiptera > Aradidae > Aradus > Aradus depressus. Next base: position 13,662,453 of record OY759215.1, read on the forward strand.
AGTGAATACATGACATAACCTTCTGATAAAAATAGAGATCTATTGAGTTTCTAACAATAACATTAGTTGGCAGAAATGGAATGCATTCACCATAAAGATAGCAACAGAGATGTGACATCAAAGATGGCTCCCATCCCCTCCCCGGAAGCGGCATGCTTCCTCCTTGCTATGCCTTACTTTAAACTGGATTCGAAGGTTTACATTTTTTCACATTATACGCAATATCCCGATTTCCTTGGAGAATCCCATCATTTATCCAAGTCTCTAAATTCTTCTACGATCCTACCTATTTCTTGACCGCTATTGTTACAATAAAAAAAATTAAATTCATCTTAAAATCTTAGGGGTTAGTTCCGCCAGTAAATATGTTATTGTTGTCATACCTTTCGGTGGAAACCGTCATCACTGGCTGCTGATCGAGTACTATGGGCGAGCGCTTTCGATGGTGGCTTGAAGATGATGTTTTCACATCGCGAAAGCGCTCGCCCACAGTACTCGACCAGCAGCCAGTGACGACGGTTTCCACCGAAAGGTATGACAACGACAACAGCAACTAAAATTGTTTTATGTTAGAGAAAATAATCTCAGGTTCGAAACCCGATCGAGTTCCTTATGTTTTTGTTATCTGTAGTTGAGTAAGCAAAAGTTAGGACTCCCACAGTGGAATTGGGCTCATGTCCAACAGAGCGATGAAAGAGCTCTCTGACACTACCAGCCTACTAGACGATATGATCTCGTAGTTAGAGCCCGGGCATGAACTACAATAACTAACTAGATTGTTTTCTCCCCCTGTTGTGGGGCGAAAATTAATGGGTAACAAAAACAATATATTTTGAGTAGGATCACATGAAAGCTTACTGAAAGTAGTATGGAGTATATATTTTTTTCCAAAATTGTAATTACATAAAACGGGTCAAAAAGCAGTTTCACAATATAGGGTGGTTACAAACAGCATTCTCTACATTTTTTTGTTACTTTCATTCTGTGTCCAATTAAGGCATGTATCATGTTATTAATTTGCTGTGTAATCTGTCTCCTTTTTTGTCTCTGGGTAGACACTCCCCTTCTATCTAATCTGGAGATCCTGAGTCAGTAGAAAGAGCCATTTCTTTATATAAATTTTATTATCTCACATATTGTAAAATTACCATTGCTGTAAAATGATATTAATAAATAATAAGTCAAAAATTGTTGAAAATATTTTTTGCTTTTCGTCGAAAACTGTAAATGTTAACCGCATTTGTTTGCTTGTTTATCTGTCCCCCCTGATATCTTTGAAACTATTGAAGCTACATATATACCTGAAACTTTTCAAAAAATAGGGGTGATATTATTTCAGAATGGCATATTTATTAATATGTAGATGAGTGAACATTATTCAGGTAGGGAACTCTACAATATATAACCACATCACGTTGACTATATTATGTGACGTTTGTGTTTCAGGTACGACAGACTCCTAAGACGTGCCAAAACTGAAGACCTCTCAGAAGTGTCCGGGATTGGCTGTCTGTATCAGAGTGGTTATGATCGTTCTGGTCGTCCTGTTATTGTATTTGTTGGCAAATGGTTCAAGTTTAAAGAAATTAATTTGGACAAAGTAAGTACCATTGTTTGTAAAAAAAAAAAAAAAAAAATCAGAATGTACCTGCGTAAAACATGTCAAAAAATATATGTGATATGGCCATTAAACAGACATTCTAATACCAATCACACTTACAGGTCTCTGTCTCTCTCTCTCTCTTCCCCTCTCCTTTCTCAAAATCATTTCATACTGGTATTATACAGTCTGTAAGCGTGGTTGGTGTAAGAAATGAAATCCTATAATGACATAAAATATATGTGATAGTGGTCGTGTGATATTTGTTGCTATGCGATACAATTTAAACATTATTTTGAAATATTTCCTGCGGAAAAATATTTTTCATCGTCTGCGGCGCTGTAGCATTTGTCATATTGATCCTATCTGAAATCTGAGGACCTATTAGCGAGTGGGAATTTGATTTGGAACATTTTTGGTAAGAATACATATCGAAATAGGACTAACCGTTTTCGGGTAAATCGAGGAAATGTCAAAAAATATGTGGTTCAAAACTACATTTCATGGACGGTTTTCGGCTGTATCTCGAAAACTGGACGACCAGCGAAAAATCGTATTTAATATGTATTTCAGTTTTCTTTACTATTATCACTTGAAAAGATTTTTGATTTGGTCATAAAAATAAGTGGTATCATTTAAAATGCAATTAGGTCCCGGGGGAAAGTGGTCTTAATTTTCGTCAGATTTCGGCCTAAACCTAATCAGATCTAAGTTAGCGCATGTGACCTCTTCATTCCAAATTTCAAGTTCATAGCTACAATCGTTTTTGTGGTCGAGGACTCACAACTTTCCAATCAAGTATACACACGCACAGTCAGGCGTCATCGCGAAAATGGTCAAATGGGATCTTGAAACATGAAAATCTTTTGAAACCTCGATCTCGGATTTTCGCAGGATTACAATACTTTCTTATACTATAGGTATAATAAAGTGAAAGACGTATAGCATCACCATTTGTTCGAGACTTATAATAAACTATTACTCATTCGTCTGTTCATTATCTTTTTATCAATTTAAAGCTTTGTTTGCGTTAACAATAGAATTTATGATAGTGTAAAAGTTTTTTGTTATTCATGTACTGAAATTTACATGAATCAGAATTGTTGGGTCAAAACTAGTAATCTTGTGAAAGACCCGTTTTTAGGACTAATGACGTATATTGCACTAAAGTTTACTCACTCATTTGTAAAATTTTGTCTAGCGCAAATTTTAGTACACAACAGATCAAAACATTCCGACGGAACACTTTGCGTCGGGATATTTCATCACACCATTTTTGTTTACCGCTAAAGCAATCACGACGAAGAATAGAGCATGAATCACCCTCTGGACTGAGTTCTGTTTACACGTTAATTTGTATGTTTTTCTAGATCAGTGCCGTTTTAGTTACAAACTGCAAACTAACTTTTACTTACCACGAAGCATAGGGGAAGTTATGTAATCGGTCAAAAATTCGATGCGCAGTTTTGAAAGAGTTTCATGTTTTCCAACCTCCAGATTGCAAACATGTAAAAAAAAATTCTGTCTGTGTCTATGAACTCGTTAACTCCCGATAGAATGAATCAATATGAAATCCAGAATCATGTAACGACGACCGCTATTAATTTTCAGCCAAATCGTCCAAAGGGAAGGGGGTGATTAGGGAAGAGGCTTAACTCAAAAACTGTAATATCTGCCATTGTAATGATTGTATCGACATGAAATTTCATATTTAAAGTCAAAACCCAATGAGGACATAACCTGTCAAATTTCAGCAAAGTGTGCTGAATGGAAGGGGAGTTCAGGGGTGGGGGCAATTAAAAAAAACCAATATCTGGCGATGTAATGTTATTGACACAAAATTTAATATGAGAATTTAGGAGCCGCTATGTAAGTCACCTGTTGAATATTAGTGCAAACGGTCGACTGATTTTGACGGGGGAAAACGTTAATTAATTAATTCTTCTGGGTAAATGCATTGCTAATGATTCACCGATGTCTTTTTTGTATGGTTACCCTAATTCAACGGACTTCCTCTCGTTATTTTCTCTCTGCCATATGTTCCATCTGGTGATATCTATGAGCTACTCAAGGCATATTTTTATAAAAACTTCCTGGCGGAACAGAACAAAATAAGAAAAACAAAATTGTATAAACTTGGGATGGGTAATGCGCCGTTTTCTGTTTCAAGTGCGTTTGATGTTACGGTGCGTGGTGGTCACCGAAATACTAATAACATCAACACAACTGAGCCAAAATAAACGTTCCTCGACTTGTTTATCAGCCAATTTATCCCTCTTTCTCTCTCTCTCTCTCTCGTTCATTACTTTGTACGTGGCGTAATTCGTAAATTTAAAATTTTTGAAAATCCTTAACATTCTTTATTATTCCATAATTAACGCAGTATCAAATATATTTCAGAATCATTGTTGTTAATATTCAACAATAACTATAAACAAATAAGAATAATAGTCTATTCATGAATTTCGTTTTTGTATAAATAAATTTAAATTAGTAAAAAAAATTCTTATTGAACGAATTGAACATATCGATGATGGAAAGCCAATACCGTCTATCTGCCTTTTTTTTTTTTCATTATTGAAAGGGATTTTTTTTTTACCTTCTCTAAAAATGTGGCAACACTGAGTTTGGTAGAAGGTTGTAAAACTGTTGCCTTCCAATACCAACTTTCCAAACTTGTTTATATTTTGTAATAATACCTTCTATCTTTGTGTGAAAATACCAATGAAAATACAGATAGAAGGTATTGGCTTTCTACCATCGATATATTAATTTACTGGGAGCTGCAATAAACAGTTGAGGAAAAGTTAGTAGTTTCTATTCAGGAAAAAAAAAAAAAAAAAAAAAAGTAACAATTTAATGAACTAATTACGTAATTAAAAAGTAGTCGATGAATCACAGCCATGTATTTCCCCAGCTCGAATTAATCAATTAGGTTTTTGTTCTCTCTTTAAAATAAATCGAACATTTTGTCTAAACATTTATAGTTGACATACACTAGGACTTCTGAAACGACATACTTAACTTCGTGTTGATATATTCATTTTATCAGTTAGACGCACACATAACTTCTCTTATACGAAGTATAACTGGGGAAGTAAGTAAAAATGGGTTTCATGAAATAGCTGAGTACATTCAAACATTTCTTATGAGTTATACACTCCATAACTCGAAAGTTATCGTGGGTAATAATAATAAAAAATTTATTTCCGTTAAAACAATACATGGTAATAGGATACGTCAAAAGAATTTATACAATAAGATAGTAAATTAGATTTATAACTATTTGAGTCTAACACATCTATGATTAGTAGTAATAACAAAACTATTAAAAAAAGTAAAATGAAATTAATAAAAACTTAACAAATAAATACTTAAAAATATATGAGTACATAAACAAAATTAATACATGATACTTTTATAATAAGTAGACACATTTTTCAATTTAATAAAAATTAATATAACTATTAAAAAAAAAAAAAACTCTTCGGAAGTTTTTTTATCCCAACGATGTTTCGGGACGTTCTTACGTCCCATCATCAGGTCCCAATGTTGCGAGATATAGAAAAGAAAGAAAACAATGTAACTATAACAATATATGAAAAAGAATATATATATATATATAGATTAATCAATTATAAATGAATTTATATAAAAGTCTAAATAAATAAATACATTATAAATGAATAAATAAAACAATAACGTACATTGGACTCACCTTTAAGATGTGGACGAACTTCTGTGGAGGAACTCTGCCCCGGGTATCGTATCTTCAGTAAAAGAAATGAAAAGAGGAATTTATTTTCTTGCAAATAAGTTTTGAAGGGTTTAGTTTTGTTCAATTTTGTCGTTATTAACTTCAATGTTGATCATACAAGTGCTACAAGCGCAAATAAGTGAAAAATAGAGTATTTGCGCTTTATAGTATTTTTTATTTATTTCTTCTTCTATTAGACCAAGGCCCTCATTGCTGAAGTTTTATCAATATATGTTGAGTTGAAATAAACGGATCCGTGTACTTATTAATAGTGACACCTGTACCTCTGTTTAGTATGTAAGTAGTTCACAAGTGGTGGCAATGCTAAAATTAACGTATATGTTTCACTACACATTCTTATATTGTGTATTTTATGTTTTAACAACCTCCTCTTTGGAGATCCCATCACTAATCAGTCACTACACTAATCCACAAACGACTTATAGTGTTAATATTGTTGTCAGTGACTGCTGTATATAATTATTGTATCATTCTCTTTGTTTTGTTTTTTTCAGGCCCTGCTCTATCTAATATACCTGTTAGATCCTCTGGTTAAAGGAGACTACGTGATAGCTTATTTCCACACGAACACCTCCAACGCCAACTACCCTTCGTTCACGTGGCTTCGTGAAGTCTATAACATACTTCCTTATAAGTAATCAATGTTTAAATATTATTCTAGACAAATATTAGTAAGTTTCAGTCTGCCGTCCTCGATCTATTTGACACACCGAATGTCCTGGTTGTTGTGGGCGAGATATATTTAATAGTTGTTGTCCACCCCACAACTTTATCTGACAGAGCCAGCTTTCAGTCACATTCGACCTGCCTTTAGTGCTAACTCAACAATTGGCAGCTAAAAGTACAGTAAATAATAGTATGTATATGCATATAAACTTATATAAAACAAATAATATATATTACTTTTTGTGTTGTATCTGGAGATTCTTAATTCATACATAATATATTATTACAGCATCACTTCTCCAATTTGTTTTTTGCATTCTCAAAAAATATCCATTACAAACGTTTCTAGAAACATTCCCATCATCAGGATCTTCCTTTTGTAGAACATATTTATTGTATGTCGACTTCTATATTTATCAAAAGTTTTGACTAGGTGTTTAAATATAGAAGTCGACTCAATAAATATGTCATATAAAAGTAAGAATAGTTAACCTAAAGAACACAGGTATTATAGATACTGATAATGGGAGTGCTTCCCGAAATGTTTGTAATCGCTATTTTTTGAGAAGACAATGAATGAATAAATAGTAGAAGTGATGCTGTCATGATATATTTTAGTTAGTTATTATGACTCATGTCCGGGCTTTAACTGCGTGGTCATATATTATATATAAAGTATAATAAAATATTAATTAACAAACATTTGGAATGATATGGTATCAACGCTAAGATCAAAAAAATATCGACAGTCTAAAGGCCAAATAGTATAACCCTCAGAAAAAGCCAAACCAACTTTTTTTTTCATTTTATTCTATTGGTTACTCTAAAATTGATAATCCAAACTACAAAAAAAAATTTTCATAATACATATTAAGGTGAATAAAAATAAGCTTCTAGGTAATAACTGCATCCAAAATAAAAGAATAATTTTCTTTAGGCACAGTTCCTTTTTTCTGTAAAATTTATGATTTTATGATTATGCCACTTAGCCTTTACACCGTTTATTAATATTTACAATATATATTGTAATAATAAATAAAATAAGATAATTTTTAATATATTTTATTATTTGTTAAATGTATATGCATATATTCTTATTTATTGTAATTGTTTACCTGTCAATTGTAAAGTTGGCACTGAAGATGATCCAATGTGACTGAAAGCTGCTGCTAAATAAACTTATTGGTGGACTACAACTATGCTATTTGTTTTATATTGAATACAACGAGCCATTAGTATATTTTTCTAAGACAGCGATGACCTGTTTTAAATGTTTTGGTCAATAGGCTGTCCCAATCATCTAGTTTTGTTTGATATTGACCAAACTTGTGAGTGACCAAGTCGTTTCCGTTGTGACTCCGATATTCTTCCCATAATGAATCTCACTTCGTCCAATTTCAGATTATTCTCTATGTTATATATTTTGGTATCTCCTCTGGTTTATAACTTTTTAACAATAATTATGAGTTTTTTTTATTCGTTTCGTCATCCTCAATTGGGTTGAGTAACTAGGATATACGTGTTAACTACACCGAATATTCTATTGAATTATTAAATAATCTACATGTGGTATATTAGTTCATTGCTGACAGAGGCCTTTAAAACCTCTTGGAGAAATAGTTCCTGACTTAATCCATCCCTTGACAAGTATTTTAGTCACTGAGTAAGGGGTATCCCAAGTACAAAGAGAAATTTGTGGCAAGATAACAGAATTAAACCATCCGAACAAAATAAACCTATTAAAATTAATTGTTTTCTCTCTTATTTCAATTATAATACACAGTCGAATTAGTCGTATAATATTTATCTACATTACTTTAATGACATAATATTGAAAGAAAGAACACAAAAAAGACACAGATATTCTATACAATTTTCCACGTATTCTACAATGTTTGTTTAAAGAGGCAAACTGCGCCCTGAATATATTACACAGTTATCGAACCTTGATGGACTAGGATCATATTTAGATTAGGTAACAATAAAATACCTCAACAAAAAAAGGAATATTTTGAATTCGATTTCAGTAGTCTCATCCATATCAAATATTTTTTATTGATGTTATTCAATGTAATAATTATGGCATTTTTTCTACAGATATAAGAAGAATCTTAAGGCATTTTATATCGTTCATCCCACATTATGGACTAAAGTAAGTGATTTTTATTTTTATTTTTAATGATAACCTTTGCCAATGAAATACGTTTTAGTAAGTTTTTGATTTCGGTATATGTAATTCACTTTATGTTAAATTTATGAAATGTCTGTGCGATTGAGTAAAAGTAGAGGCAAAGCTGTAAAATTATGAAAAATTGTTTTTTTTTTCTTGTTTTTTTTTTCATATTTGTGTTTCGGTCTCTTGTTCCTCATATCTCCGAAACTATTGTGTAAATTTCGACAAAATTTGGTATACTGTACTATGGTGTTAATCTCTATTGTGCCATCAACTTGCAAGCAAAACGCTCAGCTTGAAATGAGTCGTGAAGTCTTGACGATTTAGTTAATTCGTTTTACGCATAATTTGAAAGAAAAAAATTAAAAGTTCAAAACAATTCTTCTCAAATAAGTATCTAAGGAGCTTCGTAAGTTTTCTATATATTGAATAGGAAGGTTCCTTATACGGGTCTAGGTCAATTTGTCTAAAATAAATAACTAAAACGAATTTACTGTTAGACAAATTTGTTTTAATCGATTTCATATGCAACCTCTTTACACACTTTTACCAATTTTGGTTGTAGTCGGTTCACTGGTAGTTGAAAATTGGCCAAAACTCTTTACTCTGTACGAGTGATAAAAATACATTTTATCTCTCATTTGAATCAAATTCCGCTGTCGTTGGGGGCGATATGTGTTCTGATTTGTTTAGTTGTCTAATTCTTTACATTTCGTACAATTTAGTATATTTTCTTGCAACAGGATGTCAGAGGTGTTAAAACGTATTCATTTATGTCAAACAACCGCATTTTCATGATTTTTTGCGACATACCACGTTGCAACACGTAACGATATGGTTTTGTAAGTGGGTTCTGTATTATTTACCTATTTCAGATGATGACTTGGTGGTTCACGACGTTCATGGCACCAGCTATCAAACACAAGGTGCACAGTCTGACTGGTGTGGAGTATCTGTATAGTGTCATACCTCGGATCCACCTCGAAATACCTGCCTTCATCACAGAGTACGATATGACTGTAAGTCCACAAGCCAACATTGTAAACTATTATATATGTTTGTGAATACCTAGGGACCTAAGCATTCAATGCTCTTATCCCTTCCCTGTTAGCTCTATCGTGAGGGTTCTAAATTGGCTTGAGACTAACGCTTAACGTCCCATTCGAAGGACAAGGTTTCTCCACCTCCCAGAGAAAAGAACCTAAGGGCCTCGACCGGGTTTCGAACCCGCGATCTTGAACTCAGAAGGCTAGCATGCTACCTCTGAGCTGTAGGCTCTTCTTGGAAACTATTAAATATTATATGAAAGTCTTAAATTGCTGTTGACTCAGCCCCTCAATCTGAAGACCTGAAATGTTTACTTCTAATAATAGTGGTAACACTACAATAAAGATTAAATTTATTATTAATTTATACGTGATATGCGTAAAATAATGTTGGTGTTTTTAACAAAACAGTATGCGGCAGTAATCTTTTGTCGGTAGAATGCGGTGGCTGAATTATAATTAAGAAATAAAGAAAAATTTTTAAAATTGTCTATTTCACAAAATATATATAAAATATGGTAGCAATACCGAAAGTTCTCCCATGTTTTGTGAAATAGACAATAATAAAAAAAACATACATTCTTCTTTATTTTTTTTTAGTGTTTCACAATATCTCTGCAGAAAATGTTAAGTATGATTTATTATTTCCTAATCCAAGTGGTGTCGTTGTAGGTTCACTATTACACGTGAGTTTTCGCATTTATGGAATGCTCTTGACATTTATCCATTTAACTCATTTTGCTGGAAAATCACATTCATTATTTTCCGCGAAATCAGTCAAAGCGAAGGGGGGGGGATCTTACAAGGAGGCGGCTTGACTGGAATACCCTAATAACTGCCGATGTAATAAATGTACGGACATCAAATTTAGTATGAGCATTCAGAAGCCACTTTTGGGTTGTTTACTTCCCTTATGTTTAATAAAAAAAAATTCATTGGTTTATTTATTTTTCAGATCAATGGTCTAAGATACTTCAATCCCAGTTCAACTACTTAAGAATATTTCACACTACTTCGGTTACTAATTCTACTGAAGCAAGTCTTCTAATGTGAGATAATTAATACAAATATGTCAAAATGAGAAAAAAAACGAAAAGTATATATATATATATTATTATTATTATTATTTTTAAAAAAAAAGTAAAAAAAAAAAACGATCAGTATTCGCTTGTGTCAACGATTTAAATATTTTTTAGCCAACACCACATTTATGAATTTCTGAAGAGTGCTGAAACATTAAAGTCTTATTTTAGTATTGTTCTGCCATGAGCTCTTTGAGGATTTTTATTGTTAAATACATCGACAAAAATAAAAAATAAAAAAGTTCTAAAATATTATATATAATAGTTTATATATTTGCTAAGTAGTTTAGGTTGTTTATATTTAATGAGTATATAAATATAAAAACTATTAAAATTTAAAATATATATATATATTATGCATGAGTCAAAGATTTAGGTAAATAGAGGACAATATTGGTTCAGTTAATTATTTTTCATTTTCAACAATTTTGTTATATTGTCCTATAACAATTTGTTTTGTTTTTTCCTTACATGTAAAATACTTTTGCAATCTAAAAAAAAAAAATGTGTGTGCTTTGTTATCTATTGTTATAAGTATCACATTAAATTTGATCCTACATTTAAAATTTGTATAATTTTGTTATTGATTTGCTAGAAAAAGAAAAAAATACAAAAAAACATGTAAACAAAGAACGCATTTCAAATGCCATTGTTAATATTAGTGTGAAAACAAAGATTTATTATTAAAAATATTAACTGTATGCAATATAGTGTAGATTAAGTGACACATTTGTTCTGGATTATATATATTAGACATTTTTTTATACATGTATTGTTATTGTTATGTAGTGTTTTGTATATTAATTAAATCATTGTTTTTAATTGTTATATATTTGAAGTGATTGAACGAAATGTGAAGCGTTCGGCCGGTTTTTTTATAACATGAAAGATGTGAAGCATAGGGAAGAGTAGCGGCAATGTTAAACAAAGAACTTTTTTTTTTTTTTTAATTGAAAAAAGAAAAGCTGTTCCATGTCATTTCGGCGTTTAGTGTAAAAACTTCCTGGTGGCTCTTGTTGACATCATATTGTATTTAAATTCTCTTGGTTTAGCAGGAAGGGGGAGTTGTAAACAAAATCTGAAAATATTATTTATAGTAAATAGATTCTGAAAATACTTTTCCTTGGAAAGTAAAGTGAAAAGTGATTCCTCTTGAGATAAAGAGTCTATTTCAGTTTCATTATATTTATTAAAAATGATTAGGAACTCAGTGCATCTCCTTGGGTGTATTAATTTATCATTCATGAAGTGGAAATTTTGACTTCCGCACACCTATACGAAGTAAGGGGGAAGTTATGTTATCAGTCATGAAATTTCATATTGAGTTTTCACAGAAATTTCATTTTATCCGACAAAATAAAATTGGCAGTGTGTGAATGAATACGATTACTTTTAATAAAATGAATGTATCCACACGAAATGCGTATCCAGAACTCTCTAAAGACGACACTGATTGAATTTCAGCCAATTCGGCCGGAAAACGGGAAATAAATTCAAAGCCCCATAAGGACGTCACCTATTAATTTTCGGTGAAATCATCCAAAGCGAAGGGGGATCAGAGAAGGAAGATAAAATTTAGTATGTGATGATTCAGAAGCCACTGTGTAAGTCAAATATTGAGTTTTAGCCCAAACAGTCGATTGATTCACCGACGACTTATTATCACAGTTTTTATCACTATGCCAGTTCATTAGTTTAATATCGTTTAATATTTAAAAATGTAGGGGTTTGAATCGGGATCTTAATCCAAGTTCTGCATTGGCAGTGTATGCTAAAGAAAGTAATGATGTAATCGTTGGTTGAAAGAAAAAAAGTGTACATTTTGGGACAAGCTTGGCCCATCCGTCTAGACTTATAACTGCCCAGCCACTTCTACCGAGATTTAAATTTCAGTTTCTAACGGCAAAGTAATTAAAGTTTTTAGTTCGTTAATTATCAATTCATAATTGTTTGCCTCACAATGAAAGAAGGAAGGGATCTTTGTCAGTCTGTTCGGGAGTGTTTTGTCAGTCTGTTCGGGAGTGTTCGTTCGGTTTGGTCTGTTCTGGTGTCTCTTGTCCATCCTGGAGAGAGCAATGGCTTGTATCTGGTTGAGTGTGATGTAGCATATGTCTGTCCTCTTCAGCTGAAGCTGAAGAATATATCAATTTATTTATATTAGTTTAAAGTTACTATCCGGGTAACCTGAGGAAGGCAAAAAAAATTCATCATCTTCATTTTGACGGGTATCTTGTGCTGACACGAACGAACCATTTCTTGCTAAACTAAGTATATATATATTTTGGATGAAGCCGTTGAAGTGGTGCTTATTTACTCTCCCCCTCGGCACGCGCGATGTCCAGGCCAACAATGAAAAGCTTATAAGGATGCTGCTACTTATGAAATTTTATCAAAATCTGTTCATTAAACAACCAGTATTCATTTTGTTTTGGAACCCCTCTCCCGTTCCACATTTTGAGATGCCACATAGCATATATTGTAAGTATATACTGAAATGCCCTGCGTTTCATGAATATACGTTTAACTGTTTGAAGGGCTATCACTCATTTTATGTTTCACCCCCCCTCCCCCCCCCCACAATTCCCCCTCCCTTTTGAAATGTTAAAGATACCCCATGGCCTATTTTCTAAGTTGGACGTTCCTAGAAAAGCCCTTCAAATTTCCTCAATATACGTTCAGTCATTTTATCGTGAGAAGATCAAACAAACCTACGTACAGACAGAAATTGAACTAAATATAACATGAATGGATTTATGATCAAACAAAAACAAACATTCCGTCAATGTACAGTCAAAACTTAAATTTTAAACATATAGATTCTATTTAGAGGCCACATTTTTGAAACCAAAACATAAGAGTTGAAACCTTAAAAAAATAGATTTGTATATTTACAGTTATTATTTAGCTTAATCTACAAATATAATATTGTTTTCTCTCTCCGGAGGGGAGTTGAGAACACCTCTCACAAATTTCGCACCATTCCACTATCACAATGTTCTTTTTCTTGTGTATTATTTTATAACGCTGTGCATGGAAGTCGTTTCAAAAAAATGAAAGCAGACTATGTTAGAATTTTGTTGAATCATTGCTCAAAAAATATAATAAAAACATAAACTTTTGTTTATTCAAAACACTATCAAAGGATATGCATGAGTTAGTTGATTTGACATGGAATGAACTTGAAGAATAACGTTTATGAATCGCAGGAATTTTAATGTTTTTTTTATATGATCTTTTGCGAAGCTGTGTGTATCAATCTAAGGGTAAAATATTACAATGATTCTAAATTAGAGTATGGTTTAATTGATTTAGTCAGTTTACATTAAGTTTTTATTGTTAAAAACTGAATAAAATATTCAATAATTTTGCCGTTACCGTGTAAATGTTTTCCTTTATTTCCTATGTTCTTTCTGACTTCTGGATGCCATTGGCTGTTTTCCTACCAGTTTTCTTGACGATATTTCGTTGCGATCCCGCTCTCCTTCTTCAGGGCCCAAAGAAACAGTCAACTGTCTACCTGAAGAAGAAATTTCATTGCCCCAAAATATTGTCAAAAAAAATGTATGTTACCTTTGAGAAACTAACCAATGCCATTTAAACAATTTCTTTTTATGGTCATACAATACTTGGACTCAATGTTGGGCACCACAAAGTCAGGGGTAAACTATTGTTTGTTTGGGCTCTGAAGACTAGGATTAGTCATTTAGCATAAAAAGAAATAATCCTGGTGTAAAAATAATGATTGTCGATAACATTTTCTTTTTATATTTATATTTTTTATTTACACTAATACTTACTATTCCTTTTGAATAGTAATACTGCACTTGTTATTCTGTTTTTATATTATTCTTACTTATTATGTTATTACTCTCCTTATTACTCGTTCGACACTCAACACTTTATTCCTTTTTGAAGTATAGGAAAATCGTTCCTTTTTTTAATTCTCTTTCAAATATTACTCCTTTTTGTCCCTAAGAGATTTATCTTACTCTTGAGTTGTTAAAACTTTTAAAATAAAATATAATGATTAAAATTGAAAAAAAAAAAACAAAAAAAAACTTCAAATGTATTCTTGTTTTTATTGGAGGCCAGTATTTTGTAGAATTAATGTTCCGCAATGTTGTACACCCTCAATCCGTTTTCAGTTGGTAGTACATAAAGTTGCTTTGTCTTTAAATGTTTACATGACAATGATGATTTTAATAATGAATTTTTGGGAGCAGAAATATCTTTTTTTTTATGAAATAAATTTTCGTAAAAAGTTTTTAAAAAAAAATTAATTCAAACATAATAAGAATATTTTTAAAACATGGGCAATAAGAACCAATTTAAAAATTTGTTTCTTTACACGTCTATACTTAGTCTATGCGTAAAGTCAACTTAAACTGCTTTCGTTATTGTACGTGTTTTAAAAAGGATGTAAGAAGGAGACTTTTGAATAGAGCGGTATTCCAGTCATTAAGATTTTCCATTTTATATTATTACTATTTTTTTTTAAATATTTGTCCGTGTGTGGTTATTATTTTTTTAAATTAATTCACTTTGAAATGTTCAGATATTTCTACCCCTGAAATTTTTTTTTTTTTTTTTCTCGTATAAGTTTTATTTCTCCACTTTGGAGAACAATAAAATAATAGAATAAACCTTTTTTATTTTTTTTTCTAATTCTCACCGAATTGTTTAGAATAATTAATCTATTATTTCATTTATATTTAATGAATATTTGGTTGGTTTTCTACCAGAATGGAATAACTCACTAACATTATTTACTATTCTGTCAGCGACTTGATTTGAGATTCATGAAGATATTATTCACTTTTCCTGCTTCATTACTTGTAATAAGAATCTATCATTTAATTGTTAAAAGTTTTTTTTTTTTTTATTATTAATTATTATATACCTTGATTATTAATTCAGCAATATATTTTGCAAATTAATGGATCTACTGTTGAGAAACTAAGTTTCTTGAGTTATGTGATTGTTCAAAAGGAATGTCATTGTTACCTAATAGATATCAATTTTTTTAAAGTCATTGTTCTTCCTCTGAAGGAAATATTAAGTATTTAGTTTGTGAAAGTTAGCTTCACGTTTGAAATATGATGATTTAGAAGTGTTTTTTCGATTATAAAAGTTTTATGTACACTTATAAATTTGCCGAAAATAAGGCAATCACCAGTACAAATATGAATTAAAAAGCCTTTGTTAATATATTGAAAGACTGTAGTTAATTTTTATTGTTAAAACTATTGAAATAGTGTTTCTTTATTTAAATTTGCACCGTACATAATAAAGAATAGTTCAGATAAAATGATGAACTTATTTATGTATAATCATTTTTATTATTTAATTATTTTTATCGGTAATTGGTATGCCTTAACATTATTATCCTACCCATAATAATATTGCAGAGAAGAAGTGTGTTTAGGATGGCCAATTTTATTTTATATACGTTGGTTTTGCTTTGTGTGAAATCTTTATCAAAGCTACCTTAACGCTAGAAAAATTGTTTATTAATAAATAATAAAACCCTCAATAAAATTTGATAATGTTACAGAAAAATGTGGTTTTTATTTACATGTATGTACTTTCCCTCAATTGTATGTGAATTATGAAAAGCATAGCCTTGTTACCGTTAGTAATAACACTTAGTTGTTTATTTGTGAAAAATTATATATATATATTATCAAAAACCGCAAAGAAAGATTAAACATATGGTTTGTTGATTCTTTGTGGTGTTGCGGTAACAGCCGACATGTCTTGTGTCTTATTACACTAAAAGTAGAGTAGTAGGTCGCTGGACGAATTCGCGGTAAGTGCCTAATAGTTAATAACAAATCACTATGCAGTAACCTTGAGCATGCCGTCCTTTGGATGAGACATTACGATGTCAGGATACTCGTTAATGACACCCTTCTCTAGATATAAATCAACTTCATGTGTAGGCACAATTTAGGACTCCCATAGTGGAATCGGACTCATGTCCACCAGAGTGACTAAAGAGCGCTCTGATAGTAGGCGATGTGACCTCATAGCCCTACTATGAGTCACAATAACTAACTAACGGGAAATTGCGCTACTTTTAAATAACAGTTATAAATAATAGCTACAACTTCTGCTGTCTTATGAAACTGAGAATGGAACGACATTTCCTGGCGGCCAGACTAAAAAATATACCTAGCAGTTCAAAAGTATTTGGTATTTTATAATATATGTTGTCGGTTTTGAAGACTATTCTATTCCAAGTTATTTGAATAAAGTCTACCTGTTTCATTTTACTTGTTTCTTCAAGGAAGTTTCAACATTAACTTCCTCTCTAGTTTTATATTTTTTAATATTCCTAATAAATATTTGTGTTTAAATAATTATTATTGTCATTGCTCTAACGAGTGAACCATTTTGTATTGACAGATTTAAATAAACTGGTAGGTCCTGAGAACCAAAACATTTTGAAAAATTCATGGTTGAGAACGACTATGTAAAGATTATACGGGGAAATTTTTGAAGGTACAAAACCCTTATCTCATGAGGACAGATTCCCTCTTGACAAATAACTTCCCCTGCTATACGAAGTATACGGGAAGACACGTAATCGTTCAAAAATTCGATGCGGAGTTTTCAACGGAAATTCATGTTTTCCGACCTCTAGTTTCAAAATATATATAAAAAAAAGTCTGAAGACGATAACTCCGATAAAATGTATCGACACAAAATTTTGATGTGAATTCAGAACACTTACTGTTTTTCAACCAAATCTATCAAGAAGGGGATTAGGGGGGCGGATTATCATAAAGGCTCTAATAACTGCCGATAGAATGAATTTATCGACACAAAATTTAGTATGAGGATTTAGGAGCCCCTATGTAAGTCAACTGTTGAATATTAGCGCAAATGGTCGACAGGTATTGGAGGGGAAACGAAAAGTTGATTGATTAATTCGTTCTGGAGAATTACATTGCCGGTGATTCACCGACGAATTTTTATTTTATCTTAAGGAGATTTATTTGAACAAAAAAAAAAAAGAGTGTAACTTAGCAAAAGTATTTTATTTATTTTTGTTATTAACATTTTCTCCCTCTCTGTTAGCTGAGGGGGCACCTTATTCTCCACTCCTGTTAAGTAGAATTACTAATCAAATAATTTAAAAAAAGTGTTATTTAATCTCGGACTCTCGAACGAAAGGACGTATTAAATTACATTTTAAAAATGGATTATAAATTTAAAAAATATATATATATATATTTTTCTTATTCAGTGATATCTTCGTAAATTAAAACATTTTTTTTTTACTATAGAATAAAATGATTTAGGGGAAAAGAGGGACAGAGAGACACCAGAAAGTGTTGGGCAAATCATAATTTTTTAATGTAGAAGTCAAATTTTATTTTATTTGTCAGTTCGGCTTACAAGTACGACGATGTATGACATGAGAAAGTATTTTCGATTACCTAGGAAAATAATTGTTTTTCGTAGTGCCAGGACAGTGTTGAGTTCCGCCGATGAAAGGACCTACTTACAAGCAGGCACTGAATGCAAAAATTACGAAATTCAACAACCGTTTTTGAATGAAAAACTACATTACTATGAAAACTGTTATTATTATTTTTTTTAAAGCGTTTAATCGTAAATATTGTGAACCTTTTAAATCTTTCGTTCTCCTGGCTATGAAGCGTGAAATACTGCTGAAGTTAATTAAATGAAAAAAAAAAATTATTCCGGGACCGAGGTACCCTAAGAATAAATACATACAAAGTAAAAAATGAAAGGGAACAATGAAGTAAAGTATCAATATGACGTACAAAGAAATAAATACAAAAGTAAATAAATTTGCTACAGTGGAGAGAAACTAGACAGTAATGGATATACATAGACAAATAAAAAATTAACATGAACAGCTTAATTAAATGATGAAATAAAAGTTTCTATAGATATAGAAGTATAAAATAAACTAAATAGAAGAATGTATATAATAAAGAATCTATAAAATATGAAGGAAATAAAATATATTAATATAAATCGACGGAGAAAGAAAAAAAGGGCCATGGTGGTCGTGCGGGCTAGAGCGTAGGGCTTTGGTCGCGTGGTCTCACCATGGTTTTCGGGATCGAATCCCGTCCGGGAGTGAGTTTTATTTCGTAGATAGAACTCCCTTCCGAGGCCATGGATGTCGTAAACAACTAGATAACACAGTGATATGGCTAATATGCATCGCACATAAAGGCCAAAAGAAAAAAAAAAAAAAAAAAAAAAAAAAAAAAAAAAAAAAAAAAAAAAAAAAAGTAAGCGCCCAGAGTAAGACTGAAATAAAAGTAATTTTAGTAAGTAGGGGCTAAACCGAAAAAGTGTAAAGAGAAAGAAGAAGAAAAAAAATAATAAATATTTATTACGATAGAATTTAGAAAATATGGGGGAAAAAAAATAATAATAAAAAAAAAACTTAAATAAGGTAGGAGCCGAGAGCACTGGAAAGAGTTGTCAGCGAAGCTGGGTCACTCACTCAAGCGATTCCCCAAGGGCCCCACTACTTATAAATTAGTCTTGTATTTGAGTTTTCAAATTTATTTTATTCATTATTTATTATTAAAGATAATATTTGAACATTAATTATTCGTATTTTTTAGGGTAAAGTTTTCAAGTTATCGACCGTTTATTGAAACAAAACTCTGCGTTTATCTTATCTGAAGAGATTATGAAATACTTAATACCAGTCAGAATTCGCTCTATCGGTGTGGTTTTGTTAGTCAACATTTGTAGACAAAATCTTTTGTCTCATCACGACTTACAAGGTAGGAACTAACTCAGTACAATGTATGCGTATATTTATTTTTAAAAAAGTGCTAGGTGACACACTAGCATTGTACTTCCCCAACACGAATTCATCAATTACATTTTCGCTCTCCCTCTGAAACCAGGCAGCCGTTTCGCCTAAGAATTAATAGTTGAATTACGTAGGGATTACTATAAATTTCGCGTCGATACATTGGCAGTTATTAAGATTTTTTAGTTGAGCTCCCTCTGATCCTCCCCCTTTTTTTTCGGCCAATTTCGTAGACGGCGTCGTCCTTGTACGGTTTAAAACTACATATCGAATTTCATGTCAATAGATTCATATCGGCAGTTATTAGAGTTTGTGTGCTAAGCCTCTCTCTAATTTCCAGCGGGTTTAGCTAGTACCTACCATATAAAAAAAAAAACTTATGGGGCACATCACAAGATAAATCGGGTTGTTATAACTTCTACATGTTTCCTATCCAATTTCCGAGAACTGTTAAGATCTTGTATTCTTTAGTTGCAGTTCTTTTTCTCACACTTTATTTAAAACTTATCTTTTCTATATATAGATGTTTCGAGCTGGAAGCCCATCCTCACTATTTGTGTTTTGGTGGTCTATTAATTAATGGTTAGGTTAGGTTTTATGACTTATGTCCGGGCTTTAACAACGAGGTCATATCGCCTACTACCAGAGCGCTCTTTCGTCACTCTGGTGGACATGAGTCCGACTCACTGTGGGAGTCCTAAATTTTTATTCATCTAGGACAGGGCTCTTTAACCAGTACCTGACATCGTACAGGCTCGGGACCATCGCTTAACGTGCCATCCGAAGGACGGCATGCTTATGTTACTTCTCATATAAAATAAACGGGGGGGGGGGCCTCGGTCGGGTATCGAACCCACGACCTTGAGCTCAGAAGGCAAGCACACATACCACTGAGCTACCGGTGCCATCTATTAATTAATGTATGTAAAGTTTCCCGTGTTTTTATCACACTTTCACCTTATTTTTTTTTTTTTGAATCAACATCTCGTGTATTAATTCTTACGGTCTCGTTAAGAAATAATGAAAAATACGAGGAAAACATTACATACAATAATTAATAGACGAACCAAATACAGGAGCCGAAGGGCTTGCATTACCAAAACAGGTTTCTTGGAGAATATGCAACAACGTTCATATATGCGACTAGTTCAAGTCAAAATGACATAAAACTAATTTAATCTAAACATGTTTTGGTACCCAACACCGCGTTTTATGTTCCTTGCGTGTACATTAGCCTGGTCCAACACTAGAAAATTGAGGTAAATATTAATTATTTTTTGGATGGTGTATATATTTTCCCCCTCGAGCATGTTCTAACAATATTTTTGCGCATTGTTTAGCGCGCAGCTTGAAAATAAAAAAAACATGTTTATTAAAAATTTTATTCAGAATTACATTTTTTTTTAAATGATTCTAAGTATATACAAACCTCATATTCGAGATGGGACATCTGACATGAGATTTTTCAGTGAAATTGTGCATTTTGCAAAACTTAGAGCCTCCAGCGGAAAGTTTTAACAATATGCAATAAATTGAATGAAGCAGTCTTTTATATTATGGTACACATTGGAGGGGTACTGGCTAAAAACTTAAGTCTATTTTTGCTTGTAGGGAATAATTCCATAGCAACCCATTTGTTGTTTTTCTATTTTTGCAAATGATTTTTGTTACCTTTGTAAAACAGTTTCTTTATCTCAATAAAGAATGTGTCAACCCAGTAAAGACGTAAATTGCATTCATTTTAACATTACTTCTTAGCTAAGGACCACCCTAGTGTACCTGAAAAGTATTATGTACATATACACAACCCAAAAACAATAAAGAAAAGTAGAAAAAAATCAACGCAAAATTAAAAATGTCTCTTTTATTGTCATTGTTCTTGTGGTGCATATACTAACTATACAATATCTTCGTTTTTTCAAGTAAAGGTATTAATGTGCTTGCAGTTTGTACAAAATAAAGTTCTTACTGACTTAAACTAGTTAAACAATCGTCAAGTGGAAGTAATCCAGTACAATTTTCCTTTCTACAATAACACTTGGTTTTGCTTAGTTCCTTTCCACCAGGGCAGTAAGAGTATGATATTTCTTCATCCACTTGTACTTCCTTGCAAGCAAAAAGCGCCAGTTTTGGAATCAAACAACCAGTACGAACAGGTATCACAACACAATTAGGTTCACAGGAATGATTAATATACCGTCCAATATTTCCAAAAGTTGAAGCATCAACAAAAGTCTCAGTAATATTATCTGAATAATGTTCTCGCAATGTTAAAAGATATTTTGAAGTACTCAAATTTTTGGATCGGTTAACTGCTTCAATTTTACCTATTATTTCGCCAGCATATTCGCAAATAAAACTACCTTTTAATATTAGACGTTTACTGAAAACACCCAAGCCTTTATATTCAGATTTGCGTATATCCAAAAATGGATTCGGGCCTCTCTGAACCACTTTATTAAAGCACTTTATACTACATGAACAGAAAGCGCTGCATTCATAGACACTAATTTCACTCAGCAGTTTTTCTTCGACTAAAAGGCCATTTGTATAATTCCTACCAAATGTCAGTAAACATTCACAATTATCAATGCATGGTTTCTCGCCTGTACAATGACAAGTGACACCAAACCAAGTACGAAACGCTTCTTTATCACCACCAGCTCCTATCACTGATTCTTTTATGTACTTAACACCTTTTACAGGATGAGAATAATTGTCTTCTAGAATTAGCATATCACGATATAAGACAAAAAAACATAAAATTACACCATAGTATTACCTACACTGTGTAATGGTATCATTTATGGAAGTAGCCTAAACGATCCAATACTCACGAGTATACTCGCAAAAAACATGACTATATTCAACACAGAATATCAACGTGAGGCAGGTTACAGTGCGGTTTGACCAGTATCGAGTTTTATTTTATTCTAATTCAATTTTTAACACTCGATTTATTTTACATCATAAACTATTATTTTCATAGATAAAAAAATTGTAACTCCATACTTCAAAGGAAATTAATTTTTAGTGTGTCTCTGGGGACACCTTACGTGATTTTTTTTTTAAAAGTGAATGTGTATCCTCGTACTATTTGTTCATAATCTATGCTATGCAGGTTTTTCTTGCCCAAAATCTTTATAATAAACCAAACTTTTCAACTAGACGGAAACACAAATCGCTCAAGTATGAATGAAATTATTGAGATTTTAAAATATGTAACTTTATTCAGGTCGGAGAGAAGGACAGGGATGTTAAGCCCGGTTTACACGCTACGACTTATCGTACTTTTTGTCTGAAACGACAAATCGTATCAAGTAAAACAGAGCGTGTTTCATAGTAATGCTTCAAATATTGCAATAACTACCTACTGAAGTAGTGAACGTATCGACACAAAAATTTAGTATGCAGATTCTGAAGCTCCTTTGTAAGTAGTAGAGGGCGCCGGTAGACCTCTGCCCTAGGTGAATAAAAATTTAGGGTAGGCAAAATTTAGGACTCCCACAGTAGAGTCGGGCTCATGTTCACCAGAGAAAAGAGCGCTCTGGTAGTAGGCTATATGACCTCGTAGTTAAAGCCAAGGCTACTATCATGGTTCATAGTAAATATTCAATATATAGAAAGTCGTCGGTCAATCACCGGCTATGTACTTCCCCATCAAGAATTAATCAATTACGTTTCCACTCTTCCTCCAAAGCCAATCGACATTTGCGTTAAAACTCAATATTTAACTTATATAGTGGCTTATCGAGTCCCTCTTCTCTGGTTTCCCCTATTACCTTTGACTGAATTCGTGAAAAATTAATAGGTGCCATCCGTATGGGGTTTTGAATTAAAATATAATATTTCAATAAGGATGAGATCTATTCGTTAAACACAACTGCGATTTGTCGGTCCTTCTTTAGCTGAGTTCTCAACGTTTCTCGACTGTTAACTCATATTTCAACCTCCTTGTTTTTATTAATTAATTTATTTTTGTTTATGAATACCAAGATGACGTCTCACCTGCGGCAATGCGCGCATGAATTCTTAAAATTATATAAAAGTTTTCCGTGTTTGTGGCAAGTAAAAAACAAAGACTATTCTAATAGAAATAGACAGACCTAGCTTATGAGGAGTTGATCCGAAAGTTTAAAAAAGTGGATTCATCGGCTAATAAAGAAATTGTGACGAAAAGGATAAACTCTTTAAGAACTGTTTATAAAAAGAACTCGCGAAAGTTAAAAATTCAAATGTTTCGGGGAGCGAAGAAGACGAGATTTACTAACCGACCTTGTGGTATTTTGACAAGTGAAGGTTTCCTCATTTCAGGTTCGCTAAGGAAGAAAGGAAAAATGAAACTGATGTGAAAAAAGAAAGAGAAAAAGGAACGTTAAACGCTGGATAAAACGTCCCTTTTTGGTCCGTCTATGTGACCAACAAGACGTACGATAAGCCGTAGCATGTAAACCGGGCTTTAGCACAATGGGTGTCTGCCATTCTCAACGTACAGTTTGAAACAAAATATGAGGAAAGAATAGAGGAAAAATTGTTTAATGGTGGATCTTTATCGAGACGTTTAAATAAATTGGGAATTTTTTTAAAATTTCAATTTCTAAAATTAGAAATAAATTGCAACAAAACCACCTGTTGATTATGTTTACCATTCTTCGAGCGAACTTCTTAGTTTTTTACGAAAAGTTGTAGACGAGTCCAATAGTAATAGTTAGAATAGTTGGCAAACGATGTATCGATTGAGTTTCATTTTTATAAAAAAAGGTTGTTTTTAAAGTCAACAACCTTATGGTGGGGGAATGGGTGGTGGCGACGTAACTTGAGATTTGTGGGGTGTGATCTGTGAGTTGTCGATGTCACTGTGACAGTGAAGTTAGAATAACATTTTTAATTTTTGAATATTTTCCTATGCTTTATTCTGAATCATTCGCTCCTTGAACATTCAAGGTAGAACATTCAAATGGAGAGTATATATATTTTTGTAATGCAGAGTAATAAAAAATGAAGTCCTGCTGTTGTCCAATTTTACAGCTCTTGAGTATATTAAAAAGGTAATCCTTATTACATTACGCATTCTTTAAATTCAATATTTTAAAATTATTATTGTTTATGTATGGTATTTTAGCTCCTTTAACTTAGTTAGTTCCGTTAATTTTTGTTTATTTTTAATCTCCTATTATGTAATATCTACCTATAATACGAGAGGTGGGTGAATCCAGAGCAGGTATTAGCAAAAAGGAAAAAGTCATGTTTACGTATCAAATGGTTCTCACCATTTGTGATGAAAGTGTGTCCTACTTAACAACGCAAATGTAATTTTAAAAAGTCTGCTCGCAGAAACTGCATGAAGTTAGCGGGTTTCCACGGTAGGTATTCGAAGCTTTTGCGGAGTTATCAAATCACTGCTATTATTTCTTTATTTAATTTTTTTCTAATATTGAAAATGTTCAGAGCATACCCACTTTTCAAGCGATCCGAGCGCTAGAGTTTTGTCTGTTTACTACACAGCCCCCTATAACTTTTAAACTGTAATGGAAAATAAAATTCTGTTATTAATCATTATCATATTATTAATATACGCATCGAGAATAAACAGTTACTTTCCATCATGACAAGTCATATTGGCTAAATTCGAAGATGGGAAAAGCAAAACAACATTAAATATCTTTGCTTGATTGGATTTTCAAGCGTAGAACGCATATCAAAATAAAATTAGTTAAATAGAGATTAAGTTGCGTAAAAATGATTACAAAATTGTATGTCGCATCTATTAGTTCATATCCAGATTCTTGATTCGATTAGACTGTATATCCTTACATTTTTTGGCAGATTAAATCCATTACTTTGTTTAAAAAAAATAATTGTATAAATATCTTGCGGGGGTCCGATCGAGAGGTTTATATGGACATTTCCTCCTCTAAACGAACAGCTTCTGTTAATTGATAAATTTTATTAATTGCAAATAACATTTTATTAACAACAATTGTTCGCTTAGAGCTAATGATCTACTGTCCTGAACGGCAGATTTCATCTTCTAATGAATGTAGAGCTTATCTGATTTTTTTGATTAACGAACTTTATCTTCCTTTCAGGAAGAACGATTTTTGTGTAACATTTGGAAAAAAAATCGAAAGTCCAAGAGCTATCTAGCTAACGTACATGTGGGTACATGGGTTACCCAGACTAGTAAAAAAAAAAACTTAAGTGTATGTGGAAATGAGTAAATTTACGATTGAAAATGATGAAATTTGCAATTATAAATCACGGGATGTCTTGAATTCGAAATCAGATAACTTATATTTTTATTTTAAAATGCATAAGAATTTAAACGACCTCTTCAATCGTCTTCAGGAGAGCTATGTTTCAGAAGATATGGTGGATTATCTGTAGTTCTTACCAACCGTGTGATTAGATTAGCTTATTTCTTATTGAAATCCTAAAGTAACATCACATATTTCTTTTATATTAGACGCAATTTATAATCATAATGATGTTATCAATTTAAGGAGTTGCTGGTTGAAAATGTACGAGTCATATATTATTATTAATTGTCTGTTGTAGGTGATGCTGAGAAAACTGCGAGATGGAGACTCCTGGAGATCATGAAAACCGGGTGGAAGAACCTCAGCTTTGGGAGGATGTTTATAAAGAAGAGGACGAAGATGAAAAGTAAGCTTATAATTTTACATCTTGATTTTATTTAACAAACGACAGTTGAATCTTTGTTTCCTCGTAAACATTCTGTACTGTGCTTCGAGTGGTAGTTATAATGACGGTCTGACGACCATTCTCTGATCAGAAGTATCCGCTATTTACATTATTACGCAGGTATTCATTAATATTGTCCAACAGAAGTTTGGGACGAATAGGATATGCAAAGATATAACTGACTAAAATAAAAATAATTTATTCTCACTTTTGTAATTTTTCATCTTCATTATACTTTCAATATTCTATTATTCCAATGTTTTTCTTAAAATATTACACTAATTCGTTACATTGTTCTAATCTGCCGAATATTTTGGTGCCTTCTTTGTCTTTTGAAATATGCTACCGCGGAAACACACATGCGCACAAGTAAACATTAGGAAGATCATATAAGTTGAGAGCGCTTTGAAAGTGATGATGTTCTGAGCATGTCCCCACTTTTTGGTTGTTGTTTTCTCAACGTCCTCATGTCTTACAAATGAGGATAACAGCTATAAGGTGGCACATGACCCGGTGAAATCCGTTATCTGTCCGTCAAAGTTAATTTTGTTTTAGTCTCTCTCTTCTTCTAGATTGGGAAAGTGTCAATAATTATAAAGAGAATGAGAGAAGTGTCTTAAACCCAAAGTGCTTTATAAAAAAAATGTTTCTAAGTGCCCTTAAGGGATTAAAGATTTTTAATACACCCGAAAATAATCAGTACATGTTTTTTTTTTTTTTAAATATTCGTAAAATTAATCATTTATCTTTATAGAAAAGATTGGCTGATAGATAACGGTTTCTTCATATTTTTCTAGTTTGTAGCAAAATCGATGTTAAAATTTAAATAAATGGCTCTTTTGGGATTTGATACCTTGGTGTTTGATTTCTTCATTAAGAGTATTGTTTTCGAAATTACTAGTTGCAGCCCTATCCTCTCTTCCTTCTCCTAAAAATCAGTGGTCCCCAAATTATATCAGTACTTTTTTACATTGTTTAAAATGATGCTTGCGAATTTTCTCTATTAATCTCTGCCTTAACAAGTTGAAGAAATGGGATATATTTTCAAGTATACAGCGGAAATATTTGTACGCTTAAGTCCCATCTCTCAGCTCGACTGTTATTCGGCATGCTGAAATTTTTAGGTTGGTTACGACGAGGTGTACGATTCGCTAGAAAAACATTATAAATATCTTTCTTTGAAAGCTAGTTAGCTTAGATTTGATGGTTGATCTACATTACTTTGCAAACCGTGTCATATGTTGCAGACTTTCATACCACCTGTTTAAACACGGTAAAATTTAATATGCTTTCACTATCATGCCGCTATATCGAGTATTGCATTTATTAAACCCCGTTCTTTTTATAAGTGCGGCCAAGTATTATATTAACAGTATCATAATTATTAAGCTGTCTTGTGATCCCTATTTATAAGTCTCAACTTATCTTATCAATTCGAGGCCCCCTAGTAGCAGAAATTTATCATTAAAAATTAATGTAGTATCATAATTATTTTTCAAACTTTCGTCTCAGCGAACCCTTCAAGCAATATGGGAAAGACAGAGACATACATTCAGTTTTATTTATATAGATAATTTATTCTCACTCCTGCCATTTTTCATCGTTATTATGTAATTTATT
The DNA here is from genome assembly GCA_963662175.1 of Aradus depressus. NCBI lineage: Eukaryota > Metazoa > Arthropoda > Insecta > Hemiptera > Aradidae > Aradus > Aradus depressus. The sequence goes on from OY759215.1 coordinate 13,689,938, forward strand.
CTCTCTCCTGCCATCTTTCATCGTTATTATGTATTTTATTGTCACTGTTGTTTGTTTTTGTGACTCATGTCCGGGCTTTGTATAGCCTGCTATCAGAGGGCTTTTAATTTATGTCCGGAGTACACGAAATTGGCTAAATTTATTATAATCACGAAACTTGCAAGTTATTTCAACTTAAGATAAAGTTACTTTGGAATAAGAAATAAAAATTCTTATTCCATTCATTTTATGTGGAAGATTTGGGCTAAGATAAAATACTCTATAATGGAGCTTATGTTTCCTAAATTATACTATTTGTTTGTTTCAAATTGTTTCCAGTGACACCGTTGCAGCTACATACCTCCCAGCAGGGCCTCGTGATCGTTGCTATCAGTATATTCCCGGAACAGGTTTTTCAAGGTACAGCACAGCGTTGAAAAACCTCATTCCAGTCCGAAGAAAAAAAAAGTAAGCGTTTTTTTGCCTACAATTGATTTGCATGCTGTTTTGTTGAAATATTAAAAAAACTTGTATTTAAAAAATGTTTCAGTCCTCACGTATCGCCGTCAGGTAATCCCGGCGCTTTTAAAATTAATGTTTCGTGAATAGATGGGGGAGGTTTTCTTATTTTCTATTCCCCCTCCACACCCTGTTTAGAAGAAATTCTTTATCAATCTTGAGAAAGCTGTTTGAAAAAGACAGCAAAAGTGTGACAATGTCATCCGGACAAAGATGAGAACATAGCAAAACTTTAATTTTCGACTACATTCAACAATCAATACAACTTATTATAAGTGGACCGTGAACTAAAATTATTAATCTGTAAATAGCAATCGAAATTAGCTAATGTATAGAATGTTTACATTTATTTCTAACTCCAATTATCGCTACCAGTATTTGTGTAAAAGGGAACAATGGAAGTATTTTTTCTTATCTTATTTACAAAGGGTGTTAACTTATTTACTAATGGATCAGGGGTATTTCTCGAAAATTAGGATAGATAGAAAAAAAAAATCTGAAATGTACGTTTCCTTTAAATTTTTTATGTACAATAAGAATGCGAGATCAAACTTCTTTTTGAAGAAATGGGAGTGCACTAGAGACATCAAGGTGGGTTTTGAATTGAAAACGTGTAATCCATGGAAATCAATTCTAATATTTATTAGATGATTTTACTTCAAACATTTTTGTGATGTACTTCTCCAGCACGAATTAATCAACTAAGTATTTGCTCTCCCTCCAAACCCAATCAAGTTTGGGATAAAAATCAAACTACATTTTGGGTTTATATATTCATTACATCGGCAGTTATGAGGGGTTTAAACATGAGTTCACCCTCCTCTGTCTCCCCCATTTCCCCATTTTTTGGAAAATGAATAGGTGTTATCACAGCTGGCTTATAAATATTACGAGAATTGATTTATGAACCCGAAAGCACTCTTATCCATTTGAAAACCCAAAGTCGTTGTCTCTTGCGAACTCGTATTACTTCAAAAAACATTTGTTGACCTCACATTCTACAAAAAAAAAAAATAACGGAATAAGTATATTTCAGATTTTGTTTTTTTGTAGTTTTCGAGAACTATCCCTGAGTTTTTTAGACACTAAGTGCCACTATATTCGTCACCACTTGACCTCTTGGACCGAGTTCAGAGCTGAACTTCATTATGAGTTAAATATTTAATTGACCGCAATTATAATCATTTACAACATTTTTTAGGATATTCTTCTTACTTTTCTTGTTTTCTTCTCATTAAAATAAATATATAACTCCTTATGTAATCTTATGGCTTTAGGAAATGGATAGCTTTAAGGGGATTTATATAGTAATCATCTTCTATGTTCATCTGCTTGGTATTTTTGTTTCGGGACGCATTGAGATGAAGATTTGTCAATTGGCGATTAGGGTTTATCAACGGCGTTGTACTTCCCCATGTCTAAATGTTTGTTATGAACTAAACTCTTCCTCTCCTCAAAATTTCATGTCTATTCATTCTTTACATCAGCAGTCTTTATGGTTTTTTTGTCAAGCCTCTTTTGGTCGATTTGATATGATTGCATACTTATAGGCTTTTGTTAGTTATTATGACACAAGCGCGGGCATTGACTGTGTGGTCATATCGCCTACTACCAGAGCGCTCTTTCGTCACTTGGTAGACATGAGCCCGACTCTACTATGGGAGTCATAAGTTTTGCCTACCCTAAATTTTTATTCACCTAGGGTAGGGGTCTCGGAGTATCTGATATTGTACAGGCCCGGGACCATCGCTTAACGTTAAAGAAAAGCGTGCTTATGTTTATTTTACTTCCCAGATAAAATAAACTAAGGGCCCCGGTCGGGTTTCGAACCCGCGAACTTGAGCTCAGTAAGCAAGTAAGCATACCAGTGAGCTACCGGCGCCCTCTAATATGCCCCTGGATTCACTCACAAAATTTCATGTAGATATGCTCATTCAATATCGGCAGGACAAACACAAAAAGACATTTGGATTTTTTTGTCATTTTAGGATTTAAAGAGGAAATCTTGAAGTTTCGCTCAAAACTCATCATCTGAGTTTGATCGATGACGTAACTTCCCTATATTAGCTTGGATAGTGAAATTTTGGAACACGCACTCTATAAATGACCCATAGTGCTCTATGATGACCCGGTTTGATCTCACTACTTTCGTTGAAGATTATTATTTGCCGGAAACATTTACTATGAAGATTTTTTTTTTTTTGGCAGATTAGGATTTAGAGAAGATTTATGTAAATTAGAAAAATAATCACCATGCCGATATAGTGAGGAAAGAGGCTCTATTCTCATGAGCGGGGGATATTGCACAACCACACCAGTGAAGATAAGCCTCCGCATTTATTGGAAACAAAACAAAATTATTACTAACTAAAATTACAATTATTCATTTAAAGTATAACCTTAACATTTAAATCCAGTTGTACCCTATGCTTTTTAATTTCTCTTCCTCTTTAAATCTTTGTTCCAGTTTCTATGAATATTAGTAGAACTTTTATTATTCGCAATACTTATATGTTTATTCTTTATTATTTATTTCAGGAGTAATCGAAGTCTTGGGGTGGACGAGTCAGCACTATGGCCGTACCTTACGTACAGCTGGTTGACCCCGTACATGACCTTGGCCCATAGCAAGGGCCTCTCCGTGGACGACATTCCTGACCCATCTCCACAGGATACCTGCGAGTATAACATTCAGAGGTAGCCATCTGTCAACTGGCCTAGCCGAACCGTCCGGCAAGCAGAGGGAATATCAATACCACACGGCCTCTTGCTAGTTTCATGAACAATCATGAATAACATATATTTACCACATAGTCATGGTATCATACGGTGTTAACGCGCGAAACAGACTTTCACTGGTTCACATCACCCACACGATTTTTCAGTAGAATGAAAAGCGAATGAACGTACAAAAAGCGATGACAAGATTGCGAGAGCTATGATCATTATTAATCCTAACGTACTTAATTTTTCCGATACTGCTTTGGACCTAACGCTGTGATTGTATGTAAAAAGAAAAGAAAAGAAGAAGAGCATTCACTTCTAGTAATTTGAATAGCAGATAAGGGCTTTTTACGTAACGCATTTTCTAGGGGTTCTTAGAAAATGTTCATTATTTCTTTCGTCGGTCAGTCAAAAAAAAAAATAAATAACGTTACGTATGCTCGGGGGGAGGGGAAAAACATTATTCGAAAATTATGCTAAGTACTATATGAAGGGTTGAAAGTCATAGTGGTGTAAGTCACTTTAGGTTCATTATGAGAAACCAAAGGCTCACACCACTATTACTGGTATCAAAATAGCTGTTCCGTTCACATATCTGGAAAATGTTGCATTCTGTCGGCTAGTAAAGTAAACTAGGACTTACTTCCCTCTTCCTCTCAACAGTTATGCCTATAAAGCTTTCCTAAAAGAAGTAAGTCAAGAATACAAAATATTGACTCCACTATGGCTTTCAACCCTTCATATGTACTTCAAACAAAACAAACAAATTTATTATTCCGATATTGCAATCCCCTTTCTCGGTAAGACTGTTTTTTGACTGTTGATATTTACCAACTTAATGGTCTGATCAAACGAACGTTCGAGATTGGAGTGCCTCTAAATTATTGCTAAACATTTTTATTGATATGAAGATCCGTAAAATGGACATTTAAAAAGTTTATCGTGTTATTTCTCTCTCCTAGAAAATTAGCTTTTCCGACTTTAGCTTTGGTTTATTTTTTTGGGTCACATATTAAAATTATTTTGAAAATTTACAATACAGATTTAATCAAAATCTTCAGTATGATTTACCAATACAATTTATTACAAAATAACAGTTTCTTTATCTGAACGTTATATGTATCTTAATCGAACTCTTCAGGTTATGATTCTATCATATTTCTCTGTAATATATATATAGTTTTCATTTGAATTTGAATAAGCTTTAAGGAATTTGTTAATAAAATTATCTTTCTCTTTTTCTAGCCCACTCACTATCAGTAGGGAAAGACTTTATCTTTTTTTCACATTATCTGTGTTAGATAAATTACATATTTTAAAAATGTTTTTTATTTTTGTAATTTGACTCTGTGACTGTTTTTTTTTTTTTTTGTTGTTGTTTGAATTATCGGCAGACGTAAAATATCTATTAATAAGTATCTTTATTATGAGTTATTCTTCCTGATTATTACTAAGTGTCATAGAAATACAATAAACACTTCAACGGACTATTGCTTGGAGCTTAAGTGAAATTTTTTTTCATCTTGTGTGTGATACAAATCAAGAAAGCCCACTGCTCGCTTGGCAGCACGAATTCAAATACTTTCGGCAGAGCCATTCTTACTTAAATGCGTCGCAAGATTATTTAAAATTAGTGCATTATTTTGTAATTATTTAAATAAAGTAATTATCCATACGGCCCAGGGCCTGTGCAAAAGGCATTATTTCTGTCCGCAAGCAATATGAAGGTCATTCATCCAGTCTATAATCCTTACTGACCAGTTAATTATTAGGAAAGGTATCATTACTTCTAAATGAATAATTAAATCCCTCCCTTAAACATCTTTTAACTTCTGTTCATTAGGTTTATAACAATTATTATTGTTAAATTATTCAAAACGTTGGTTTCGAGGCGAGAATGAAGTCTAGTTCATTAGATTGAGTGGTATGTATCAATTTTGATCAAGGTCGGTAACCCGCGGGATACATTTGGCCTCCATGGTTCTCTGGTGCAGTCCGCGAGAGGATGCTACATTTTTTTTTAAATTGATGAAAAATTATATTTCTGTAAAACAAATTAGTTGAAAAATAAATAAATATGTTTTTTTAAAAATATTGTTTATTTCATAAATATATAAAATATATGGGAGTACTTACGTTAATGCTACCATATTCAGCCACGACAACAAATACAGTATTTGTTTAGTCGTGGCTGAAGATGGTAACAATACCGAAAATACTACCATATATTTTGTGAAATAGACAATATTTTTTTTTTAAAACATACGTTTTTTGGATAATTTCCAATTAAAGAATATTATTATTTACAATTTTAGGCTAAAATATTAATTTATTTTTAATTTTGTCCTAGGATAGAAAACTTATGGCAAGAGGAGTTGGCCCGAAAAGGTCCTCTCAGTGCCTCCCTCGGCTGTGTTAGTTGGAGATTCATGAGGACCCGAACCATTGTGTCATCCTTCATATTCTCTTTTACAATAATACTTAACTTTATTAGTGTAGTAAGTTCACGCTATTATTTTTTAAATTATTATTGTGTCAATTGGGAATTTATTGGATGGTAGATTTGGTTGTTTACCGTTTAGATATTTGAATCCGTTTTATCAGAAGTTTTAGTTCCATGTGTGCGTTTCTCTCTTTACTTTCTTATACCCTTTGTATAAGGAAATTATTGTAATCGTTCGATAATCCAAGATCGAGTTTCAACAGAATTTCACGTTTCAAGTGTCCCTGAACACGTTTTGACCATTTTCGTGATGATGTCTGTGAGGTTGTGTATATGTGATTGGAACTTTGAGATCGCTTTAACTCAAAAACGAGCCAGAATCCGTGAACTTTAAATTTGAAATTATGTCACCTGTGCTAATTTAGATCTGATTCGATTTTGGCCGAAATCAGACGAACATTAAGACCACTTTATTTCGGACCTAAGTACATTTTACAAGATACCACTTATATTTATGACAAAAAAATCTCTAGAAAAATTATTTTTTCGAATGTCGCCTGGTTTGCGAGATACATACCGAAAAACCTCCTAAATTACTTTTTTAGACGTTTGCTTGAATTACGCGAAAACGGTTAGTTCTATTGAAAAATTATTTATTGCTAGAAATTGTTCTTATTAAATTTCTGAGTAACGCTAATTGCCCTCCAAATTTAAATGAATTTCCAATCGCCTAAGTATCCTTAGACTTGAGGTAGGACCAATATGAACAAAGTTTTCAAAGTTTTAGCGCTTCAAAGAGTGTTCAATACATTTCTGTGGGAAGTAATGTTTGAATTGGAACGCAAGGCAGCGAGCATTCGAAATTTGTGTTTTTTATTGGTACTTCTTTAAAATGAAAATGGATAGGAAATAAAGAAAAAAGAAAATACATATGATGTGGCTATAAGAGAACTTATACCAACCACATTTTCACAGATCACTCACCCTCCCCTCTCTCAAATTCATTTCATACTGGCATTACTGGTTATATGAAAGTCTCTCTCAGAATTACGCTGTACAATGGAACAAAGAAAACTGCTGATGGCAACACATTACTTACATATTCCCAGTAATGCCAGCATGAAATTAATTTGAGAGAGAGTTTTCTGTTAAAAATGTGTTTGATATAAGAATGTTCTGTTTTAGCCACATGGCATATTTTTCTTAAGAAATATTATAGATAAAAAAATGTATACATTTGACACAGAGTAGAAAATCTATAGTCCTATCTGCAGAACTTTAAACGTAGTTTGTTGGAAGCAATAAGGCAGTCGTTTTGAAACACATTTACTCGTAATTTTTTAATTATTATGTTTAAATCGCATCGCATAGCAACGAATTAGAAAATATCATTTATTATCAATAATAAATTGCCATTACGACTATCTTATACCAACCACACTTACAGATCATCAGTCTCTCTTTTGAGAAGGGAGGGAGAGAGAGACAGGGATCTGTAAGCGTGGTTGGTATAAGGAAGTCCTGTAATGGCCACATCACATATATTTTTTTATTTATTGTAATCCACCTCCGTAAATTTTGCAATATTTCTGTATTTGTTGTAGGCCTTTTTTATGAGATCTCTGTTGGAGTACGCTGAATCTGAAGATGCTTCGTGGTTGGTCGGCCTCAAGTGTGCTCTGGCGTTAACTGCTTGCGAACTACTTCGATCCGTTCTCTACTCCTGGGTTTGGACCTCTAATTATAGGTAAAATAACTGAACGAATTAAAAAACTTCTGATAATTATATTTTTCAATTAATTCCATAGAGCGTTGATTTCCGCTAAAAAACTACTTTTTTACTTCCCCCTCCATCTATACAAAGTTTAAACGACATTTCATATTTTCTAAGATTTCAAATATGAAGAAAAAATTCTGCGAGTCTGTTAACACTATAACTCTTGATAAAATGAATGTAACGACACGAAATTTTATATGTGACCTGAACCCCATTAAGACAACGCCTATGGATTTTCGGAAGAGGAGGATTAGGAACGGGCTTAACTAAAAAACTCCAATAACTTTCGTTGTAATGAATGTATCGACACAACGTTTACTATGAGGAGTTAGGAGTTCCTATGTAAGTCAACAGTTGAATATTTGCGCAAACGGAAACATTTTATTCCGTTCATACTTTACTTGAAAAATGTTTTGATTATTTGAATACATTAATAATACATTATTAGTGTAACAGGTAGTCATGAAGGTATTCCTCCCCCTGACTTGTCCAGCGGCTGAATTGATATCACGAAACTTTTCAATCGGAAGGACTTAAAGGAAATTGATTAATTACTTCTTTACTCCGTGTACAATTTTATTTATTTTCTAGATTATTTCAAGCTTTTGAGGGAAAATTGAACTAAAAATTTCATGTAAAAATTTTTTTTTGTAGATCTTCCGATTTAAAAGGCACTTGTCGAATCATTTTCGTTTTCATTAATATCGGACCTTTAATAATACAATTCACATTTTTTGGTTACCTAGCCCATCTACTTCCCCAGAATTAAATAATTATTTAAATATTCGCTCTCCCTCAAAAATCAACCGACCGTTTGGTCTAAAAATGAATAGTTTACTTACATAGTGCCGTTTGAATTCTCATACTAAATTTTGTTTCGATGGATTAATTACATCGGTAGTTATTATGGTAGAGTCGGGCCCCCCTTCTCTTGTCCCTTTTCCCTTCTGCTGATTCAACTGAAAATTAATAGGTATAGTTACATATGAGGATTTAAATTCACATAATGAAATTTCGTGTCAATATATTCATTACAACGGCAGTTATTAGAATTTTTGTGTTGAGCCTCCTCCTAATCCCCATCTTCCTTCTGGCTTATTTGGTTCAAAATCAATAAGTGTCGTCCTTAGAGGGTTCTGGATACACTTATAAAATTTCGTGTCGATACATTAATTCAATCGGGAGTTATCGTGTTCACAGACAGGCAGACTTTTTTTTTCCGCATTTTGGAAATGAGGGGGTCGGAAGACAGGAAATTCCGAAAGCTCAACATAGAATTTCTGATCGATTACATAACTTCCCCTATATTAAGTACACGACTTATTATTTATGGAAAACGATAGGTCCTATTGAAAAATAATTCCAAGCCATTTTTATTGTTTGTTTATTGTATCAATTTTTTTAATTATACTTGAGGAATTTCCATTTTCTGATTTTGTATTCTATGGTGCTTAATTTATTTTATAGGACAGCAATACGATTAAGATCCGCCTTTTTGGGAATGCTGTATAGAAAAATATTAAGACTTCACTGTTTGGGAGATAAATCAATTGGAGAGGTGAAGTAATGTAAACAACACTTATACAATTAAGTATAATATAGTATATTGTCTTATAAACTTTTACAAATCATACAATTTTTCGCAGTATTTTATTTTATTTTTTTCTAAAGGATTTTGTGTAATGTAATTTTTCAGTTAATCAATTTATTTACCAATGATGGGGATAGAATATTGGATATGGTGATATTCGGTCCGATGGTGCTAGGAGGACCCCTGAGTATTATTCTGGGCATCAGCTACGTTCTGTGGGCTCTGGGGCCTTGGCCTGTTCTAGGTTTAGCAACCATGCTTTTCTTCTATCCTATTCAAGTAAGTTGAGGTTTTCATTTCAACTGTTTACACATTATTATTTTTATACAGGGTGTCTTAAAGATGATGGCCTACTTTGCGATAACTTTTAAACCTTTACAGATAGCACATTCTTACATCTGATTTAAGCCTTCCGAAATCATCTGACTTCTCGCATGGAAATGAGTTTTAAAATATAAAATAAAACAAATGAGTTTTAAAATATAAAATAAAACAAATGAGTTTTAAAATATAAAATAAAACAAATGAGTTTTAAAATATAAAATAAAACAAATGAGTTTTAAAATATAAAATAAAACAAATGAGTTTTAAAATATAAAATAAAACAAATGAGTTTTAAAATATAAAATAAAACAAATGAGTTTTAAAATATAAAATAAAACAAATGAGTTTTAAAATATAAAATAAAACAAATGAATTTTAAAATATAAAATAAAACAAATGAGTTTTAAGGAGTAAAATTAATTTTGAAAGTCGTGATTTCCACTAGTAGAATACAACAATACATTTGTTTAATCATTCCCTCTTTATCTATAAATATACAAAATTAAGGTTTTGTCTGTATATGTTCAGAATGATTTTTTTGTTTGATCAGAAGTCTTTTTAATGCTATATAAAGACCTTTTATTCTATGTTGAACGACCCAACAGAAGCCTTGCGACCTTCCTTAATATATTTTCAGCCGTTTTCCCGTGTTACTCAAATAAACATGGGTACAGATAGAAATTGAACTGATGATCTCCATCAGTTCTATTTCTGTCTCTATCTATGTTTGTTTGAGCTTCACGGGGAAACGGTTGAAAATATATTGAGGAAGGTCGCAGGGCCTTTGTAGTGTCGTCCAACATAGCATATAGACTATAGGGGGACCTTGATGGGAGGGGGGACTCAAAACGTAAAATAGTGCTACCTCTTCAACGCTTGGTCGGATTTAGATCAAATTTCACATATATCATCTTTATACGCCTAGGTCAAACATAGGCCATTTGGGATCTTAACATTCTGAACAGAAGAGAGGTTTGTGGGGGCTTGATTAAATTTTCATAAATGTTCACACGAAGAATTCTCATAAAACAAACACCTGCTAACCTGCTCAGAATGTTGCTCGGTCCAAGAATAAAAAAACGTTTTTTTCCCCTTTCCGCTCACTCCTTCCCTCACTGTATAATATTATGTTTCCTCCCACAACCTCCTGCAATTTAAAATTTTGAGATGGCAAATTGCATATGTTTGTATCGAGCTTATATATTTATATATACATATATACTTGTCAAAATTTCATGAAAACCCGCCCAATCGTTAAATAGCTCTAGCACTCATTTTATGTTTTGCCCCCTACAATATCTCCTGCCTTTCAAAAGTTTATTATATTATATGATCAGCTTCCCGTAAACTAGTATAGATCTAAAAATTATATATCTGTAGTGGTTTAGGAGTCATTGCAAAAATGGCCAAATTATTCTGGGCAACCTGCATTCAGATTTTGTGTAATATTGAAATTACATATACATTTTTTTTTCAGTATGGCTTGTCTCGAGTGAGTGGATATTTAAAGAGGAAAGTTTTTATTATAACTGACCAAAGACTAACAGCCATTTCAGAAATTCTTAATTCTATTAAGTTCATTAAATTATATTCTTGGAGTAAAATATACATTGATAAAATCGAAGGTAATGTTTTAATTAATTATTCTATGAAGCATTACTTTGATAAGCGTTGAAATAAACTTTAAGAGTAGGCACTATGAAACATATTCTGAAGAAAAGTTATTTATAAAATAAAGGAAAAAGGGCACAAGGTTTCAGGTAACGCAAAACAAAGTTCTAGAAGGCCTGCTTGGAAAGATATAAAAATTACTTCTTTACGAACTGAAGAATTCTTAATGTTCACAAAGTTTTTCTTTCATTTGCGACGGATTGGGGTTGGAGGTGATGGTGCGTCTGCTGCTTGACTCCAGCGTGATTGGTGGCCGATGTTTTCAAGACGCACTATATCCTATGGGATGGCAGATTATGATTCTCAGTCTTCTTAGCATTATGGACCCTATCAAAAGTTGTTTTCAAGGATTTCTAGTTGAAAAAATTAAATAAAAAAACAAAAATAATATATAAATAATCTGCTAACGTTCCGTGTTTCCTTCTGTAGTGTTTAGTTTCTTCGAAGGATATAATACGTTTTTGCTGTTTTACAATTTTCATTCGGATTTTCATTATAGTTGTACTATAAACAACAAGGAAAAAAAAATCATACATGTATTTTTCATTATTATTTCCAGCAATCCGTAAGAAAGAGTTGTCCTTTCTGCTTAAAGCAGCTTATTGTCAAAGCATCACATCGTCCTTATCAACTAACGCTCCTGTGATTGCTGCTATTTGTACATTTCTTATTCATATTCTTGTAGAAAAGCGCTTAACAGCTTCTCAGGTATGTATATTTTTTAGTTTATTGGTAAGTAAATTATTATGTATATATATATATTATTGAAGTATTAGCGATTCTCATAGAACGTCGCGAATTTATAACGCTGTATTCTACTGAGAATCCCTCAAGCTTGGAAGATATGTCTTCTTCCTAGCTTTACTAATATCAATAGTATATATTTTTTTAACATTATATTTATATTATTATGATGTTCTTGTTTTGAAGTAAATAGAACACGGCGATATTAACATGTTGCCCGGGAATAACTTTACCTGAAGCTGATTACGTGCGATGCCCGAACAAAGTATGAAAAGCTTCTTTCCTCCCCTTCTCTCCCCTAAACAAATATAATTTAATGCATAATTTTATATTTCGGCCTCCTACTGCTGGCCAAAATTTTATATGCCTTCTGGCCTATGTTTGAACCGCGCTTTTAAGAGTGGAAATGTTACACGTGAAATTAAATTTTAAAAAATCCTTGTTTTGACAAGGGCTTCTGTAATGGTTTTCCGAAATCATGTCAATCCATATCAATAGGGCGTTTGTTATACGCTAGTCTATGAACAGTTTTAAAGACGATTAGATAATTGTCGGGGAGCGCCATATCAGCCTAGGTTTGGTCCCTCTTGGTCTAGAACTGTCAAAAAGTATGGTAAGTAATAAAAAGTAATACGGAAACAGTAAAATTATATTTTATCAGAACCAAGGAAATTCGAAGAAGATAACATTGAATGTCTTCCTAAAACATGTGACATACATTGTTTCGTAGCAGCTGACATTCTTAAATGCAAATTACAAACTGCCATGTTGCAGGTCTATTTTTTATGGAATTTATTGTTAGGATTGCGTTTTGAACAAAAACTATTTCACACTTCGACTGCTGTTCTGAAATAATATATATTTTGACATCAAATTCGCCATGAGGAGCTACCGCTGGGTAGCCTTCCTCTCTCACGCTACTCAAGACATTCATCGATCAAGTTCTCTTGGTAGCTGGTTGTTGCGTTCTGGCAACAGTTGCGACCAACTGTAATGAGACAAAAAAAAAATCATGTTAAAACATAACATACTGCGGATTGAAATTCATCTCGCTAAATTACTGGAGAACTGTTTACAACCAACTGGTACAAGAATATGTTGAAATGCCCTAAAAAAAATAGTTATTCCGCAATCAAAACTTTATATAGATACATAAGTGTTATCGATTGTAAGCCTTCGATATATCATTAAGTGTTAACTTACTTGAATTTACCAAATTACTGGAGTGAGGATAATAATGTTTCAGGCTTTCACTGTAATGACGCTTTACTTCAAGTTGTTACGCAATGTTCTTCATTTCACCCGTGATGGATTTAGGAGTATTGTCGAATTCAACATAACTCTACATCGTTTTAAGGTTAAAAAAAAGAAAAAAATGTAGAAATTCATACTTTATTATTGAAAATTGGCGGTCTTTTGAGTACGGATAACTTTATGTTACACTATTAACATTGGTTTATTACCACTAACTCATTATTTTCCCCTGCTCCATCAGCATTTCAGTATCATTTTTGTTTGTTTACATATAATTTTTTTTCTGTTGGTAACATGTGCAGTCGTTTTGTTAATCGTTTCAGGCATTTCCTGTTTTATCATTACTTTTGACCACTTTGCGACTCTCAGTTACTTACTTGCAGTATGGTTTAAGCAATATTGTCGAATTTTCGATAACTTGCAACAGGTTTAAGGTATTTTTTGTTTATTTATCATTTCGTTTTGTTTACTTTTTTTAAACTATTTAATTTTTCACCATATTTATATAATCTTTTAAAAGAAGGAGTGTTAATTAATACTTTTGTGCGAATACTATCTCTTCATAATGCTCTTTTTTTTGTGTGTATTTTGCTAAATATTCGAATTAATATTATATCGGATTCATAACTTGATTTCGAAAACTTTGCGTTATTATCAATTTTTAGAAACCTCCCATATTTTTTGAAACTGTAGAAGTGTAAAGACCAAAAATATTTGTAAAGACGGTGGGGGAGGGGGGGTCCCTGCGATAGGACATTCCCTGCATGTTGCCATTTTGTGGCTGGCCCATCACTCCCATCCTTTTACTCCCCCACTCCCTGTTTTCCATATCACTGCTAACCATTGTGCAAGTTTGGCATGATGTCCTCACTGTAGTGATGGCCTCATTTCCACAATTAAATTGAACTGCAGGTTACACTGTACGATGGTACGATATAATCTGCAAATCCTAAACATTTCTGGCTAACTGCGGGCAAACGGCTTCCCTAACTTTCAAGCTTAAGGTGCATGTGAAAATGGTTATTAGGGGTAATATTTCAACATTAATTAGACTGCTTTTTGATTAACAAACTTGAAATGATGGATACCATGTCAATCAATATACTTAATGAACAAATATATATATAATATTGTAATAACTTAACAATACATTTTTTTGACGCAGAATTGAAAGAATTGAATTTTTAGTAAATCTTACAGGTAAGGTCATGTTCCCGATATTCGGACTGCTATTTTCTTTTATTCTAATGAGCATTGTTTATCCATTTTTTATGCATTTATAGTTTTCCCTAATTCCCCTAAATCACACTGACTAAAATATATTTAAATATTGACTAAACGGTTTTGTCACAGGAAAATGTGTACTGCAGATGCTGTATAAATAAGTATTGTTTCTTAAGAAATGCCGCATTTATACAATGCATCAGTTTATTTTTTATTAAGCTGTCAATGAATTAATGAATTTTCAATGTTGTCTGTACGATGTCAGTTTCTCATTAAATACCCCTTATCCCCAGTTGTTCCGGGGTAGGCACAATTTAGGACTCCCACAGAAGAGTTGGGCTCATCTCCATCAGAGACCGCTCTGTTAGTAGGCGATATGTAGTTAATTTTCGGGCACAAATCACACAAAGAACAACCGCAGGGAGGTTAGTTAAATGCAATCAGTTTTGCCCCTTTCCCAATAAAACACATTAATTTTTCCAATTGTACTTTGATTTAATTTAGACTATTATTTTTAATGTAGGTAAATAATTATTCCTAATGTAATTAATCTCTGAACAAAAAAGAGATATTGTAATGCTTTCCAATAATGTTTCCCCAACATTTCTGCCATATTAACTAAATCCGCAATTAATAACTTTTGCGCTGCGTGACTGCTACTATTGCAGTAATTTAGTGTACATTTAATGTACAATGTTAGAAACTGAGTTTTCCTTAAACGTTTGATAACTGGAGGGAGGAACTTTATGGAGGTAGATACTATTTCCATTCCCATTTTGACAAGTTATTCATCAAAGGTTCAACTTTGTACAAAAATAGACAGTAGGCAAACTCTATAAATTAAGCATTTTATCGTGTTTGTTACTTTTACTTTAGAAAAGCAAGTTGGCATACAGTCAGTCAGAGGGCGCCGGTAGCTCAGTGGTATGCGTGCTTGACTTCTGAGCTCAAGGTCGTGGGTTCGTAGCCCGACCGAGGCCCTTAGTTTATTTTATCTGGGAGGTAAAATAAACTTAAGCACGCCGTCCATCGGATGGGACGTTAAGCGATGGTCCCGAGCCTGTACGATGTCAGGTACTCGTTAAAGACCCCTACCCTAGATGAATAAAAATTTAGGGTAGGCAAATTTAGGACTCCCACAGTAGAGTCGGGCTCATGTCCACCAGAGTGACGAAAGAGCGCTCTGGTAGTAGGCGATATGACCTCGTAGTTAAAGCCCGGGCATGAGTCATAAAACCTAACCTAACCTAACCTACAGTCAGTCATTCCAAAAAGTATCACGCTACAACGAAATTTAGTTCACAAAATAGTTAACAAAAACCATGGTGTATGCAATCTTTTTTCGCCTTTTCTCTTATATGACGGATTGATATATATAAGAGAAATGGCTGGTGCCATCAGCACTATTTTTGGCCATCTACGATTATCATGGGGCTGTTGTAACTTATCAATCCGTCAAATAATAATAATAATGAACCTATTCAAGGTGATGTTGGTTTAACATTCTTGTTTTTTTTTCTCTATTCGGAGTGTGTCTCCAAACAAAAAAGGCTGGAGGCCTTAGGTTTTGTAATAAACTTTTTCTTTACAAAATAAAAATATCATAGAAAACAAGGCGATTTGCTTATTTTAGTTATAATTTGACCACAACATATATTCTGGGAACTTATAATAAATTAATAAATCAAACTTCGTTTTTTGCAATGCCTATTCCGCAAGAAATGTATTCAAAGACTACCGTTTTCGGCATAACAATTACACAATCGTCAGGTTTAATTATAAACTAACCCTAAGGTCTGCGTTTATAACTACATCTGACGATGGTGTAATGGCCAAACTGATAGTGTATGTATACATTTCTTGTGGAATAGACATTTCAAAAAACGAAGTTTGTTTTATTTAGTTACAGTCAAAAACTAAATATGATCGTTTATATATGTTTAATGTTGTGTAGGGCGTGCTACTCCTGAATGAGACCACAACACTTTTGTCTAAACCTGTGGACAAGTCACAGGCTATCTGTATCGCAAATGGTAGTTTTTGTCGTTATGTTGATACCAAAAGTAAGAAGATACCAAAATCAAAAAAATGGTTAGTTAAAATGTTCCTTATTATTGTTTGTTAATGGGTCAACATATTTTTAATCAACATTATGTTATTATTAGGAGTTCTGTAAGTTTGAAAAAACGTTATGAAGAAAGATTTCACGATGCTAAAGAAGCAGAAAAAGAATTTCTCAATCAAACATCTGCAGGAGTAAACTATCATACTGTCCTTTTTGATATTAACTTTTTCGCACCTAAGGTAAGTTCTGAGAAATATATTTTTCAACCTTGTGTAGAATAGCTATAAATAAATCAAATTTCTGTGATATTGCACAATTTTTGTTTAAACGTTTTATCCAACCACACAAAACTTGACGCAAAGTCGTTGCTCTTCTTTTTGATTCATTTGACAAAAGATCACAAAATAGCCAAACACGAAAAACTCGTTTTACAAAAAGTCTTATTACTTCTCAACAGAGTACGTTGTAGAGAATCTACAAAAAACATCTTAGCTCAGGAAGAGTCACAACAACTAATGCTCCCAACCGTACAGCTTTCCGACGCTCTGTTGGCGCGGAATCCAAAAACTCCTGGAACTTTTTGATCACCCCTCATATTCCCTTTTGTACAGAATGTAGACTAATAGTTAGTAGGAATGAATATATCGAAAAAATCTTGTAAAATATAAATTCATGTATTGTACTTCAACTTGTGAGAATGTTATGTTTTTTGTATTTAGGGTAAGTTGATGGGTGTGTGCGGGCCGGTGGGCTCAGGTAAGTCCTCCCTTCTCTCTGGAATCCTGGGTCAGCTGAGGATCACGGAGGGCAAGTTGTGTCGAGAGGGCACCTGTGCCTATGTCCCCCAACAAGCCTGGCTCCTCAACGCCACCTTCAAGGAGAACATACTCTTCGGAGAGAAATTCGTACCCAGACGGTAATTTTATAACGTTCTCCTATTTTTTACATTGTCATAGAACTCTTGCTCTCACTCGCGCGTCCGTTAGTACGCCCGTCTTTCATCATCTTCTAACATTTAATTGAAATAGAAAATAGGTGAATTGTTGCTGCCCTTCTCTATTTTCTCAAGTACATACCAAAAAGTAAAATTAATAATAGTTAACATTTTCGAGTTGATTGAAGTAAGTTTGATTTAGGTATCTCAAACAGTTTGTATCATATTTTTATGTTATATTGATTTTTTTTGGATTAGTTATATAGTGTAAACTGTATTCTTATATATTTCAAAAAATAAGTTGGTTTTATTTATTTATTACACAAGTTTCTGAATTTAAAAGTTGTATTTAATTATTATTATAATTCATCAGTTATTTTTTATTTCAGTTACATAAATGTATTATTTAGCTGTGATCTAAGTACAGACCTCAATCAGTTGCCTGGAGGTGACAATACTGAAATTGGAGAAAGAGGCGTCAATCTGTCTGGAGGCCAAAAACAAAGGATTTCTTTGGCGAGAGCTGTCTATTCGGACAGGTGAGCTTCGGTTTTGTTTATGGTTTCATTCATTTATTTCTCACCCATATGAAAATGTTATAAAAGTGTTAGTGAATCACAGACGATGTACTTCCCCAGAACGAACTAATCAATTGACTTTTCGCTCCACCATTTAACAGGCATTGTCCACATGGGGTTTTGAGTGTAAATATGAAATTTCATGTCGATACATTCTTTACATCGGCAGTTACTTGGGTTTTTGTGTTGAGCCCCCCTCAGATCCTTATTATCTCCTAAGCCGATTCCACTGAAAATTAATAAGTGTTGACTGATGGAGTTTTGAATTCACATATGAAATTTTGTGTCAATACATTCATTCGGCAGTTATTAAAGTTTTTGTGTTAAGCGTTCCGTTCCTATTTCCCCCTCCCCTTTATTTGATTTTGCTGAAAATCAATAAGTTTCATTCTTAGAGGGTACTTGATACACATATAAAATTTCGAGTGAATACATTCATTCTATCGGTAGTTATCGCATTCACAGACAGATTTCTTTAGGGAATGGGGAATCAGGAGGGGATCTCATCAAAAATCCCAATAACTGCCTATGTAATGAATTTTTTTCCCCTTCTTTTCAGAGACATATTTCTGCTTGACGATCCGCTAAGTGCTGTCGATGCTCAGGTAGCCAATCATATTTTTCAAAAATGTATTTTACATGCTCTTCGTAAGAAAACCGTAGTCTTTGTTTCCCATCAGTTTAAGGTTAGTAATTATTTACTTATTTAGATGTTTTATTAACATTTAAAAATAAATAATGTTAACATTCCGTAAAAATTAATTTCAGTTTTTGAATAATTGCGATGAAGTTGTCGTAATGAAAGACGGACATATTGTTGAGAGAGGAACACCACAGGAGCTTCTTCACAAAGACAGTGAATATAAGATTATGTACGAGTCAAGCTCTGATAAAAAGAACAAAGAGTAAGTACTTGATTAATATTCTTCTGCCACAAGTTGAGTCCCCTGCATTTCGGTTCAATAATTTTCATATTTAATGAACTAACTTAAATTAGATCCTAATTTTCAGAGTAGGAGTTATTAATAACGTTCATGAAAAGCAGTTACAAATAAATAACACAAATGAGGCGCCATCTCCGTCCAAGAAAGGTAACCATATCTAAAGTATTATTAAAAGAACCATTATATTATTGAGTTAAGCCATTGAGCCTCTATTTTCAAACCTCTTGGTTGGTTCAGTCATACACAACCTTCATTATGTGGAAAGGATCGATGCCCATTGTTGTATGACTTTTTGAGATAACTAATAAACATTCCTTCAATATTTTATCTCATAGAGACGGTCATTTAAATACGATGAAATATCAAGAAAAAACATTCTTGTTTTTCTGAGACCCTCAAAATGAGGTGCGGGATGCTCTTTTCGTTTAACAAATAAGATTAAAAGTGCCTCCTCTATTCGGCGAAAAAATGTGAATTATCTACATCTTTTCTGTGAATATATTTTAATTCCCCAGCAGTTAATCAGTCTATCAATATAATCGATATGGATTTTTTATTCGAATTTCATGTTTTCTGGTCCTCTGAATTAAAAAAAAAAAAAAAACTATGCCTGTGGATAAGACCATTTGCGATAGAATGGATGTATCGCCACAAAATATTTGGATTCAAAAGTTTATAAGTGGGACATAACCTATTGATTTCCAGCCAAATCGGCAAATTGGGAGAGCTGACGTTAAGCTATACTTGATATTTTGAGAGATACTGCGCCATACGTCTGCGTTGTCTATCACCTTAATGGATAGCAAATAATGTAGTTTCTATAATCAATTTTATTTTCTCTATTTGAAATGCTCATCGAGATATTTTAATTCTAGGTTTAAAAGGAGAAGCCACATTGACAGTTCAAGAAAAAAATGTGCAGGGTTCAATTAAAATGAGTACTTATTTGTCTTACATGAATGCTTGCGGTGGTATTTTAATATTCAGTTGTATGATTTTGGCAATGCTGTTCAACATAGGCTCATCTGCGTTCAGTTCTTGGTGGCTTGCGATGTGGATCAAAGCAGGAAGTGGAGGGGTTAGTCTTATTTTATACTTGTTTAACTATAATTAGTTATTATTAATCATGCCCGGGCTTTAACTGCAAGTTCATATCGCCTACTACCAGAGCGCTCTTACGTCGCTCTGGTGGACGTGAGCCCGTCGTTTCTATGGGAGTCCTATAGGGGTCTTTAACGAATATCTGAAACCGTACAGGGTCGGGACCATCGCTTAACGTCTTATCCGAAAGACGGCGTACTCACCTCCCAGATGAAAAAACTCAAGGTCTTCGGCTGGGTTCCGAAACCGAGATCTTGAGCTCAGTAAGCAAGCTCGCTATCTCTGTGCTACCTGCACCCTCATTTAGCTCTAATATAATTATATGATTAATAAATACAATTAACTGTAACTATATTTATTCACTTTCAACGTTTTGTTCATGTTTGTTAAAATTAATTTTAATTGTTTTGTTACGTGTTACAGAATGTAACAGTTGTAAGGAACAATGAAACTGTTGTTAGCGACAATTTAACAGACAATCCAGAATTTTTAACCTATCAGTTGGTCTACTGTTTGAGTATTGTAGCCATTGTAGTAACCAATGTACTTCGTGGCTTTATCTTTTCAAAGGTAAATAGTTAGATGCAAGTCTATTATTGTAGCATAATAGTACTTAACATAATATTAAATTAATTATTGATTTTTTTTAAGGTTACTCTCCGAGCATCTGCTAATCTGCATAGAGCACTACTGAATAAACTCGTGAAGACATATTTGCTCATTTTCGAAATTACACCTGTTGGGCGGTTTCAAAATTTGTTTGCGAAAGATATCAATGAAAGTAAGTAGCATTAAAAAAAAAAATTAATAAAATATTATTGGGGAGGTAACTTTTTTTTTTTTTTTTCGAGGGCTGATTGTATTAGCATTATTTATTTATTATTCATAAACTTGGTTCACAATTTCCTTTAAATAGCTAATAGCTCCAGTAGTTTCCAAGATGTTATTAGTGAAATGACACCCTCATTTAGTTTTATAGATCTACAGAAAAATCTTCTAAAATCAATTATGATATTTACATTTCTGTATTGCTACCTTTTATTTATTTTTCCAGTTGAAACCCGTCTTCCGATGACACTTGAAAGTCTGCTACAAGGTGTATGGACCCTGGCATTTTCTTTGCTGTTTATATGTTTGGCATTTCCCTTGTTTGTGATACCATTAGGTGTTCTTTTGACTATGTACTATTTCATCAATAAATATTTTAGGTAATTGTTTTTCTTACATCAAGAGTTCGAATTTTTTTATATACAAATTGTATTTTTATTTATAAGGCTAAGGGTATCAGAGATTGTGTATTACTCAGAGTTGAAATGGCTCCCTCCTAGGTTCCTTCCTCTTCCAAATGCTGAACTCGAAAGAACTCTTTACGAAATCTTCCAATTTAGGTTCTCCGTCCGCCAATGATACAACAGGTCCCGTCCTTCGCACCTTTCTCTCCTTCCATCGCTCTTCTGCTTTCCACTACTCGTTCCTTGTCCAAGTCTCCTCTCTTGTAAATCTCAGCCTCTCCTGTCGTCACTCTCCTTCAAATCATGTCTATTCCAATTCCTCTTCGATATATACTCCCCTCCCTCCGATTAACGGATATAACGATTTATTTCAATATGCTTAATTTGGCATTATTAATGCTGTTTGAAGAACATGCTGATGTGAGCATGAGTGAGACCGACCAATTCTTATTATTTATTGTTTCTCTTGAAAACTTCAAAAGCATACATTATCCGTTTGTCTGCCTGCCTTTCGTATTTGAATAATATATTGAAAAACCTATCGTCAATATATTTTTTTCTTCGATTAATGAGTTATTGCTGATACTTTGTGACTTGATATGGTTGAATCATTATATGAAATTTGTTTGGATATGTTTATTTTCTGTATCCTTCATTTGTAAATTTCTACTCTAGTTCAGTGTATGTTCAGGCGTGTATTTCGACAGACTTTACTGGCATTATAAAAAAAACCTAACTATTTTTGTCATGGATAATTGAAATATAGTCTTATATAAAAGGCAAACACTCAGTTCCATTCAGGCCATATCAATTCGGATGAATTGTGAGTTCTTGTAGTTTGCATAAGTTAATATTAAATCGTATTAAACGTCCAAAACTAATTTTAAATTATTAACAATTTTTATTAACGATTTTAGGATAGGTGTCCATGATCTAAAAAGATTAGACAGCACCACTCGAGCTCCAGTATTAAGCAACGTGACGACTACAGTCCAAGGTCTAGATTCTATTCATGCTTATGGCAAGGAAAAAGGCTTCATTCAAAGGTAATCATTTTATTATTATTAAAAATGTTTGTTTATTGAACAAAACAAAAAACTTGTTTAACTTTTATATTGTTTAATAATTCCACAAATATGTATAAAGAAGACAGGTTTTGATTTACGCCATCGTCAGCTTATTAGCTTTCCACTATATCAACACAGATCGTAATGGTATATTCGGGCATTAATGCAACTCAATTGTCTACAAGAGGCTTTTCGTATCGAATACTAACTGAAAGACTACCAAGTCTTCCCATAAGTAATGACGGTTTTTTGTGTTCTATGATAAAAAGTAATGAAATTACTTTCTGTGTTAATTTTTAGTAAGTGATGTATTCTCCACTGTTTTTTACAATATTTTTCCATCTTCTAAGTTTTCAATTTCTTGAAAAGAAAAACATTCTTTGGATTTTGATTTGAAAAATAAAACGACTGTCCTTTGCACCTCTTCCGATGAATCCATCCCGTGGCAAATTAGAAAGTTCTGGAAACTATGGAACAGATGGTTATCTGAAGCGCTATGTCGGGAGAATATGGTGGCTGACTTATATTTTTCTACCCGTGTGGTGTAGATTTTGTAGAGTCTCTCTTATAACTTAAGGTATCCTGGAGAAATGAAACTTCGCGCGTATTGACCAGAAAATGACGTTTTTCTTCCAAGGTTAGCAAGGTCAAGTCATTCGGAGTATATCTCTTTCGTAATTGTCTGTTTACTTTTTCAAAAATTATAATAGATAATTCCTTCCAGATCCCATCAATCAGACAATAACAGCTTCTGCGGTTATGCCATTTCGCCATGGCTATGCCACTGCCTCTCGGTAACCTACCCTTCTTCATAAATTTCCACCACTTTTCAGTTTGTAGAAGCCGCATTCTAACCTTTTTTTTTATACCCCCACAACATAAGATGCTCACTTTATTTCAAACTGTTATTAATTTCTTCGTACACAAAGCATATTCTAGTATATTCAGTATATATTTTCGAAAAACCGATATTACTTATGGGATGTCCTTAATATATAAGCCATTTTTTGTACAGTTGAAAAGGGTAGTTACATATTTGATGACCAACCTTTCCAATCAGTTATGTTATTGAGATGACATAACATGAATATTGTCAACTGACAAGCCCAAACAGTCGTTTGAATTGACATTATTTTATTCTGGTTGTTTGTTTGTTTTTAGATTTATGTCTTCATTCGACTTGAACACAACATGCCTGTACATGTGCTTCATTGCCAATAGATGGCTTGCTTTAAGAGTTGATGTTCTGGCTGGTATGTATAGTTACTTCCCTTACATTTCGCTGTTATTTCCCAGCAGCCTGTTATTATACCACTGTTTCCGTTGCAGTGGTTGCTCTGTTTTGCGCCGCTTTGCTGGTCATCTTGATGCATGGCACTGTGCCTCCTGCACTGGCCGGGCTCGCTGTGGCCTATGCCTCAACCATGCAAGGAATGCTCCAGTATACCGTACGCCTGGTTACTGACAATGAAGTCAAGTTCATCTCGGTCGAACGAATCAACAGTTACATTCACGTGAGTTTATTTATTTTATAATTTTATAAGATCAATTTCTATTATTCTTATCAAATGCATGAAGGACTAGTAGCGCCTTAGGAGGACGGATGAGAGAGCCAACTCGGATCTTCCTTGTTTGCCTCTACTTTGATGTTTCAGTAATATTTACCTTAACATTGTTGTAACACATATTGATACACTTTACTGTTTTTACAAATTCCAAGTTGAGATACCCGGACATATTGTGGAAACGTATAATTAAATTAGATATGCTTCGTTTTCTGAAATATATCTATATTATATTTGTACAAATGACCACATTAACAGTTAACACGTTAGGACCAGTTTTGTTTCCACATATGCTTTTAGTGTTATATGTATGCAACATCATTAATCGTAGTCAGTATATATTTTCACAATTTGATTTTTAACTTTATTTTGATATAATTTTAATTTATATCTTCATTATTATTCATTTAGTTATTTTAAAACTTCTGTAATCAGTTTGTTAAATACACAAACATAATTTCACACATATCACAAATATATTAGTTTATATTTTAGAATGTCATAATTGTATCTTTAAGTTTAATTGATGAAAGAAGGGAAGAAAATATCTCAAAAATATTTCAGAATAAACAAACTTCTAGCTGTAAAGCCACGGGGCCTAATTGGAAGTTCAACTCCTTTCGTATCTACCAAATTTACCTAAATGTGAATGAATCACACTCAGCAAACGTGCCTTAACTAATTCTGATGATGATGAAATGCCGAAACCTGTAGTTTGTGTTTACATTTCTTGTGGAATAGACAATATTAACCGAAGTTTGTTTTATTTATTTATAGTGTTTTTATAATACACAGTAGTTTTATAAAACGTTTGTTAAGGTTTTTATGGTGTTTTATTTGCACCATAGTCGGTATTGCTACCATCTTCAGCCACGACCTAACAAATACTAAATGGAAGTTCAACCAGTTTACAATTCAAACTGTACCCTTTTTCAGCCCCACGGTTTTTTCCCCTACCCCTCCTGTACAGATAAGTCTTAAAAATATGGAAAACTTTAAAAATAAAATTTCGTCACAAATTGAAATCTTAATAATAACAGAAAAATGTTGAAATATTATATGCTGAATTAAAATACAAATATATATGCATATATGAAATAAATTAAAATAAATATATGAATACACGAGTAAGGTGGTTGGTATAAGAATGTCCTGTTCAGGCCACAATATTTATAGATGTGATAATATTTACATTTTCTTACGTGAAAAAAAAATTGGCTGTACTTTGAATTTTTAACTTATTCTATTTTCCACTTTGTTTAAGGGCCTTTAATTTTACCGGTTAGACGTTTCCTGCATGCCACAGAGAATCAGTTGGCTTAGTTGAGGCAATTTCCTCAAACAGTAGAATTTGCACTTTTTGTAAATTTCTCTATTTCATTTTGTATGCA